>PVJI01000564.1:0-248079 GCA_004026765.1 Micronycteris hirsuta
GCGCTGCCTCCTCCGCCCGTCTCTGTCCCGCTCACCGGTCTGGATGTTCGTCCTCTCCTACCTCCTGGGTGTCGGACTTCCCTTCAGTTCGATTTTGTCCGTTCTGGTTGTTTAAATTTTTGCTACTGCATTAGTTGTATGGACATTCTGGATGTGCGGGCAGCGAGTGCGACCACCTACGCTGCCATCTTGGCGGAAGAGCCACCTAGCGTGTTTTTGCTTATTGTGTTACGACTCTTTTTCACCTACTATTGGTTTCAAATAATTAACAACTACTGAGCCTAGAAGATCCTTAAAATCATCTAATCCAGTGTTTCTCAAAATGTTCAGGAAGGGATTTCAAAGGTCATCTTGGCAGTGGATGGGAAGATAAGAGCAGAAGCTCACTTTTTCTTTATAAGGTTCAAGGGAAAAATGTTCTACTAACTTAAATGTTTAAATAACAAAACAATCTTTTATTTATTTAGTGAAGTCTTATTTTATATATGACAAAGGAAGGATCAGAAAATGTAAGTCACTTGCCAAGGTTACACAAATTCTTAGTGGCAGAGATCAATAAACCCAGAAATTCAACAAAGCAATGACTGCCAACAGAATAGCAACAGTATAAACAGAATAAGAACTACTGCCAAATAAATTGCTTTACACTGTATACTGGAACCTGAGTGGGAAAGCAAGGCCAATTTTAGTAATATATCCTACATATAATATATCCCCCACCATTACATGCTTACAATCTAGCCAGAGAGACAAAACATGCATATAAAATGCTAAATTAAATAGCTACAGTAAGATTGGCCGGGCCCTGGCTGGTGTGGTTCAGTGGGTTGAGCACCAGCCTGCAAACTGAAAGGCTGCCGGTTCGATTCCCAATAAGGGCACACGCCTGGGTTGCGGGCCAGGTCCTGGGTTTGGGATGTGAGAGAGGCAATCGATCAATGTTTCTCTCCCACACTGCTATTTCTTTTTCTCCCTCCCTTCTCCTCTCTCTAAAAAATAAATAAAATCTTACAAAAAAGAGTGGCCCAAACGAAGACAAAAAAGTACAGAAAAAACATATTTAATGACCATATTATTTACTATGTGCTAAAAACGGCGCCACAACACTTAGCGTTGTTAATCCTCAAACAATCCTATGACTTTAAGTGCTCTCGTTATCCCCAATGGCAAGTAAGAGACAGGTTTAAAGAAGCAAAGATTTTGACCAAAGAGCACCTCTAAATAAATATTCAACAGTTATAATAGGTATCCTGTGTATATAGTTTCACACCCATTGTTACATGGTTTTTACAACATCCTTGTATGGCATTTTCCAGAGGACAAAAGCAGACTAATTATGGAAATGGTCTGAGAAAGCAGTGACAGTGGTTAACAGCAGAAGGAAAAGCAACAGCACTACTTGCCAGGCAGAGTGCCAAGAATTTCACATATTACCATCTCTTTCAATCCTTTCAAATCCTCAAAGTTATCCTCAGTTTACAGATGTGGAGAACAAACATGGACAGGTATAGTTGATTCCCAAGGTCATAAATCTAAATGGTAGAGCAGAGACTCACACCAAGTCTCTCTGACTTCTGAACAGAAGCTCTTCCCTCTTGCCATTACTTTTATTTAGTCTTATCCAATACTAAAAGAAGAGAAAGAAAAACTTCTATGGATCATGACAATTCTCAGTTCAGTGCTTTGAAAGGTACCTTTCTAAGATTTTCCTTCACTTGTCCATAGATATTCTCTCTTTTAAACAATGAAATCCTATGAAAAACACATTTGCAAATCCAAATACCTAGTAGCTTCTTCTTGCTTTTTTATATTTAAAATATAGCATTGACCATAAGTACTCCCAGGAACCAGTGGGACTGCATAATGAATCATCATTCACTGTTTTCTTTTACAAATTTGGATATTGCTGTATTATAGTACCTTGCAGTGTAAAGATGAGTTGGGAGAACAAGAAATCATTTTGAAAACCAGATAATTAAGCTTCCTATATACTATATGCAATATTCTCTGAAGTGAAAGTATTATTTGTTTTTTTTAAAATTCAGTGGGAAAATTCTCCATTTGCTTATATCAAACACAAAGTTGAATATCTCTGGTGATATTCAAGACTACACACTCACAGTAGGAATTGGTTAAAAGCCAAACAGTATCAAAGATATCAAATAGTTGGTTACTCGAACTGCCCCATTATCACCTCCAACAACTTCGTAATAAAAGATTAAATGAATCCAAAACGTTAGTAAAGTTTTTTTTTTAAAGGCACAAGGACAAAGGGTAGTTTGTAACATTTCAAACTGACTGTGACATTTAAAAACTGGATTTTTAAATGTGTGGAATAAAGTTACTTGCAATATGGCTTTTCAGAATAGTGCTAACAATCAAGAACGTATACGGCCCAGTTGCAGACCAAGAACAGTCTCAATGAGGACAGAGCCAGTGTAAGAGATAGAAGATAAAGCCACAGCTGATTCTGAACGCTAAGCTAAATTGTCTGAATTTCTCCTACAGGCAATGGGAAACTATGGGTTTGAGTTTTTAAAAAATGGCTTTTTTAGAAAGATAAATTTACTTTCCATTGTTACCAGAGTTAACTAGGGGAAACATAAGTAGAGCAGCCAAGAGAGATAATAAAACGTTTTAATACTTTATGTATGGGAAGATAAAGGAAGTAGCGGAAGGAATGAAAAGGGATAATTTCAAACAATGGTTACTACAGAGGATGATTTGACAAGATTTAGAGACCAGGAGCTAAATATAATTCTAAAATACCGTGCATGACAATTGAACCTCGGAGAAATTATAGGACCTTAAAATAGTATAATTCAGAGAACATGGATTCTCTTCCTGCGAGAGAAGGGAGATGGGGAGAACTGGAAAGAAGATAAGTTCCAGTTTTGAAGTACTGCATTTAAAGTGAGAACGTTGACAGGTTGTTAATTTCTAGACAGGGAAACCAAAGAGAATAGGCTAGAAATTAAAATTTGTAAGTAATTTACATATTCATATCTTATATTTGTATAAAGTTTTTCAGTTTCTACAGTAAATTCAAACATCTCATTTGATCTCCACAGTTGCCCTGAAATTTTGGTAAGCAGGTCAGACATTCCCATTTTCCAGAAGATATATAGGTACAAGTTAAGTCACAGAGCTAGATATTAATAGAACAGGAATTAAAATCCGTATCAGTGAACCCTTATGTGGATCCAAGTTCTATGTTAGTTACACCTCTCAAAGATAATAACACGCGAACTATACCCCCCTTTTCAAAAGTCCCATAATTACAGTTGACCCTTGAACAACATGGGTTTGAACTGAGCAGCTCCACTTATAGCAGAGTTTTTCAATAAATACCTGTACTGTTTCTGACTTGCAGGTGGGAGTCCCTGGATGCGGAGGGCAGACTGTATGGGCCGATCTGTTTTTCACATAAGAGACTTGAGCATCCAAGGATTTGGGTATCCACAGGAGAACCGATCCTGGAACCAATCCCCCCTCGATACTAAGGGGCAACTTAAGCTTCTGGGGAGTCTAAAGTTATACAAGAACTTGACTGTGCGGGAGTCAGTGTCCCTAACTCCCGTATTGTTCAAGGATCAACTGTACATCATTCTTTTACCTTAAAAATGAGATTAAATTAATCTTTTCTCAACTTCCTGCTTCATAAAAGGAACGGATGGACTCTAACAGAGCATTTCGATGCGGCAGATGGAAACAGACTCCAGTCACTACTGCCCCAGACTGCAGCAGGATGACACAGAGTGCTCCAGGCTTCTACATACTCAGCCAGGCAGCCCTATCTACCCAAAATTTAAATTTGTAGTTAACTGGAGAAATGGCAGAATGCGTGTGAACTTTCCTGCTCATTTGAAAGAAGTCAAATTACCAAGAATCCAGGATCCTGGTAACATTTTTAGACTGTTATTCTCTACTCTGTATTCCTCCAGTTTCGGTATGTGCTGTCAAAGTGAGCCACATGTCCTACCTTGACAGATAGTTTAATAAAATATTAATTTATACCTTAAAATATTAATACTATAAAATATAATAGACCTAGTCCTGTCAGATAAATCAGGTATCCCCCTGGGGTTAAATTTAAGTATTAAAAATCAAAACTATAATATCCCTAAATATGTTTCTAACTAATCATATCAACTCCCAACAATTCTCCCTTCTTAATATCATACACATACACACACATCCCAGTTTCTCCCTTTTCATACCACTACCTTAAATTTTGTACACATTATCTCTTCCATGGATTTTTCTAGAACTTGATAGTCACCCAACTTCGTCTTTCTAGTTGCCAATCATTTTACACAGTACTGCCAGATTATCTTTCCTGCACAACCTACAGTATCCTTTTTCAAAAGTTTTCTTTTTTTGTCTTTCCCCTACTGCTTACTAAGGGATTGCTACGTACCCATTCATTCACTGTGCCTGGCATGCATCATCTCATTAACCCTCACAACTGTCTTCCTGTTCAATTTTATAACTTAGCTAAGTAAAGATAAGTAACTTTTCCAATGTAAAAAGCTAAATGGCACAACTGGACCTCAAATTGAAGTCTGTTTCTTAGGACCTTGATTTACTTGGTACTACAGCAGATCACATCCTCTTTGAGTTGCTCGTTTGCATCCTTGCCCCCAACCTTAACTCCTCACAGCTTCTCATGACTTCTGACTCTGCCTCTTTTGCTGTTCTCCCCAAGAAAATATAGTGAGAATGGCTCTTTTCTTCCAAATACAGTAAAAGAAAAAATTAGCATAAATATGTAAAAATATTTACTTTTCTGAGGTTTCTTTGTGTCTGTTTGAGTGACCAGTCATGTCCAAAAATTTAAAATAAACCACTGATCTATCAATTCCTTTCCTAGAAATTTATGCCACAGAGTACGTTTGGAACTATTTGGGTATGTTAATCTACTTTTTCAACTATAAATTTTTTTTAAGATTTTATTTATTTATTTTTAGAGAGAAGGGAGAGAGAATGAGAGGGAAAGAAACATCAATGTGTGGTTGCCTCTCGCACACCCCCTACTGGGGATCTGGCCTGCAACCCAGGCATGTGCCCTGACTGGGAATCGAACTGGCAACTCTTTAGTTCACAGGCTGGTGCTCAATCCACTGAGCCACACCAGCCAGGGCTCAACTGTAAATTTAATAAAATATAACTATAGATCAAGTATTTACAATGAAAATTTATCATTCTAATTGAGATGTGCCATCAATGTAAAAAACACTGAATTTTGAAGAACTCAGTATGGAAAAAATGGATGTAAAACATTTTATTACCTATTATTTTGTTATCAAGTACACGTGGACCTAATTTTTTTTATACATTGTGTGAAATAACATGTTATTACAATGAATGCCACCTATTTATTTAAAAAAAATTTAATGTGGCTACTAGAGTATGGAACAAAGGCAAGTGAATAAAGCAAGCTTTGGAATGGTGTTTACATATCATCCTATTTTTACCAACACACACAAAAGATACGTTTAAAGTTACTGACAAAAAAGGCGTTTTCATTTAACATCTATGAAAAGCAAGGATAACAGACCTTTCAGGTCTCATTTTTTTACTTATACTTCTGTACTACTTGGATATCCTACAAAATATTAACCAAAAAATAGTTACTTTTATAATTTTGGAAGGGGGCACAAAGACATTACTCTTTTGAAAGTAAAAAACCACAGAAACTTTAAATTACAACTAACTTCTGAAAGTCTGTAAAAATTAGCAGCAGCAACAAAGTCCTTTTAAGTGTTCTGGAACCTTTCCGGGGTGTCCAGACTTCTGCCGTCTCTGGAAGAAGAGTTCTGGAAGAAGGGCCACACTGGAAGAAGAAGAGTTGTCTTGGGTTCCACATTAAATACACAGACACTAACAAAAACTGATGAGCAAAAAAATGGTTTTAAGTAAATGTACAATTTTGTGTTGGGCTGCATTCATAGCCACCCTGGGCTGCATGCAGGCCCTGGGTTGGACACTCCTAGAAAAAGCCATCAAAACGGTATCCTTAAGACCCTAAACAGTTTCAAATACAATGCAACAATAAACTAAAAGTTTTTAAATAAAGCATTTAAGCAATTATTAGAATGGTTCTTCAGTAGTCAGGACTTCTTCTACCACACAAAAATGAATATTACATCTTTAATTTAAAAATGAGAGGAAACCAGTTTACTAAATAAAGGCATAAATTATAATAAAAACTCCAAAGGGACCACCTACACTTTAAAATACAGTAACAAACTGTTGCCTTTGAGCCCTTCCTGTCGCAGAAGTTCCAGAGCCTTGTCATAGGTTTGATTGCATCTATTCTTTCATCATGTTAATAACGCACAATGACAACTCTCTTCGAATCCTAATTACCAAGTCACACAGTTACGGCTTTGCTTTCTAGATGCCTATTTTCATGCTTATTCCATACAGATTTTCCCTATCCCCTTTAATCTCGGTGTCAATCTTTTCAATTACTTATCACAAGTTTCAGGTCTCTAAAAAATGTTCTATAAGTGATTTCAACTTTTTTTTTAATCCTCACCCAAGGATGTTTATCAATTTGAGAGAGAGGAAGGAAGGAAGGAAGGAGGGGACAGAGAAACATCGACTGGTTGCCTCCTGTATGTGCCTCAACCAGGGATGGAACCCACAAGCTAGGTATGTGTCCTGACAGGGAATCAAACCCACAACCTTTTGGTGTTCAGGACGAACTTCAACCAACTGAGTGACCCAGCCAGGGCAGAGATTCCAACTTTCGACCTCAAGTGATTTATAGTTTACTAGAGAAAACAATATGCTTCAAAGGTTGGCAAATAAGGAGATGACTACCTCTACCCCGATGACTTAATGGCATGCAATTCAACAACCTGCCGTAAAACAGGAGAGACAGGTGAAGAAATAACAAATAACCATTGCAGAGTTATAAAAACATTAAGCAAAATTAGTAATAAAGATTCTTATCTATTGTTATCTATAAATTAGACTAACAGAGTATTTTCAGGACCAGAGGTAGGGTTGTGTCATCAGAACAGGAAGGAAGAAACTGAGGAGGAAGACTGACGAGGACACAAATGTCACCGGGTTTAGAGCCCACTGAACTTTTAGTACAGCAGAATTGCTGACTGAGGGGATGAGCCATGGTCTGATCTTGAAGGTAGTCTAAGAAGGCAGAAAAACATAAGGCGGTTATGTAACCAGAAAGAGAAACAAAGGTCAGTCTTAAAGATCATACAGCAGAGCCCTCTGATCCGTGGAGGACACATTCTAAGGCACCCAGGGGAGGGGATGCCTGAAACGGCGTATAGCACCCAACCCTATCTGTACTGGTTTTTTCCTTATACATACATACCTATGATAAAGCTTAATTTATTAATTAGACACAGTAAGAGATTAACAACTAACAATAAAATAGGACAATTACAACATTATACTCTTAAAAATTATAGGTTTCTCTCACAATTTTTTTTAAGATTTTATTTACTTATTTTTAGAGAGAGAAGGGAAGGAGAAAGAGAGGGCTAGAACCATCAACGTGTGCTTGCCTCTCACGTGGCCCCCACTGGGGCCGGCCTGCAACCCAGGCATGTGCCCTGACTGGGAATCGAACTAGCAACCCTCTGTTTCGCAGCCCGCACTCAATCCACTGAGTTACACTGGCCAGGGCTCTTATGGTACTATACGCACCCTTTCACTTACAGGAAGCACTGTACAGCTCCTCTTTGGTATATCTGAATTGCCAGCATCACCACTCTTGCGCTTTGGGACCATTACTAAGTAAAATAAGGGCTACTTGAACACAAGCACTGGTGATACCCCAAGAGTTGATCTGGTAACGGAAATGACTACCAAGTGCCCGGTGGGCAGGCAGCATATACAGTGTGGACACACTGGACAAAGGAATAATCCACATCCCAGGTGGGGATAGGAATTACACTATTCTGGACAGTGCACAATTTAAAACTTATGAATTGTTTACTTCTGAAATTTTCCATTTAATATTTTCAAACCGCAGCAGACCACAGGTAACTGAAGCCACATAAAGTGAAACCGTGGATAAGAGGGAACTAGTATACTACGAATTCTGCAGTTAAAAAAGGTTACTAAACTATACTTTCATTCAACAGTGTAAGTACCTACTTGCTACAAACACCTGGATAGTCACTGACAAGAAAAAGAACGTTAAAATCCAGGATGGAAATTCAGTAAGTACACAAGTGAACAAAACACCCACACAATTGCCATGCTGTCTGGTAAAGTGCTGGGCTACAGCCGCAGAAATTGCGACAGGAGTTACCTGTAGAGGAAGAGCACCCTAAGAAAACTTGTATAAATGGGAAATATAAGACCCAAGACACATATGAAAGGCATCTATTGCACATAAGGGAGAAAAGCAAAATATTAACACAAGCACACTGATGGTAAAATTAAATGATTTACTGGAACAAGATTTTAAATCGCTGTAATGCAAGTCAAGTCTGCGAATAATGTCATTTTTTAAAGCCTAATTAAACTTGCGTAGTAAAAACAACCTAGTGAAAAACACCCTAGAGTAACGTTTGAGAAGTCGGTCAGAGAAACTGACAGAGCTGAGAACTTGACCTCGCTACATACCCACTGTTTATGAGGGTACAAAAATCGTTTCCACTGACTTTCACTATTACTGCCTCAGCATGCAATCACAGGGATTCGTCACTGACTCAGTCTGTGACAATTGATTCACACAATTTCTGTAAAATTGCTTAATCAAATTATTGATAATCACATAATCTACTCAAAAATATATTTATCAAGACATAATGCAGTTTATTGCAATCCCTGCCTCTAATCTGTGAAGGAGTACAGATTTTTTTTTGGAGTGGAAAGAGGAGTTAAAAATCTCAAATCCAGCTCCAGCTTAAGAGAAATATAGAAAGGAAGAAAAACAACTTTCTGAAGCCTCACCTGTATCCCAAACATCACATAGAAATAAGTACCTATGTAGGTGCTCTGTATGTGCAACCAAACCCCAGCAGAGCTCCTACTTTGGTGTACGCATAGAAGGCAGTCAGTTCTTTTAAATAAATGCAGTCTTAGAGGCGCTTGTGAAGCACACAAGTAAAATACAGGAATGTACTTGTTAGGGCAAATCAAAGTACTGTAATACATTTTAAGTGTCATCATCAAACATTTCCCATGACGACGTAAAACCCTCAATTTACAAAACACAAATTATCAGTGTTTTGATACTATTGTATTATGAAGTCAAACAGATACAACTTTTATCAAAGAAAGCATAATTCAAGACAATTTAGCTGTAAATACAAAGTTATAATTTCTAATATTTGCAATAACGAACTAGATATACTAAAAATGAATCTCCTCAAATGAGCCTCCTTAATTATTTCACATCTGTTGATTTGTCGACAGCAAAGCATTGTGCAGCCATAAAAGAAGGGGGAGGGAAGCAAATACTTATTATCTACGCTGTGTCAAATTATTTTGGTCAGTGCCTTCCATACCTTATTTTATTTAACCTTTATGATGGAACAAGGTGGCTACATGTTATAGATGTCATTTCCTTGCCTGGGAATTACAGCGTAAGTAACTTCCCAACTCAGCTGACTCTAAGGCTCTTGCCACTACATTACTACAATTATTTCCATTTTTCCTGCTGACTTTTTGCCTAATACAAAAGTAGACAAACCAAGTCCACAGGCCAAATCAAGCACACCCAGTTTCTATAAATAATGTGTTATTGAACACAGTCACATTTACTGGTTTGCACTTTGCACTATAATAGCAGAGTAGAGTTCCTGTAACAGAAATGATACGGCCTCAAAAGCTTAAAATACTGACTACGGAGACCTTTACAAAAAGCTGCCATCCCCTGCCCTAAAGGATCAAAGATGTCAGGAACCTTTAAGGCCTCAAATCTTCATTGTTTAGGGCACTTGAGGTAACTATTACACAAAGAAGGAACTTTAAAATTGTAAGAGACACCCTGGTCGGGTGGTTCATTTGGTTGTAGCATTGTCCCCATACACCAAAAGGCTGCAGGTTCAATCCCAGGTCAGGGCACATACCTAGGTTGCAGGTTCCACCCCCGGCTGGGATGCATATGGGAGGCAACCAATTGATGTTTCTCACACTGATGTTTCTCTCTCTCTCTTTCTCTCTAAAAATCAATAAATATATCCTTGGGTGAAGATTAAAAAATAAAATAAAATAAAATAAAGATAAAAGGCCACACTGCTTGGATCTGTAATGGTTAAATCATGTAAGCCCAAATTTATAAAAATGATAAAATTAAACAGCTTGATTACAAGGTTACTGAACCCTTATTCTTCTAAATTAAATTGTCTTCTGTTGTCTGAATTGATGTAGGAAAAACCTCTCAATTCAAAAATATTTAATATATTTAATGAGCATGCATCTTTTTACCATGCACCCACATTTTTCATGAAGGAACATCTTCATTATAGAAAAACAGACCCTGGCTTTTTCTTACAAGTACTTTATTTCTTATTTCACTTCATACATTTTTGATTTAATATACTCAAGGAATTCATTCTACTCTGACCAAGCCAAACATTTATCTGATTACTCAAGAGTCTATAGTAGATTTTTCTGGTGTTAGGAAAAAGCATGCTTTTTGCTGTTTTTGTTTTTTATAAGTTCCCATTATTATTCCAAGTAAAAAATCTGATTATATCATTTCACCTTCATTCAAAATATATTTCACTCACCAAATACATTTAAACAACTTGCCTAAATTAACCCAACACAAGGAATGTGTCATTACAGTGACACAAGCAACACTTTTCTTTCTTCATTTAGTAATTTTCAACAAGAGTCCTCCAGTTAGGTAAAATGTGGTCCACAAACTCCAGTACAGATCAAGAAAACTTAAGTCCTACAAACAGGTAAAATTTATACAACTGTTAATGAATACCTTGACTCCTTTTATCTTACAAACATTTCAGTTCACAAAACCTTATATTGTTTCCTTCTTCATTTTTAAAAAGAAATGTTAATGTATATTAGTCAAAGAAAAGTAATCCAAACTGATTTTTGTTTGAAATTCTGGAGTTATTCCCAGAAACATGCAAGGCTGGTTCAATATTTGAGAATTACTTTGTGTGATTCACCATATTAACACATTTTGTACAGCGTAGAAATCTCTAAGACATACGCCAGGGACCACATGATATTGGGCAAACTGCACGTTAATTAAATTATCTCGTGATGCGGTCCTTAACAGATGGCGCACGAAACACGAGAAAACTCGTGAGCGGTACGAAAAGTGTTAACAGATTAAAGCAAAAAATCCACAATAGATGCAGAAAAGACATTTGACAAAATGCAACATCCATTCCTGATAAAACCCTCAGCAACCTCAGAAAAGAAGGACACTTCCTTAACCTGATTTAGAGAATCTACAAAATGACCTACAGCGAACATTTTAAAGATGAAAGACTGAATGTGTTCCCTTTAAATCAGGAACGAAGCAAGCATGTTCCCCCTCAACACCCTCATAAGACAAGAAAAAGAAAAGGCATACAGACTAGAAAAAAATAAACATGTGTCTAATAGATTGTCTAATGACTGCCTACTTTAGAAAATCCCAAGAAGCCTCCCCCCCCAAAAGCTCATAGAATACATGAATAAAAACTCAGGACACAAAGTCAATACACGCGCAAAAAATTGTACTATTATCTTGGCAATAATCAATTGGAAATTCAAGTCTTTTTAAATGACCATTTACAACAGGACCAAAAAACTGAAATACTTGGGTATAAATCTAATAAAATAATTGCAGGATCTATATGTTGAAAACTAAAAACACAACAGCAATCAAAGACCTAAATAAACAGAAAGAACACCATGTTCACAGATTGGAAATTTCAATTTGGTTAAGATGTCAATTACCCCCCCAAATTGAACTATAAACACAATCTCCAAAAAAATTCTAGCAGAATTTTTCCGTGGATATTAAGAAGCAGATTCTAAAATTTACATGGAAAGACAAAAGAACTAAAACAGTGAAAATAACTTTTGAAAAGGAATAAAGTTGGAGAACTCACATTACTTGATTTCAAGGCTTATTTCAAAACTCTAATAATCAAGACACTGTGATATTGTCAAAGGACAGACAAACAGATCAACAGAACACAAGGGCCTAGAAACTGACCTACACAAATGCAGTCAAATGGTTTTTGACCAAGAGACAAAGGCAATCCAACGGAGAAAGGACAATCATTTCAACAAATGGCCACAGAACAATGCGACAAACAAATGAAACTCAACCCAAACCGCTCGTCATACAAAAATGTACTCAAAAGAGAACATAAACATAGATCTAAATGTAAAATATAAACCTGGTAGAAGAAAACAGCAGAAAATCGTTGTGACCTTGGGTTAAGCAGTGTTCCTAGATACGATACCAAAAGTAAAATCCGTAAAAAAAAATACTGATATTTTGGACGTCATCGAAATTTAAAACTTCCGTACTTCAAAAGACACTGTTAAAAGAATAGAAATGGCAAGCCACAGACTGGGAGAAAAATCTTTGCAAACCACGTATCTGACAAAGGACTATAGAGAACTCTCAAAATTCAACAATGAGAAAACCCTATTTTAAAATGGGCGAAATATTTGGACACCTCAACAAAGATATACAGATGGCAAAAAGCACATGAAAAGATGCTTAATATCATCAGTCATGAGAAAAATACAAATAAAAACCGCAACGAGATACTGCTACACACTTATAACTAAATAAGTAGTAGTTTAGCATAACTCAAGTAGAAAGATTTACCACACCAAGTGCTGATGAGGATGTAAAGTAACAAACACTCATACATTGCTGAGGGAAATAGAAACCGGTTTAGCCTCTTTGAAAAATAGTTCTACAGCATACAGTTTCCTATGATTTTGTTGTAACTATAGTGGTAGTTTCCTATGCTGCTATAACAAATAACCAGAAACTCAGTGGCTTAACACAAATTTATTAGTATTTTACATTTTTGTTGGTTAAAAGTCTGATTCAGGGCTCCCTGGGCTAAAATCAAGGCACTGATTGGCAGACCTGCATTCTTTTCTGGGGGCTCTAAAGGCTAATCCATTTCCTAGCTTTTTCTCCAGACCACTCCAGCCTTATCTTATGGCCCCCCTCCTCCATCCTCAAAACCAAGTACTCCACATCTCCCTGGCCCTTCTTTCCTTGTTACATCTTGTCTTCTGACTCTATTGCTTCTCTTTCCTTTTTAAGGGCCTTTGTGATACACTGGGCCCACCTGGATAATCCAGGATAATCTTAATATTTTAAAGTCGGTTGATTTTAAAGTCAGCAATCTTAATTCCACCTGCAATTTTAACTCATCTTTGCCATGTAACCTAATTTATTCACAGGTTCCAGGGATTAGGACATCTTGGTGGGACATCTGGTAGGACATTATTCTGTTTACAACAGACAGCTTTAATAAAGTTAAACGTATAGTTGTCATGTGACCCAGCAATTCCACTTCAAAGTGCTCACCAGAGAGAAACGAAGACATGTTCACACAAAAACCTATTTGCAAAGATTTACAGAAGTCTTATTCATAGAAAAATCTCCTGAAAATAACTCCAATGTCTTTCAACTAGTGGATGGATAAACAACGTGTGGTACATCCATAAAAATGGAATACTATATTCAGCAATAGAACAGAAGGAACTGCTGATACAGTTAACAGCATGGGTGAACACTCAAATGTATTATGCCAAATGAAAGAAACTAGACTCAAACGGCTGGACAGCGGGGTTTCATTTATATGATAGTCTAGAAAAGACAAAGTATAGAGAAAGATCACTAGCCGCCAGGAGCTGAGGGTGGAGGAAGGGTTCGTGATAAAAGAGCAGCTCAGTGGAATCTGGGTGCTGGAACTGTTCTGCACCTTCATTTTGGTAGTTGCACAGCTTTATGCGTTTGTCAAAACAATTGTACAACGAAAAGAGTTAATTCCATTTCATGTAAATCAAAAATAAAGTTAAAGTCTTTTGAAGAAAAGACTACAAATACATCATTTCTCACTCATTAGGCTGGCAGAAATTTAAAAATCTTACAAGGCCAATCTGACAATTCCAAGTGTGGGCAAGAATGACTGACATACTGTTGGCAGGAATGTAAATTGTTAAAACTTTAGAGGATAATTTCGCTGCAGTTAGTGAAATTGAAAATGCACATCAACCTATGGCTCAGCAATTCGACTTACAGGTAAATATACATTTTAGGGAAATCTTCACACATGTGCTCAAGCACACATGCAAACAGTCACTGAACATTGTTTGAAATAGTGAAAAACTGAAAAGAACCCTTCAGGAGGGTAATGAATTAATTGTGGCTAGTAGTTATTTAAAAAAGGAAAGGAAAAAATGCCTATAAAAAAAAGAATCAACCTTGCTGGCGACATACGTGATTTTGTGAAAGGTAACTTAAAATAACACCATACTTGGAATCTGCAGACAAGCATTTAGCAGTCAAGACTGTGGACTACTTACTACCTAAAACTCACTTTATTTTCCCTGGAAAATGAAGAGGTAAGGCTATACGACCACTAGGAGTATTTCCAACACAACAATTATATAATGATTTAATAAGTATATAATCAAAAATTATATTCTAAAGCCCCTGTGTAGAGAAACTATTTTCCCCAGACTAGACACCCTGAAATCAGAAACTATCAGAGAAATAAAACATCTTAGTATATTGATACATAAAATAGACCAAATTTCTTGGTCTGTCTTTTTCATCAATATCACAATTCAGAAGGAACATATAAACAGCTTACCCTCAGGTAAAACATCCTCTCATGCTGACATTCTAAAACAAGTAAATATTAAGCCCACCTTTACTGTCAAGTTCAGATCTGTCTAGCCAAAAGTCATCCAAGTACATGGTATGATTCACTTGCTTCTTTTTAAAAACAAAGATAAAATGAATTGCCTTTCATATTTTTGCCTGTTTTATACACAAAGACCTTACGTGATAATTTCATAGCTTCAGCTTGCTACAATAAAGAGCCTCTAAAAACTTGTAATATGCCATGGCACAGGTATCTAGTAAAAAAAGAAATCAGTACTTCATAATCCAAGCAAGCTTACTTAACAATTTCATTACCACCAATACTTATACTTCAAAGACACCAAATAACCAACATGCCATTTGTTCCTATTGCAGAATTTAATAGGCTATTAACTTCTGGTACAATCCAAAAGCATAATTAGAAAACAATCATTAAAACATTATTTTTTTAAAAGCAGAAATATTAACGCCTTTCACCTTGTCGGTAAAATCAAAACTTCAAAATTCTTGTTCCACACTTCCCAAATCTAAATTCTTACAATTCCAAACGAGTACGGAAACAAAATGTAGACTACATACTACTTCTAAAAAACCTCCTAGCTATAAGATTTTAATTTTAGCGCCAAATGCCACAACAAAAAAACTTTCGACCGAAACCTAAATTCCGTACACATTACTGTATGTCGATCAAATAAGCATAAGGTGAGTTATTATTAGTAAGTTACATAATTTGCACCAAAGACTGTTTAAAGCGCCTTTCATTAAATGCAGCTTCCAACAATTTACAGGCTTCAAAGTTCACCTTGCAAACTTAGAGTAAATTATCAGAAACTATTTACGAGAACAGGTTTTTCTTTAAAATTGGTCACAAGGAAGTAAGAATTGTTTATTTGTTTAAAGAACGCAACGAGCAGCCGAATACCAGGAGCTGAGTCAGGCAGAGGAACGCTGACTACATTCCGTCTTCTCAAGGAAAGTGTTCGCCCTGCCGATTTCCCCGTCCGGCTTAGAGGAGTCCCGAACTCGGGGACCGAGGTGCAGTGCACAGGCGACTCCCTGCCGCGCCCCCTGCAACTCGGGCTGGGAGGGCAGCAGCGCCGCCAAGGTGGGTCCCTCGTCAAGACAGAGGGACTGGGCACAGCCAGGCAGCGCTCCTCCAAGGGACAAAGGTTGGGCTCACGCCTTCCGTGGCGGGCTGCCGCTCCCGCGGCGTGGGGCTGCCCACAGGGCAGCCCCAGGTCCCTCCGGAGCCCAGTGCACAGCGTGTGGGGGAGGGGACGAGCCCGACTGCCCCTCCCCCGCTGCGCTCCTGGGGACCTGTTGATTAAGACCTCCACATCGAGCCACCGCCGGTCCGTCTCTTACCTCTGCGCCACAGCGGCCGCCGATCCTGCAGCCCCAGCCGCCTCTAAATATTGCAGAAACGACAGCTCCCCAACGGCACTTAAGATACCGGATAAAGAATCCAGAAACTCCCAATTCCCCACCTCACAATCCTTAATCCCCGCCCCCGTCTCCGCCGCCAGCCGCCGCCGTCTCCGCCGCCGGCGACTCCACCTCTGCACCGCGCGAGACCGGCCCCCGCGGCCGCCGCAAGACCGCGCACGCGCCCCCGGGACTCTGGCGTAGCGGGAGCGCCTATCCCAGTCCCTCCTGGGCGCGCCCCGCCCCCTGCTAGGCAGAGAGGCTGGCGCAGTTCGCCCAATCCCGAGCCGGTGCGGAGAGCCCGCCCGCTCATTGGTCAGTTCTGCAGCTCCCGAGCGTCCGGTCGCGCGCATTGGCGCGCCTCCAAGTATAAATGGCAAACTGCTTCGGGCTTGTAGGCAAAGGAAATTGCTTTGGGGTTGAGCTCGGGGTTAGTGGGTTGTGTGGGGATGCGAGGTTTCCCTTGGACGTGGTCGGGAGCAGGTTACCGTTCAATGGCCCCTGACTCTTTTCTCTGTGGAAGACTGTCCGTTCCTAAAGAGAATCTGAGTCCCCGTGAAGACACTCCTCTTGTCCTGTGAAAGACGTCACATGATCTAACATTTGTGTTTTTTTTTAAACGTGACATACTTGAACACTACACAGGTAGTGTCCCACAGAAGAATTCTGTTACCGCAGAAGACTCCAAAAAGGTAGCAGCTTGGATCGAGTTATGAAAACCAAAAAGGAAGAATGCCAAGGGCCACAGCTGTTCCGCAAAACTCGAGTGAATGGGTTTAGAGTGTCCTGGGCCAACCCATACCCCGTGCAAGAAAATCAAGATAAACAGTGTTTAGAATGCCCTAGGAATTGTTAGCCGTATACAAAAAAGGGTGTCTATGTGTGTGACCTATTTCCTTTTCTAAGTTCTTAAATGCATAAAATAATAATTCAAGAAGCCTCCTCTAGTTCCTTAATGAATTTTTCTTCCTCTGTCGTAGGATTTCTCAATCTCAGGGCCATTGACATTAGGGCCACAGCATTCTTCGCTGTGGGGGACTGTCCAGTGCATTGTAGGATGTTATAGCAGCATCCCTGGTCTCTACCCTCTAGATGCCAATAGCACCACTACCCCCATTATGACCATGAAAAATGTCACTATACATTGCCAAAGGTCGCTCTGGGGGCAAAATCGCCTCTGTTTAAGAACCACTGATCTAGCTGTTCAGAGAAATGTACTCTTCAGAAAGAGTCTCTCATTACCTGTGCATTCCAATTGCTTGGCACCAAGCAATTTTGCATAACACCCCTGACCAAATGAACTCTCCAGCTGCCTAGGCTTGCCTCCCCAGCTGCTTAGAGACCTCTGTCACAGGACCGCACACCAGTAAAAAGATGATCACTGTGCAAGATAGTAGCTAATGTTGTCAAAATATGTGGAAATTCCTATGTAAAGTGCTATACAAACGTTAGTTATTCTTTTTACTTCTCACAGGGGTTTTCATTTTAAAAGTTTTTTAAAAGAGGGTAGACCCTATGACAAATGAAAGTTTATTCTCTGGTGGATAAAACCATTCTCAGAATCCCGAAATCGCTCAAATTACTGACTTTGTGTGCAAAAAATGAAGAATGTAAGATAAAGAAACTGCAGGTAAGGTCATTGGATTTGAGATTTAGCTTTGATGCTAACTAGTTCTGTGACTTGGATGTGTGAAAAATTCCCTAAATTTTTCCTAACGTTTCCTAAATTTACTTGCCTACATTTTCTCATCCATAATATAACAGGTTAATTACAGTTTTTACTAATTTTAACATTCTAGTAGTTTTTAAATATTTAATCTAGCATGGATAGTATAGGGAGTTAAGAAAATGTGATTTCATCCCAAAATAGACTTCAGTGGGTGATCTGTGGTTTAAAATCCCGTCAGAAGAGTTGCTCATCCTTATCACACAGCAGGTTCACCCACTGAGTCACCTTGGCAAATTTGTAACCAAGTATTTTGGGCGAGCAGTGAAAGACAAACTGGAAAAACAAGTGTATGGTGGAGGGTGACCATAGTAAATTCCCTTCCTCCCTCCTCTTCTGGGCATCTGCGTAACCTATCATCTGGCAACAGCCTCTATTACATGTTTATGTAATAAAATGTGGTACCACGTTATTATGTTAAAGGCCTGGGGGAAATATATTCATATTGCATTTTAGCTATTGCGACAGATCTGAAATCTCAGTTTTCAAGATTCTACCATTCACTGTTATATGTGCAATCCTTAACTAAGGCTATTATATTCCTTTGGTTTTATCATCTCTATGTA
This sequence comes from Micronycteris hirsuta, assembly GCA_004026765.1. Classification (NCBI taxonomy): domain Eukaryota; kingdom Metazoa; phylum Chordata; class Mammalia; order Chiroptera; family Phyllostomidae; genus Micronycteris; species Micronycteris hirsuta. Next base: position 18,542 of record PVJI01000564.1, read on the forward strand.
CTGGTGTAAGCCAAAGTTTTCATAACTAATTAGTAGCCTAATCATTTATAACTGTATAAACCAGGTGGTCAGAAATGATGTAAATTAAAAGAATACTCACTGATTGAGATATGAGAAGTTATGAAACAAGTTAGTAGGTACATTAATAATTAATATCTAAAAGATGTTAAATTCCAAAAAAACTCCAAAGAACAAACCAAAAGCCATGAACTTTTGTAACTTAATTGGGTTTAGTTATTATTATTTTGATTTTTTTTTAGTACTTCTTAACCTTTCATAAGGCTAGCTGAAGTTACTATGTCCCTAAGCTGAGGATATTATGCAGTTGTTGCCAAACGCAGTGTCTTTGGTTAGTGCAGCATCAGGGTCATTCAGTACAGGTGAGTATCATTCCACTCCATTGACTTTAATAAATATTCACTCATTAACTAAAAAAATATACGCTGAGTACTTCTTATGTGCGAAGTACTATGCTGTAGGGAACTGGAACGTGACAGTTCCTGTCCTGGAAGAAATAAGCAAGGTGGGAAAAGGGACAGTACAAGTTCATGAAGGTAAAATAGAATATAGTCGATGAAAGCAAGGCTCTGCGGACCCAAAGAATGGTCAAGTCTTATACTAGGAGTAGCTTTGCTGTCAAATGAGGAGGGAGAGTGACAGGATCAGAAAATAAATTACTATTAAAATACCCACAATCATAGGAAAATCAAGATCTTATACATGGCATTCAAAAGAGAAAACTTTGATCAATTCGAATGAGTGAAGCACACAGAGAAAAGCACAGGCTTATTATGGGAACATAAGTAGTCAACAGGAGCTTCAGAGTAGGGTATGCAATGTTTAGAATGTTAGTCATTTATCACACTTTTATTTGTACCCTTCTTGGCTGGTCCTGTGCTAGACTAAGGATGTGTAGACAAATAAAACATGGTCCAGGAGAAATTTTATTTTGGAGAGAGAAGGTAGGCAGATTTGGAGCTTGGAAATTTTTCTAATAAAAGAAAGACCAAGCCTGAATGCGAGAGAAAGGAAATCAGGTTTATTCTCCTAAAAAGGGACTATAAAATTACCTATCCCTTTTCCTCACTAAGCTCCCAATCAAATCTCTAGTTTGTTTATGTAACAAATGTCAGCTGCTGCTTTAATTCATATCCATAAGTGAATACCTCCGACTGGGTCTGGGGTGGTATGTCTGTGCTGAACTCCAAGCTGAACTCTCATGCCCCTTCTATCCTGTCTTGGACTCACTCCGATTGAGATTTAACTCCTTCACTGCTTCAAAACAGCCTCTATCAAGGTCACCTATCAGAGCTACTTCACGAAATGCAAAGGTCAGTGTTCAGTCCTTGTCTTCCTCAATCTGCCAGCAAGCATTTGATGCATTGAGTGTTTTCTCTATTTTGTCTCTGGGAGCCCGACCACTTAGCTTCTCTTTCTACCCACTGGAACCTCCTTCTCAGTCTCCTTTGCTGGTTCTTCTTTGTCTCCCAATTGTGAAAAGTTGGGGTGTCCCAGGGCTCTAATATTTAATATTTTATTTCTCTCTGCCTGGGTTTGAATCCCAGTTCTACCACTTGCTAGCTGTTTGCGCAAAAGAAAGTCATTTAATTTCTTCAAGATTCAATTTCCTCATTTATAAATTGGTAATAGAAGCAGGTACCTCTCACAGTGGTTATGAAGACAAAATGAATCTATTTATGTAACGTGCTTAGAACATGCCAGGCACTATATGCGTTAATTATTTGTCCTTATTCTTATCATCAGGTTCTTTATCACTCACTACTTATGTGATTGCATCAGGTCTCAGCAGCACTCAATTCTATCTTATACACTGTCACCTCTAAATTTGTCTCTACCCTAAATTTCTGCCGTAACTCCAAAATCATATATTCAACTATTGGCTCAAAATCTCCATTTAAATTTCTAATGATCATTAAGAATTTAACATGCCAGAACTTTTCATGTTTGTCTAGTTTTCTCTATTTCAGTATATGGTAATCTTACTATTCCAGTCAAGCTATTCCTGTCATTCAGGCTTGCTTCCTACTGTAGGTCCAAATCCATCAGGAAATCCTTCCATTTCTACCTTCACGCCGAGAATCTAACCACTTCTCAACAAACCCACTGCTACCACCCTGCTGCAAAACATCACCATCTTTTGCCTGGATTACTGCAATAGGCTCTTTTCCACCAATATTTTCTCTTCTCAACACTGTAGCCGCTGTGATAGTGTGCATATTATATTAGCTACATGACTTTGAACAAGTAACTTAACCTCGCTAAGCTTCACTTTTACCCTCTGTCTGTAAAACAGGAAAGTAATAATACCTTTAGATTATTGTGTAGATTGACAACACATGCAAAGCACATTATAGAATGACTGGCAGCCTTTTGAGAATGAATAAGTGGTGGCTTTTAAAAATCCAAACTATTTTTCGGATGGGGGCTGTCCATAGTTTCTTTATCTAAAAAGATTTTTTTAAACAATATTTAACTTATTTTTAGAGAGACAGGAAGGAAGAGAAAGAGGGAGAGAAATATTAATGTGTTGTTGCCCCTCGCTCTCCCCCTACTGGGGACCTGGCCTACAACCCAGGCATGTGCTCTGACTAGGAATCGAACCAGCGACCCTTTTGTTCCCAGGCTGGCGCTCCATCCACTGAGCCACACCAGCCAGGGCTAGTTTCTTTATTTTTAAAAGTATAGGGCTTAAAAAGAAACCTGTCTGAAAATGGCATTCATTGATTCCATAAATACTGTCTCTCAAGCCAGGTGCTCGGCTAGAACACGAAGACGGAAGGAATGTGCACCACCCCCCACTTCAGGGACACCGTAGTGCCTGATGTTAGAAATAACATAATCCTGGGTGAATGTCCAGACAAGAAAAGTAAAACCAAAGAGAATAACCAATTTTCCCACAACCCCAAAGAAAAGAAGCCTACCAGATGAAAATTGAGTTTATGAATCAAAACCTTTATGGTTTCGTATACTTTTCTACCTTCCTTTAAAATTGATATCCACAGTAATTAAGATTTAAGACATTAGATTGGCAAAAGTGTAAATCTTAGTGATCGGTATTAGCCTTTATTTCTACCGCGCGGAAGACACTGCTTTGTTTTTCCCGTGTGCTGGCTATCACTTCTTGAGCTGTGCTTGTTTTTCAGTCTGGTGGTTTGTTCTTATCTGAAAGAGAAAGATGGAAAAGTCAGTCCAAGGAATTCAAAAGTCTAAAATACAGGATTAAGTTATTTCTGTTAAGCAAAAAACTTAAAAAATGATGCATAAAGTGATTGAAGTAAGTAAAATTACATTGATAATACAGCTTTTCTTCTTAATGTAACAATAAAGGTCCTTTGGACAGAGAAGCACTCATTTTTTAAATCTAGAGGCTAAAGCAATGTAAAAGGAACCCCTATATTTCTTTAAATTTTTGTTTTAAGCTATTTCTACCCAAGTAAGAATCTAATAAATCAAGATGTCAAGAGTAAGATGATGGGCTTTTATTCTTTAAGGCATATAGACAGACATATCATTGAACTTTTTTGCAAGTTTTAGATCTGTGCTAAACTGAGACCCAAAATAAGTCACAGGTATATGAGATTTACATGCACATAATACACGCTTGTTGAAATAAGGGGCCAAATAACTTTCAAATTACTTCGGCAGTAATATGAAGTCTTTATTAGTAACAAACTTTTTTTCACTATTTAAAATAATTGTCTGCCGTTGCCCATGCAAAAACAATTCACAGCTTGAATATTTAGGAGCCACTTTCTAAAATTCATAAGGCAAGACTTAAATATGGTATATATAGATCATCATTTTTGCCCTCCTTCGCATTTGCAGTTCTTAATGAGGCCCCAATATTTGAAATGTCATTGTGATAGAATATATCAATGAAAGGATGAAATCATTAGAACATATTGGGTTAACTTTAAAGGAATTTCTCTAAATTGTATAATATAAAGGGTGGGGCAAACATAGGTTTACAGTTGTGAGTATGCAAAACAGAGTTTATTTTTGTGTTACTATTTACTAGCTATTGTATTATTTTCCATATTAACAACTATACACCTACTTTTGCCCCGCCCTGCATTGAGAGCTAGCAGGGCTTAGGACTCTCTCCAGGTGAATGTAGGAGCCAGCACATGCCACCCTGAGTGCCACCCTGTCACCGTCCACCGTGACTACAGAACGTTAAGAACTTAAAGGGGAACAGGAGTGACCAACTAGTAGGCAAAGACTAAGGCATATATGTGGATGTCAGGGGATTATTTTGTGTGGACATTTGTTATTTTTTGGCCACACTGTTTTCCACTGGTGCGTAACCTCTGGCCCATGGTGTGCATCTGGGTGGGGCCCTGTTAAACTAAGTGCTCGGTGCTAAACTAAGCAGCCTTTGGCGGCAGAGTGACAGAGGAGGGACAGAAGGGCGGGACCTCCATTCACTCCATCACCAGAGCCCTGATGAGATGGGCATGCGGTTCCTGCCAAGGCCATCCCTGGTTCTCTAACCTTCCCTTAAATCCCGTGAACTCAGCCCCCGGTGTGCACATGTATGAACACACACACTTTAGCTATGTTGGGAGAGGCCGCCGAGAGAAGTTCTACTCCTAAGTAGTTTACTGCCAGCTAGTGTCTCAAAGAAATGTAAATACAGCAGGCCAGGGCCACCACACACAGCGATGCAGGTTATGCTCTGCACATGGAACGCGAATGGGTCCCCCACACCATGCAGTGTACAGTTTTCACAGCTGCACATGGCAGCCCAGTAGGTACTCTGTAAATGCTTGTATAATATGGGTATGAAAGAAAGAGGCCTTGGCTGTGTTGGCTACTCTAAGAAAGCATGTTTGGAAAGAATGTGATGAGGGAGGCAAAGGGCAAGAGCAGGAATGAGAATGAAAAGAATCACTTGTAAAAGCAAAAGCAAGTCATTCCCTTCCAGTGCCTTATCTGAAGCTCCCTCTTTTCCTGTGCTGCTACATTTTGACCCATGATGGATACTGGAGCAGAAACCCCAACTAAACCTCAACTTTTCAGTCCACCTCTATTGTTACTACAATAGAAGCAATGAGAATCAATGTTAAAAGATTCAATTTATTGACAACTTTCTGTGAAAGTGTCATGTCTGCCCTTTTCCCTATAGAGATTTATAATTGTAAAAAATTACCTTTAGGTTGTCTTACATGGTTTTTTTTTTCCATTGGCCTTTTCTTTTTCTGTTTTACTTTCCTTTCCTCACATCCATTCCCCTGAGAAAGGGGGAGACAGATGAGGCACAAGCTCGAGGAAGTCAGAAGAGGATTGGCATGGGGGAGAGAACCAGAAGGCAAAAAGGAAAATGGTGGGAAAGGGGAAGAGAAGGAGTGAGGAAGAAAGGAAAAGCCAAAAGCAGAAAAGAAAAAAAAGGCACAAAAGAAGAGGAATCTTATTCTGGGTCTTAAATTCAAATGGTGTTTTAGCCCCCTCATCAAAAATGTCTTTATTCTTTCCAATGGAGCCCATTGCCAAATTTCGCAAACAGGTTCTGGGGTTCATCAAGGTAGAATGAACCTGGCTGCTTAGGGTTCCAAGGAATTTGGTTTGTAATCAAAGAAATGTGGGGAGGGGTGGGGAGGACATTCCCAGTATTTCGTAAGTGTTTTCCCCTCTGCTTTTCTTGAACTCTATTATTTGTCTCATTTCTTTTCACCTTGGAAAATAACACAGGATTGTAGATAAGCCTATTGTTTGGGCTCACTGTAAAGAAATCAGCAAAGGTAAGGAGTATAAAGCCCAGGAAGATAAATGGAAAAGTCAGGAAGGGAGACGGACCCACATCTGGAGAGACGGGTTTAACCCCAGCCTTGCCTTGCAGCCTTTTTGTAAAAGAACATTTGAAGTGCCACTTTACCAAAAATCTGATTCAGAAAAGAGAAAAAGGGTGATTCTTTGAAACTGAGGAGAGGTTTGAGAGACGAAATAGAGATCGTGCCCCCCCCCGGCCCCCCGCAGCTAGCCATTGCCCAGAATGCGGTGAATGGAAATCTGACGAGGTCCATAGTCCCAGGGGTTTGTTTTACAGCAGTGGGAATGCATTGCTCAGGCTTCTGCCCAGAGTAGAAATCAGATGTACAGACTCAGTTTTGGTCTACACTCATCCTAAATTCAATAGGATGAGGGAATATGATTCTACTAGTCTCTGCTTTTCTTGGGGAAGAGTGTTAAGCGTGAGGAAGAGAGTATGAACGGGGAAAAAGAAGTGATTCAGAGTGTGAAAAGGGGGAAGGAAATGCAAATCAGAGGGAAAATTGCAAAACCATACAATCCTAAGTAAGGAAAAACGGGAAGATATAGAAGAGAAAAATGGAAAGAATGAGAAAGTACGTGAAAGAAAACAAACAGGGAAAATCATTAATACTTTTGTGAAAACTTCATGCCAGGTTTGCATCTTGTACCATCCTCGTGATTTAACAAGCTCGGGGTGGAATTTTGCTGCATGTGGACTGCTCTTTGCTTTGCTCCTCATTTCCAGAGCCCCATTTTCAACCTGCCTGCTACATTCACAAAGGTGGGCCACCACGACCACAAACATAGCAGCTTATAAAATCCGAACAGGTGAAGGGCCTGGAGACAGCTAGCCCTGCCCTCCTCATTCCCCCACCCATATGCACACACATTTGACAGTTGAGAAAACTGAGGCCCAGAGAGATTCAATATGGCATCCGGGAAACAGAGGAAGTATAGTTTGAGTTAGAGGTCAAATCCAAGGCTTTCGTTTCTAAGTTCTGTGTTTGATAGTAGACTTCTTCGCCCACCCAAATTCTTCTGATTCCTCTCCCAGCCTGTTTCATGGACTCACTACTTTCTAGTCATGTTGCCTCCCGAACTCTTTTTTTCTTGTCCTCACAGGTCAACAAACCTTTTTGACTCTGTATTCATGTCCTTTTTGTCTCACTGCTTCTTACCTGGCCCAAGGCCTTGACACCCTTCATCGGGACTATTATGATGATTTCCTATCTCTAGTCTCTGCCAGCTTCTCTTAGAAGTTGCAATTGTCCTAAAACATAACACTAATTTTGTCATTGCTCTTTCTTTCGGTGGCTTCTCCTTACCTACGAATTGGTAGGTATCCACACTCCCTCGCACAGCCTGAGACCTGCAGTCTGGCTCCCGCCTTGCCTTCCGGCTGCATCTTTCATTATTCCTGTGAATGAGCAGGCCCGGCACTGCCCCTCCCTTTGATGTTGTTCTCACTATTCTCTGTACCCTGGATGCTCTTGTTTCCCTCCCTGACTCACAGACCGCCTCCTTCAGAGGATCTGCCATGATTTTCTCTCGAGCTAAAACAAGGTTCTCCATTTTTCTCTTAAAGTGCCTATACCATTATAATTTATGTTATTTGTGCACATCTCTTGAGGCCAGGTAACATGTTCTGTTGTTTATTTAGTTTTGATCTCTGCCAGAGCCTGCCAGTACCTCATATATAATGGATAGGTATCGAATGCTTGTTCAGTTGAATAAAATTGAGTGTGTGCCAAGAGAAGTGAAAGAATCAGTCATGTGTAGGATGAAGACAAAACTATTGATGTCCTATATTAATTTAACGTTTCCATGGCTTAAATAATGAGTGCTTCAGAGTATATGTAGGTATGTGCTAACGCGCTGCATGTTAGTGATGAGGCTGCTGCTATAGATCGACCCTTTGCCTTTAGAGAATGAGAGGAGAATATTTGCCAGTGGGACATCTCTGGGATTTCTACAAATTCACTTTGGTTTCTTTTCTTTTTTGTTTTTTTTTTTTTGGCAGACGTAGTCCCCTACTCACTCGGGGCTGCCACAAAGACAAAAAGTGCAGGGATTTTTTTCTTTTGCATCCCAGTGCAAATCAAAAGAACAACCCTAGATTGTTGAAGGTGTAACGGTGGATACAATCACTTTGGTTTCTTTTTGAAATAACATTTGGGGTAGAAATTGATAGATGAAAATCCCATGTACTACAAAGGAAATTTTGCACTTTTCTCATAAACCACAACAGCATTTCCCCGCGATGTTCTCAGGTTCGATACTGCGGGTTGTAACGTAGGTAAAGTTCACACTGCAGTGAAGCCGATCTGGCACTTTGGACACGAAGCCCTGCGGGAAGGCCCAGAGACAGGTCCCTTCTGGACAAACACCTAGCCTTTAATTATTTGCTTTTATACGAGGAGGACTCTTTTAAATGTGGCTAAAAATGCCTTTTAGTGTTGGTTTCTAAAGTGGAAGTATTCCCCCCCCCCCCCCCGCCACCCCTGGTTAAGTCCAGTGAAATGTGCCTCTGTGTTCTTTCCGTGACGTTCTTTGCGTGCATGACTGGAGCTGAGGTTCGTGCCACCCCCGGGTTAGACAGCAACTTAGAAGTGAGTCAGCAGCAAGCAAGGGAAGCGGTCTCCACTGGTGCCTAGAGGACAACCCCCACATTTGAAGCTTGTGTGACAGTTTTAAAATCCCGAGACAGGAGAATCTGTAAAGAAGAAACTGCCAGATAAAACGCTGAATGGTATCACCTGACAGCAAAGCAGAGGCCCAAGCTGAAAGAAGGCAGAAAAGTGGGGCTGGGTGATTTCAGATTTGCCAAGAGATTTAGTTGTGGACCACTCCCCTTCCAAATCGGCAAGGACAAGGGGCCCTATTGTTTGGGTTCTGCCCGAAGAGCTGGCTTGCGAGTGGTTCGTGCCCAGAGAGTTAGATACTGGGAACCAGGAAACCGAACTCTACCAGACAGAAAAACGGGAAGAGGTGCCTCCCACTTGAAAGACAGCACAAGGACAGGCTTGCGAGGAGGTTCTGCAGGGTGAAACTCTCAGAATGGAGCAAAGGCAGGTTAGGGAGTGCATCAAAACCACTCGCTTGATTCCTGTGCTCTCAACTACACCGTTTCAGGACCCAGAGGTGACTCCCGGATACCAGGGATTTCAAAGAAACATAGTGGAATTTGTTCCATACCTGAAGTGTTTGCATCAGTTCTCATGTTCCTGTAAAAATAAACAACGCATTTCAAAAATTTTGCCAGTGTAACCACAAATATTTAGAAAATAATTACTGGGTGTGAGATAACTGATCATTCTCTAAATGCTTTGTAGGTAGTCATGAGACATGATTAGCACACCCAGGGCACTGGTGAAGATAATACATACTGAAGTAAAGTCACCGAAATTCCTCTAACATGCAAGCTATCTGACCTGTAACAGCCATAGAAATAAATTGTGTGTAATAATGTGTAACGTATTTTTATTGTCTGTCGCCTGTCACTCAGTGAGGCTGGGGAGTCCCTATTCTGTTTCCTCTCCAGCCCCTGAAAACTTATTTGGGGACGAGAAGCTCAGGGGCTTACCTAAACAGTCTGCAGTGTTGGGGATATAAGCTTCCATAGAAGCCAAGTTGGCAGTGGGGGTGGGGGTGGGGGGTGGGGGGGCGGTGGATTCAGGAGTGGATGGGCGCCTGGGGCTGGAGGCTCTTCCTCATGGTCTCTAGTGGCCCTCAGGGGGCCACAGTGCCTGGGAATCTCCCAGGGGAGGGGAAGCAGAGTTTGTCAACCCCAAAATAGGACTTTTAGAAATATTGATTATTTTAAGCTGGTTATTTTTAAGAAACAGAAGACCCAGAGAGAACCTTTGACCCTCCCCCTTACCTGCCTAAAGGAATTCAGATAGAAAAACCTGCTCAGAGGAGGGGGCTGTCACCTTAGCGTCATAATGAGGTCTCAGTGTGGTAGGAGGGAAGAAGCCCAGCCGAGCCAGGCCGGTGTTCAGACTCCCCTCTGGGCCCCACTGCTTCTGGGTGTCCAGGCCAGATCTGTTTCCCTAACGCTTGCTCCTTGTGCTCTGTGTATTGCCTGCATTCCCTTGGTGATCCGGACCCCTGCCTCCCTTTTCTGGGTCTAGAACAGCACATGAACTTTAACTGCCCAGTCTGTCTGAGAGCCCTACAGTCTTAGGGAGCCCATGCATGTACCTATGTAGCAAATTTGGTTATTTGCTCTTGTTAATCTGTCTCATGTTAATTTCATTATTAGAACAGCTAGATGAACTTGAAGGGTAGAAGGAAAATTGTTTTTTCTCTCCAACACAGGTGAAGTATTTGCCCGAGTGATTGTATTTCTTATGGTTTAGTGGCTAAAACAGGAGAGAAGCTGTCAGTTTTTGAGACTATTTTACTTTCAGAAATGTCTTTGGATAAAGAAGTTTGTTTTCTGCACTCCTAATTTTAAAAGTTAATAACAATAATTAAAATACTTATTTTCTTAACCTCATTGACATGCTAAAACATAAACCTAACTCACTTAATTTTCACCAAATCTTTGTTTCTTTGTCACATGTTCAATAAATATTTTGGAGCTCTTGCTGTTGGGGTAAAAGAAAGTGGTTCAGAAAAATAATTACCCTTAGATAATACCTTCACAGATAAGTACAAAGACATAATTATGATCCATTTCAAGGGTTCTGGCAAATACATCCAGTTCCAGTTCTACTAATGAATCTTTTCAAAGTAAAGGTTAAATTAGTAATTTTCTGAGAAGTTTGAAAATAAATGTTCATGTAGCCTTTACCAAATAGGTCTGGTGATTTAAATGAAGAGTATGCTTAATGATCAAAGTTTTTAAGAGACTGAGAAATATAAAATAAATGTACTTTAAATAGGTGCAAATTAAAATAAAGCTTGCCATTATCCCATAAAGCAAAGGGGAGAGTCACACTAGTACTATCATCAAGGCATGAAAAGGAATATTAATGCTTTACAAAGTAAATCCTTCACTTCTAAAGGACCTAAAGTGACATTATAGAGGGCTCTGTGGTCTTTCACTCATCTAGATTTGAATTTCCAAATTTACATTTTAAAGAATAATGAATTTGAGGCCAAAATATCTAACAAGGTCATTGCTTAATTTTTTTTTCATTGTTCCAAAGTCCATGGTTACAAAGCGTCACTGAAATGCATGGTCTTGAAGAAGAAAACTATGTGGAGCTTAAGTATCAGCCTCACAATGGCTGGTGCCGTCCTGTAGGTCTTATGACACTTTACAGGTGTCCCAGGGACAAAGTGCCAGTGAATCCTGTCCATCCTTAGACTGCCCGTCACTCATAGTGAACAGGTTCAAATCGGGCTCCAGCTACTAACTGTGTTCCTGATGCACATTGGCAATAAAAAAGAATCCAGGCTTGATTAAATTGGGCTGAAGAGGATTACTTAGAACCAAAATTTGGTTTTTGCTTTGTGTTTTGAATTTTTATCTGTATAGTATTTTCCCTAGTAAAGCCAACAGATAATGACACAGGAAACTGAGAGACTGGCAGGTAGGGCCTTGAGGAATTTGGGATTTGCTAACCTTCAAGATCCCTTTTATCTTTGAAATTCTATAATTTTTTTTTGCTATTTAAGGCAAAAATTTTTTCATTTCTAAAGTGATCATAATAGTGAAACTAACAAAAATTTGCACCTGCAGAGCATTTTTCATTTTAAACCTTTTTTATCTCACAATTTTAATATTTTAAAAAGCCATCAAGAGCTAATCTATTGCTCAGAGGATTTTTAGGGCAGTGAGACTATTCTGTACATAATGGAGATGCACGTCACTATGCATGTGTCAAACCCCATAAAAACCCCTTTTTATATTTAAAAAAGAATTTAGACAGAATTCATTGCATCCTGCATTTTCATTTTTACTAAGACAAGCATTTAGATCTACATTTTTTCAGGTTTCTCTTAGGTGCTGCTCCAGAATGATAGATTAACTTTTTTCGTTATAATACTGTAGTGCTCTCTCCCATTCATCTTGCAATGGAATATTCAAATTGTGCAAATAGTTTTTTTTTCAGATGAAATTATTAGTTGTAAATATTGAAAAGCATAAGGGATATGTAGAGGAGAAAGTATAGAGGAGTATAATGAAGAAAAGTACCCATCACCACTCTAGAACTCAAGTCCCCAAACTCGGAAGTGTGGACCCTGTGCTTCTGGTTTGTTTTCTTCAGGGCAGCCAACCCCAGTCAGCCCAGGATGTCAAGTGAATGGTGTGGGAAGCCGGCGTGAAATTAGACGAGATTGAACCAAATGTGGATAATTAAGAGTTGACTATGCCATTCGCTCGTATTGTATCTGTATCTGAGAATGTTCGGCAACAAACGCCTGAGTGGCAGGGACTTTCAAGCATGAGCTTACTTAATTACCTCCGGTCTTAGCATCCCCAGGCATTTCCCTGTCCCTCGTACCTGGATTCTTCAGCCTTGAGAGCTGTGCTTTTAAAACCAGTTGACGTTATTTCTGAGGTTTTATCACTCATCTCTTTGAACGTATTTGTCTCGCTTTCTCCTGGAGTCAAAGTAGTATGAAAATATCTTCCGCCTTCAAAAGTCAGTGTTACATTTGAGATGCTGATGTGTTCTGAGCATGCTTTGAACTCATTCGTAGTTTCTGTATCTGGTAGGCTGCCAGGCTTCGGGATGTTTTCTATTTTTTCCTTTGAAAATAATAAGCATGACCAAGTCAGGTAACAGAAGAGCCTTATACAAAATCAGGTTATTTGCGGGGCCATGTCTAAAACAGTAACCACTGCTCCCTCCCGATTCACTGAGTGCGAGGGCGCAGTAACGAGGGAAGGAGGCACCGCCGCCCAGGAGGCTCGGTGCGTGTCGGAGGCAGGCAGCGTGCGGCGCTGACACGGCACACTGAAAAGCCCACGTGGGCCTGCGCCCCAAAGTCACCTCCCACAAGAAAATGAGTACTTTGTTACAGTACCTTCTTTCCCTGAATTGTCAAGGAAAGGAAGGCTTTCTCGAAACGCCTTGCTACCTGCTCCCCAGTCTGAGGCTGTTCTTGATTTAAGAGCATCCGATAGGTGAGAGGGGTTGAAGGTTCACGATGATACTAGATCTCAAAAGACGGAGGACTTCTACCTAAAAGTGAGTGCCCTAAATTCTGTCCTGTTCTCCTCCTGTCCTGGTTTCTGTGCATGCACCGCCTCTCGAGTGGCTCGGGGCCTCCCTCGGGGCCTCCCTCGGGCCTCGGAGCCACAGGCCAGCCATTTCTGCACCGCGTCGCTCTCTCAGCCCGGCCACCTGCGCCTCCCCAGCCCATCAGCTCCGCTACCTCCCGTGAAAACAGTGCAACAATTTCCTTCCTTAAAAACTTCATTTTGCCTGACAACAAAAGTCATATGTATTTATTATAGAATGATTTAAAAAAACCCATAAGATATAAAGTGAAAGGAAGAATATTATTGCTGGCTTGAGGCCATGGGCCAGAAATCACTACTCCTGCGGCGCATTCACTTGGTCTTTTTGTCTGCTTATTTATTTTGTATATGTATACTTTGTGATGATATTTTCATTTCATATCCTTCACTTAACTATTTTTTAAGCATCCTCCTTATCATAAATTGAATTATTCTAGTTAAAAATTAGTTTTTATTTTAGGAAACGGAACATTCAGAAAAGTGTGAAGAAAACATGAATTACCTATGACCCCTCATCCCAATGTGACTTTTCCCTCTTCTGTTGTCTTAACGTGTATAAAAGACACATGTGTTTTTATATAGTAGAAATTATATTCTTAATTTTTCACTCTACTTTATATCATGAAGATTTCTCCAAGTAAAGAAAAACTCTTCAACGATTTTAGTAGCTACAGAGTATTCATTCACTTAACAAATATTTACTGAGTGCCTTGGTCTAGCCAGATCCCCACTGCAGTCACTCCTGAGTAAGACAGATTCAGGGACGCCCCTCATGGATTTAAATCCATGTAGCCATTTCCCCTGTAGTGGACATTTAGATTATGACCATGTTTTCATTTTTTTAATAAACATGGTATAGATGTGGTACGATTCACATCTTTATAGCTAAATCCTCATTCCTATTTCTGATTCATTCCTTCAGAAAGATCCTTAGAAGTGGGATCAGTGAGTCAAAGGTTATAAACATTCTTAGGCTCTGGATCAGAATGATTTGAAGAAAGTTCGTACCAACTTTCATCCCTCCCATGACTCTGTATGAATTCCATGTTGGCCACAGCTTTACTCACATTAACTATTTTCATTGTTATAATTAACAGTTTTATAGGGTAGATTTTTTAAAAGTTTGCATTTCTTTGATTACTAGCAAGGTTAAACTTTTTCCACTGTATTTACCGAGAGTTTCTTCTCTGAACCTTCTTCCTTGCCCTTTGTTATTTTTTAAAACTTGTGGGCCCCATGGATGTTTTCTGCAGTAGCCTTCAAAGTGATTTCTTTACCTACAATCCATGCTCCTTCACACCTTTTTACGGAAAGGGGTATTGTGGCTAAGCTTTGCCCAAAGACTGAAATCCACACCTCTTATTTTGGCACGCAGGGTTTGCAAGCAACTTATCATCCTGTGTCCGAATATTCCCCACATGTCTTAGGCTCCAGCCAAACTGAACTAACCGTGCTTGGATACGGTTCTGGGTTTTCCACTGTCCGACTTTCCCTACAGCCACTGCCTTTGGTGTTTAGTGTCCTATTTCCACCCTCACTTTTGTCTACTGAACTTTCACCCCACCCTTCAATGTACTGCATCCTTCTCCACACTTAAACCTTAACATAGCCCTTACACGATTCTAATATCCTCATTTTAGAGATGAGGAGACAGAGGCTCACGCAGGCTCAGTGACTTACCCACGCTGCTCTGCAGCAGGGCAGGATTCCAACCCAGGCCTCTGACTCTGCCCCCACGGCCCTTTGCACCCCTCCACGGCTTTCCCACACTGCGGTAAGTTTGGCGGCGAGGATGGTCACTACCTATTTCAGGAGACACCTGATGACTCCTTTCTACCAGGGTTCAGGGCTCCGATCTCATTATTGGAATGAGGTGACTCAGAGCAAGTTCCACAGCATTTTGATGATCCACATCAGGTAGCTAACCAGAATCTCAATGGTTGCTCTTATCTTTGATCATTAAAGAATGAAAGTCTACCATGCCACATACCTTTTCCTTGGCCCTTAGTATGTCATCATTTTCAAATACCACTTTGACCTCCGAACTGTTTGTGACATCATGGAAGTCTGTCACTTCCGTGACTTCTGTGAAAATGTTGATGTCTGGGGCCTCAGTGACCTCATTTTCTGGAACATCTGTGACGTCGGTGATGTCGGTGATGACTGTTAATTCCGAGAACTCGGTGCTTTCTACGGCATGTGTAGGGTCTGGGCCTGGGTCCGCACGCGGGGCCTGGAGAGCCGTGAAGGCTGCAATGTCCACGATGTCCACTGAGCCCACGACGTCTGTGCTATTTGTGATTTCTGAGAGGCTCGAGACTTCCGACAGTTTGGAAGCTCTGGCTTTCTCCCGACTCAGGAGGGAGATGAGCTGCTCCCACTGAGAAAACAAGGTGTCCTGCTTGTGCGCAGGGGCGCAGAGCTGTAGATAGTAGGCCCGGCCACTCACCAGCTTTACTTTGAGGCGCATCGTCTTTGCGTCATGCACGGACAGAGTCACAAACTGCAGGGGGAGGAACCTGCGAACAGACGCACAGGTCATCTGGAGGCCCAACTGGAAAGCTATCAAGGGCCCTTCCATTAATGTCTCTTAGCAGTTTGAAGAGCGAGACTTGGGACAACAGGCTGGCCTCCCAACAGGCATGGGTGGGGGTGGGCGTGGGGCGGGGTATGCCTTCTTGTAGCCACCACGTTCCCTGGTCTGGTCCTGGGGGGTCATCTACCCGAATCCCACTCCTAGGGCTCTGATGTACTAAAAAAAATCAGAATATCAGCTATTTACCCCAAGAAATTGTCCTATGTCATCCTGCAAAATTGAGACTTACAGAACGCGGGCAATTTGCTCTAGGCCATATAGCAAGTCGGTGGCTTGAGACAAGACCAGAGATAATTTTGATAGAAGTTGGGCTGCTGGGGGAGAGAGGTATGTTCTAGAGAGGCAGTTTGAGTCTTTAGTTCCTGCTATTTAAGTTTAATTTAAAAAAGATTAAACCTAACTCCTGTTTGACTGCTGCCAGCTTGCCCTACTCTATTTTCCCAGAATTTGAGGGTGCGACTCAACCATTCGCGGCAGGGAGTGCCGGTGAGAAGCTCCCTTGGAGCAGCTGTTTCCGTTTCCAGCTCCTCAGGGGGAAAGCGTATTTTCTGAAATGTCTTTCACCTCATCCTTTGTAACTCACCTGGTGAGCACCAGTTTCTCAGGAGAATGAGGTGCCAGGAGACTTTTCAACAGAGGTTCTGTATCTTTCTTGGCGGTGGGGGTCAGATGTGCTAGCAACATCACGTTGGGGGTCTTGTGGCTGTGACTGGAAGAGCAGATGCCTACTGTCACCCAGTTGGCTCGGTTGTGCAGGTAAATGGACTCGCCTCTCCTGTTGACCTAAGACAGACAGAGAACAGGAAGAGAGGTTTTCCGACAGAGGGCATGGTCCCGGCAGCCTTGCTGGCCTGAGCAGAATAGGCAATAAAGGAGCTATGAGCCACGTGATGCATTTGTTCGCTCACGTGTTCGTGTGAATTCTTGGAGCTTTCGCAGTGAGAGGGCAGACACGGTCCCTGACCCGTGGAGGTCCACCAGGGAGGGTGAGCCTTAAACGACTCTGTCACTATTATTATTGGAAGAAGAGTTACCAAGTACAAGTTCAGGGTGCTGTGCTGCGGGGCACACAATGGGGGACTTGACTTAGAGGGGGTGTAGGCAGGGGTGTGCTGGTGAATGTATGACAACGGTCTCTTGAAAGGTACACACACCTATGTTTATTGTGCATTTGATTGATATAAAACATAAACAGCACACAGTTTACAAATAATGATATACAACACCCTTTGCTTTAAATTCCATTCAGCCAAGTGGTTTTCACAAAAGTCTTTATTGACTTTTGCCACACTCTTGTATCTGTAGCCTCGAGAAATAGTAAAATGTAGTGAAATGATAGGAATGATGAGTTTTGAGTATTTGTTGCCTTTGTTTTGAATATAATTTAATGTTAAAAGTTTATATAGTGTAATTTTTAATAATGGCTGTGTTTAACAACTGTTTGCAAACTCCCTAAACACCAATTGGCACAGGCAGCCCGGACACAGCAGAGAAGTCTCCCCTGAGGAGGGCCCCTCGCTGAGACCAGAGCAAGGGGGACCAGGACAGACTGGATGTGTGGACAGAACGTTCAGGTTGAGGAACTGCTTGTGCAAACGCCCTGAAGCCTAAGACTCTTGGCCAGGAAAATCCTGGAAGAGGAGGAAACGGGAAAGTGGGTGGGCATGGACGTGAAGGAAGCCAGGGAAGCTCCAAGCAGCACTTGGTAACAACTCACTGTACAATAACTCACTGGTTCAAAAGTAAATAAATAAACCACTTAAAAACAAATACACTCTGAAAGGTGTTACAGCCCACACTTCTGATTGATCTACTCAACACCATGCCCTCTTCTTCCCAATGAACAGAATTCTGGTTTTGTCCAGTACCCACCACTCAGGGACGGTGCCCCAACTCAGCAGTTAAATTATGATAAACCTAAACCAGTTACGGTGACCCATCCCCTTGCCAGCGATTGCTTTCGGCAGTGGCGTGTGGCCAGGCCAGGCCATTGAGATACTAGCTGGGGTCTGCTGTGGCTCTGCGGAAGGATTCTGAGCCCTCACAAACAATTGTAAAGATGAGAGGCTTCTCTGCTGGCAGCTGTCACTGTCCTGTTTGCAAGGATGTTGGAGGGGAGCTAACTTGAGGGTGATAGACAGGGCAAAAAGAGAGGGCCTGGGTCCTGGGTGGCTCCCTGGGGGTGAGCTGATGCCCTGAGGCTCCTGCATTGTAGTCGAAGTAATTGTTGCTCTTCTTTCATTTAAACTTGTTGAGTCCACAGAAGGGAATAACCTTCTCCAGTTATGCCTGATCTGGGGATCTGGGGCCGTGGGTGGGCTGTACAATGCTCACTGCCCCCAGTGCTCATCAGAACATGCACTGGTTATTTGAAAAGTGTGCAAGTGTGAAAAATAAAACAAAAAGACTGTTAGCAGGAAAGAAGCATATGGAAAGTAAAGTCTATAAAATTATGACTTATCACATGTGTTCTGGGGTATCACTTAAACGTTAGTGCCCATCGAGTGTCATCTCCTGCCTATGGTTCTGGAGGGGAGGAGGTCTCCCCAGTTCCCAGGTGTGGGTGCAGAGACGATGCCATATCTGTGGTCTTGCCTGTCACCTCTCTGTGGACTCATCCGGGGAGCTGCCTGAACGGGTGCATTTCGTGTTAGACTTGGTTGTAGCATTTTAATGAAGTTTAAGGGCATGGTCCACACCATTGCACTCATTTCCCCATTTCTTTGCCTGAATGTTTTAATGCCGAATGTTCAAAGGAAAGTTAGAACTATTCCTGAATGCATTGAAATGTAGTTTCATCCAGAATATAGGTGTGTTTTTATGAAAGGAAACTTTTCACTCTGGCACAATTTGACAATTATATTTTATCTTTAGAACTAAGAGTCAAAATTCACTTTAAACCCTAGTTGTGTCATAGATATTATTCTTTAAAATGTCTTCTAGGTCTAAGAAAGGTTGAATGCTTTCCCATGGCAGGACATCCTAAAAATGACTATTGTCCCTTCATGTAATTTTGACAAGATGATGATAGACAATTATAGGAAAGATAGGACAGAATTCCTAGGTTAGAGTTGGGAAAATTTGAAATGAATTTTTCTTCAACAGTATAATTATTTCAATTGTTTAAAATTCCCAAATTGGCCCTGGCTGGTGTAGCTCAGTGGATTGAGCGTGGGCTGGGAACCAGAGGGTCCTGGTTTGATTCCCAGTCAGGGCACATGACTGGCTTGTGGGCCGGGTCCCCAGTGAGGGCCATGTGAGAGGCAACCGTACATTGCTGTTTCTCTCCCTCTCTGTCTCCCTCCCTTCCCCTCTTTCTAAAAAAAATAAATAAAAATCTTTAAAATTCCCAAACTGCTCCCTTTAATGGTATCACACGCCCCCTTGCCACACGTAAAGCAATTCTCCCAACCTGTCCAGTCATTGTTGAGTAAATTAGTGACTGAAGTTACTACAACATAATTCAGGGCGCAAACATTCACCTGGATAAAGTTGCCCTCTAACATGGGCGGAGACACAAAAGGGGCGTACTCCCCTCCATTCATCACGCCTTGGAAACCTCCTGGACTGCGCAAGGGCGGGAGGCAGAAGGCTTCTTGCTCACGGATCCTCGCGGTAGACTTCCTCCTGTTCTTCTTCATGGTGCTGACACACGCAGACCTCAGAAAGCCGACGGAGCGGACACACCACGAACAGAGGCAGAGAAAAGTTAATGTAACACATAAGGAGCCTCACTTATTCATTCATTTGTTCAACAAATTCCATCAGCATCTACGATCTGCTGGGTGCTGTGCTGTGCACTGGGGACACATCTGAGCAGGACTGACAGGACCCCTCCCCTCATGCAGCTTGTGCTCTGTGGGGAACAGGAAGTGAGCAAGTAAAAAAAATGATGTTGGGTGATAAGGGCTACCACGACTAGAACAGATACGTGGAATAGAAAGCGCCCGGGGTGTGGCGCTGGCGACGCTAATTACTTAGGGTGGTTAGGGAAGGCCTCTCTCTGTAAGAGGCCTCGCTACATATGCCCCATGTCCCCCAAACCATTAATCCTTGTCTTCCTAATTGATGTACCAGTACCATTTCCATCATTCAGGGTTCACAAGTCATTTTTTATAAGTAGGATATCAAAACTATACTAAACTGAGAACATTTCTTCCTGATCGTTCACCCATGACCGAGCCTAGTGCTTGGTTGGGAGGAGCTGGTATTGATCTAATCCGTGACAGTCGTCCATCTCCTGCTCTCTCTCCGGAAACCACTTCAACAGACAACCATGGCTCTACGTCATTAGGTCTCATCCTTAGCACATCTCAAGCATGAGCATACTGGAAGTAAAGTGAGTCAAGAAGAGCAAGAAAGTAAACTAATCCAGAGAAACCAAAATGTAATAAGAATGAGACAAAAAAACAAAGCAAAACAAAAAAACAAAAACAAAACGTGCTCAGGGAAATAAAAGAAAAAAAGAGAGACAAAACAACTACTATCTAAAACAGAGAGGAAGGGAAATAATAATCCACAGAATTTTAATATAGTGCTTGTTTTGTGGGAAACAATAAAGACTTTATATATCCTGCCTCACTTAATTCTGATAAACTATGAAGTAGCATTATTAAGATATTCATTTTATATACTATGCGGTTGAGGCTTGGAGACAGAAAGTAATTTACACGACATCACACAGCTTGCAAGTGCCCCCACACCAGGAACTAGACCCTCATAGTCTGTCTAGAGGAAGTTATGTTGTGGCTCAATATTCAATCCTGCCTTGAGTGCTTGGAAAGATGGATGTGAGAACTGGCATGGGTTTGAGGGGTCAGGATAGGTCGGGATGAATGGGAAAGAGAAAAAAGGAGGGAGAATCAAAGAATACAGAAGGTGTCCTTCCCCTTCTTTCTGTTCCTGTCCCTTCCTGAACAATTTCGTTCTAAATCCAATAGCTGAACAAAGAGAGGCAGCAATCTGTAGTGGGGAGAGTGGGGAGAGTGTGGAGCTACAGCCCAGAACCAAAGCGAGGCAAGAGGGTGTCTACTTCTAGGAGAGAGGTACAGCCCGGTATAAGGAATCAGAGCCTGAGCAGGGTGAGGGGGGCGTCCAGGTGGGAGAGAGGATGGCGGAAGGGGTGATCTAAGGGATTAGATCACATCCAAGGGAACTGATCTAAGGCAACAGGAGACCATGAGGCTTTGTACTGATATTAATTAATTAATTAAAAGATCGATGAGGAACAGAGTATTTACACAGTTCAAAACAGCATACTCATTAATTTCAAAGGGGAAAAAAGTGACTTTACAGTGAAGAAGACAGGCAGACATCTCTTAATGAAGTGATTTGTGAACGCTGTCAGCAATGGGACACATCAAAATAGTGCACCACCGTAGAGGATGCAGTGAGCAGCACGCAGCGTCCTTCTGAGATACTCCTCCAAAGATGCATGGCCTGGATCCCATCATTAGGAAACATCAGGAAGGTCCAGTTCAGGGAAAGTCTACAAGATAACTGGCTTGTGATCTTAAAAAATGTCAACGTAATGAGAGACAAAGACAGACTATGGCACTGTTCCAGATTGAAGGGGACTAAGGAGATGTGACAGCTGAATGCAGTGTGTGAGATTCTAAGCTGGGTCTTCTAGTGATGCAGGCCCTGACTGGGGACATTTGGCAAAGTTTGAATGGGAAGTCAGGATTAGGTGGTAGGAACATGCAGTGTTCATGTCCTGATTTTGCTGGCTATATTCTGCCTATGTAGAAGGATACCTTTGATCGTAGGCAACACAGACTAAAGTATTTGGGGATAATAGGGCATCGAATTGGAAAATTGCCCTCAAAAGATTCAGGAAATAATATTTCTTTCTTTTTTTTCCTTCTTGTTTTTTTCCTTTTTTAGGAAATAATATTTCTTTAAGTTTGTGACTGTTTAAAAATTAATAAGAATAATAATACAAAGAAAAAGTAAAAAGGTGGAGAGGAGACAATGAGGGAAGGAGAGGAATGAATACTGAGGTTCAGGCCATGAGTGCAACAGCCTGTATTAAACTGTTTCAGGTTCCCAAGGCCAGAGCTTTGCAACAGCGATGGAAGACTTTTCATGGTGACTGGATGGTTAGGAAAAAGCCCATTTGTGCTTTCTCTACTCCGAAACTTATCCAGTAGGACAAGACATTTATTCCACCATCGCTCAGGGGTTGAGAGACAGTGAAGCTGCCTGGGAGAACCAGAGGACACGGCAAGTGCTCCAACTGTCACCTGGTTTCTCTGGGGGCCCACACGCAGGTCTTCTGGAACGTGGCAAGAGGTCATTAGAAAAGGACGCTTTTAAAGGAGAGCGTGGTGTCATGGGGAAGAAAAGCGAAGGTCAGCAGTCCTTTGGTCAGGCTTACAAGCCATAGCACAGTAAGGGTCCACCCTTCATTTTCCAGGACAGCCATGATTTCCTACACTTTTGTCCCTCTCCGCCCAGACTCTCATATCAGCTCACGTGTCCCTTGTTGACATCTAGGAAAGTTGATCATCATAAGAAGCATCTTTCTGGGAACACTGCATTCCCAGAAAAGAAAAAGAGGGAAAGAAAGCCTGGGGAGTGAAGTAGGAAAGGAAGGGGCAGGAAGAAAGAGAGACACAGGGAAGGGAAGTGTGGCTGGTGTGGCTGGACACAGCCCCGCCTGGACGCGTCCTCAGGTCTTACCTCAGGTTGGAGCCAAGCTGCAGCCCTCTCTCGGTGGCGACGTTTTTAACTCACTTCAGTTTGGGCTTCCTCCTTTTCATGATGAAGTCTTCCATGAAAGAAACAAAAAATAGAAAATAAAGTTTATAGTATAATTTCAAGAAAATTTCAATACTAACCCTTACTCTCATTTCAAATGTGAGGTCCGTGGCTTCGAAAGCGTTCCCCTAGCTAAACTTGGCGGGTGAAGTGGTCCGAGGGCTTCTGCCCGTGCCTGGGCTGAGCGGCTGTCAGTGACCTAGGCACGGCCTTTCGGGGAGTGCAACCAGACAGTCGTCAGTCTGTAGTCCATCGTGGGCCTGAAACTGCCGAGCAGTGGAATCCTGGGCTCCTGTAGCCAATGAGGATATTGATAATGTGACAAAGGAAGTAATGTCAACTCAAATAACCTTAGCAATGGAGGGCAGTAAGAAGCCTGAGAGTTTTCTTTCTGTGCATGAGCCTTAATAGCCTAAAAACTCTCTAACTTCCTAGCTGGTTGTTCTTGTGTGCATGTATATACTTAACTATGCTTATGATCACTATTTTGTTGCTTGCGTATAGTTCTCATATCATATTATGATTGCAGTCACTATAGACAATTCTATCTTATCTCCATAAAATTCTGACTTAAGTAACCTCTTCAGGAATACCTGGACCAGGTGAACTGTAACTATAGTTGCTGTCAGAACTTACATGACATAAAGCCAGTACGGAAGCTGGCCTGGTGGGAATACAATAATGGATTCTGGAGTCAGACACATCTGGGTTCATATTTGGGTTCTATCGCCTGCTAGTTTTATGAACTTGGACCACGTTAGTCACATCTCTGAGTTCACTTTCTCATGTATAAAATGAGGATAAAAGTACCCAACTCAAGGCAGTGTTGGGTGACTGAATGCACGGATGCATGTAAAAAGCACCGAACGCCGCGGCTCTCTGACAGCGAGCGCCTAAGTGGTGCCTCTGTCGGTCTAGGAAAAGCAGAATCCGCCCAGCGCTTGCAGGGCTGGCTTCCCTCTTGAAAATGCCGCTTTCATATTTCCCAAATTTCCATTTAAGGTCACATTTTCCCCAGCTTGACAACTCTGAAATGGAGTATATCTTGTGGTCCATGGGGGACAATGGCATGGTGGGTTTTACTTGGCTGCACATGCATGAACTTAATCATGGTTGTTTGCATTAAATGATGTACATTGATTGTATGACACAGGTTGCTTTTAATTACCACTTAAAATATGTTCTTC
Organism: Micronycteris hirsuta; assembly: GCA_004026765.1. NCBI lineage: Eukaryota > Metazoa > Chordata > Mammalia > Chiroptera > Phyllostomidae > Micronycteris > Micronycteris hirsuta. The sequence goes on from PVJI01000564.1 coordinate 42,060, forward strand.
ATGGGTAGCTGAAAACCTTTTGTTCATATCTTCTGGTAAGATTAAGAAAATTCCAGAACAAAGCTTGCAGAATGCAAGTTGGAGGCTCGGAAGGTCCCAGAGACTAGAGTGAAGCATCCTTTACGGAGTACACAGGGGATGGTGGTGCAGAGGATGATGGGTATTGTGTGGGAGAGATCTAAGTAATAAGAAAGCATTGCATTATGGAATTAGCAGCATTTTTTTCTCTCAGTGGTCCATAAAATAATGGTATATCTTGTAATGTATGAATCTTAGATTTGATAAAATGCAGTAGTCAACACTTGCTCATCCAGAAGTAGGTGATAAAGTACACATTTTTGAAAAATAAAAAGAAAGTGACAACATCCACATATTGAAGGGTGTGTCTAGTGTTTGCAAGCACATGCTAGTCAGTAGATGCCGTGTGGCCGCTGGGGACAGGGAATACCCATTTCCAGCGCAGTCATTTGTGTGGCTTCCAGGACCCCTTGTATATGAGAACATCATCCCTCCAGAGAGCAATCAGTGGACTATCTCCCAGGGGAGCTAGTGTGCCTGTGGACTCAGGGCCACGGGGAGGAAGGAGGAAATGACAGGAAGGTGAGGGCTGCAGGTTTGCAGATGTGGCTGGGACTTGAACTTGTCTCCCACGGAACCTTGGAACAAAGGAGATGTCGCTAAGGAGGAGAAAATGTAACAAAATCTTTTATCTTCTCGGGTGTGATTTTTCTTTCTTTGTTTCTGAACTTTTGCTCTGGAATTATTTTGACACCTTTGAATGATGTGTATGGATGGTAAACATGTGCTGAATTTCAACTAGTTTTAACTGTGATTTGAGATGATCAGTCTGTGCCTTGCAACTCCCACCTCCCTACCCTGCCACTTCCCCAATTATCTTGGTTAATTAGTCAAGAATGCACTGTTCCTAAAACACATGACTTTCTCTGTGAATCACACACACACACACACCACCCCACATTTTGTCAATGGTCCAAAAGAAGGATCAGCTCTTAAATTAACTATTTATTTGGTTTACTCTCAATACCTGGAGACAGTATTAAAGTTTCCATATACATACATACATATATATATATATTCATATATACATAGATATCTTATTAGCTTACAAACTTTTATATATCTATATAAATGTATATTACACATTGCATATCATAGACATTCATATTTTCCCATAATATTAAATCAATAGATACTAGTCATGCTGTGGACTTATTTGGAACATCACAATTTCTTTTAAGATGTGCCAAAGTTTATTGTGCCCAATGGTTGACAGATGTTTGAGAATGATTTTCTTTTTTCTTTTTTTTTAAAGATTTTATTTATTTATTATTAGAGAGAGGGGAAGGAAGGGAGACAGAAAGGGAAAGAAACAGCAATGTATGGTTGCTCCTCACATGGCCCTCACAGGGGACCCGGCCTGCAACCCAGGCATGTGCCCTGACTGGGAATCGAACCAGGACCCTTTGGTTCCCAGCCCGCTCTCAATCCACTGAGCTACACCAGCCAGGGCGAATGATTTTCTTTTAAAAGGCAGTAGGTAGATTGAGGTTCTCGCTCCAAGTTCTCAGGGCCCTCCTTTCAGGGACCACGGACAGCAGCTCCCGCCCGAGCCCTCTCGCCCCTTACTGAGATATTGTTGCTAATTTTGCCGATTCAGAACAACTCAGATTTGTGTGGGCCAAACTTTTACAGATAGTTTTGTTTTCCTCATCATTTTATTCATGAAACAGTTTTTAATATAGCTTTTTTGAGATATAATTTATATACCATTGATTTCACTCATTTAAAGGGTACAATTCAATGATTTTTAGTATATTTCCAGAGTGGTGCACCCAGCGCCATAATCTCACCTTAGAACATTTTCATCATTTCCATGGCAAAATTCTTAATAAGGATAAATGAAGCACCTGAATAGCACATTTATGTTTCTCTTTCATCACCCTGTGACAGCTGCATAGCAGAGAATGTGACCATAATCCTTAGGATTAAAAGTCAGAGAGAAGATGCAAAGGAAATTTGCAATAATATTATTCATATTAATAAGCTGGACATTTGTAAATCCTGTATAAATATATTAAAAATAAAGCAAGGCTTATTTATGCAAATTCCTTATGAAAGTCCATACTGTTTTGCTTCATTTATTATTACATGGGCAGTATAGGTCTATAATCTAAAAGTAATAAATAAAAAAAAGTTAGTATTCAAAATAGATTAATCACATAAAGGACCAATGAATGAGCATACTGTGGAATTGCAGTAAGTATGTGTTGAGTGAATGTGTGAATTAAAGCAGAGAAGCAAAGCAGGGTCGCTGGAGGCCAGCGTGGGATGCAAAGGTGGCTTCATTTCAGACACACAGAATCTTGTTATGATTTGTTCTACCAGTGTTGTGTGTTAGTTTTCACAATCACAGGTTACATTTTCCCAATAATTTATACCTTTCACAAAGCCCATTAGGTGTCCTATACGTCTAATTAAGCAAGCAAGATGTAAAATGATATTATAAGTAAGGGCTTTAACTGTTGCCGAGCAAAGAAGGCGTAAAGGAACTGAGGCTGTTGGAGGTGGACTCCAACTTACCCTATCACTAGCAGAGTCTTTACAGTCTTTGTTATTTCTCTTAATAGTGTTTTTCCTCCTCTCAATCTTCCTTTTTCCTCCTTTTTTGCATCTCTGAGTGGAGATGAATTCTGCAGCTATTTATACCAGGTTGCACTTTTCTGCAGAATTACAGTATAATTTTCATTTGAGAAAAGCTCTGTTGGCTTTTAGTGAAAGGAAAGGTAGAGAGATTCCTCGTTAAATCTGATCATGGACCGGAAGCCAGTGCCCGTGGTTTGGCAGGGAAACGAAGCCCAGAGAAGCAATGAGCTGCACACGTCTCCAGGAGGAACTACTCCAGCTTCACTCTATAGACCTTCCATGATGCCTCCAGGATGTCCCCGCCTGGGGAACGCTCCAAAGGTGACCAAGGCCCCAGGAGAGCCAAGAATGGCATGGATGTGAGGCACCACCCTGTGCTGGTGGTGGGATGTCTTCACTTTTCCGGAATAAACACAGTCATTGGCAGCTTTTTGGAACCCAGACAAGTCGAGTTTTAATGGAAGTTGGGAAGGGGAGGGAGCGGGCGTCTGGGAGCCAGCTGTTGTGTCTGTCAGCCGGTAGTGTTTCTGCCAGTTTTTCTTACCACCTAGTTCAGGAGGGCATCTCTAAATGCCCATAGAATGTTGTCAATAAGTATTTGCTATTTACCTTTCCCCATGTGGTCTTGTCTCCCAATATTTTATTATAAAAAAATTTCAAACCTACAGCAAAGCTGAAAGAATTCTGTAGTGAACACTCATATACTAACCACCTAAAGTCTCTTGTCTTTTGTTTTTGTGTATTATTTCTCTAATTACACGAAAGCTCTTAAATGATGGTGTTGACCCATCACTGGTTACCGCTGTTCTCATGGACATGGACAACAGTGTGGTGGTTGCTGGGGGGAGGGAGGTATAAGGGGACGAAGAGGTGATGGGGGAAAAAAGCTCTGCTCCGTGATACCTGGTGCTTTGAGGCTAGCTAGTTCTTCACAGCACTTTGAAGTATAGCATTGACTTAGATGATTTTTTCCCCTAAGATGCTTAACACACTAATCGGCATTTTTAGGACTGGTCCATCACAATTCCAGGTTGTGATTCTGGTTATACCTTCGAAAAGGTCTGAATATTGCGGCCCCTTCTCTCTTGACAACGGGACCCCTGGACTAACCTCGCAGCTTTGGACAGAAAAGCCCTGTGTTCAGGATCTTCTCTCCCATTTGAACAATTGGAAATGACTGTCTCTCCACAAATTCATTCAGTCTCAGGCACTTATGGAAGAAAATTGGGGCAACAGTTTGAAAAATCAAAACTAGAAAAGAACCTGGGAAACCTGTTTTTATTTCAATCTCATACTCCCAGTGAGATTGTTTTTAAGACATCCAATAATTAGGTGTTGTCTCTGAGTTTTCCTGCTTGTTCTGGTTATGGTACAAGAAGTGAAACTAGAAGGAAAAGAGGAAGATAAAAAGAAAATAGACACGTTGTCCTTGAATTATCTGAAATTCACACCCAAGCTGCCGAACCCAGAGTCACTTACGCAGAGGCCAGGCTGCAGTCGACTCCAGAGGTCTCCCGAGTGTCTGCCAGGAGACTGGTCTCCAAAGAGCACGGCTCCAGCTCTGTTCACATTTCTTTGGCAGAAGGCGTTGTGCCTGCCTGCCAGGCAAGTACCCACTCAGTGAAAGAAGCACAGGAGGCCAGGCTGCTCAGGGCATTGTTCCGTGGCTCCTGCATCACAATGTGCTGACGGAGCCTCTGAAGTGAGAGAAGGAAGAGCCCTGGGAAGGAGCTGCCTGCCAGTCCGCCTCTGGGATTCAGGGTGGCCAGCATTCCCGCGGGCCCAGCCAGCTCAGGCGGGGCCATTCTGGTTGCAGTGTCAAGTTTTCGGGTGAAGACTTGGGAGAGAAAAGCCACTTTAGCAGTAGAATCACCATGGAAAAGATAGGATACTGAGAAAGTTGAAAAGACTTTGTATCGCCTATCACTCATTTATCATTCAATCTCCCAATATTCCAGCTTTCAGAGACATGCACCTTTAAGTCACTTTGAACTTCTGTGAGGAGCGACTTCTGAAGAATGCAGCATTCTCTGAGGGCAGAGGCCGCTCGATCCTCAGACTCCACCACCGAGTGTGCTCCGGACACAGGCAGTCGCAGGCAATCAGAACTGTCGGTGAATGAAGAGTATAAACACTCACATTGTCTTGTGAGGCCAAGTGATTAGGTGTGTTTGCTGTTCCGTGCGGTTAGGAGGCTCTCCCCTCCCTGTGGTGTCTTCCTTCTTACCTTGTGTGTTTCAGTCAGGTGCTGCAGATGCCCACCTGTCTGGTTCCCTCCTCACCTGTGCATGAGGATGGAAGGGCACCAGGGGTTACTCATGGACCATGGAGGCCTGGGGGTGGGGGGAGCTCCTTAGTGAATCCACTTCCTTTCGGCCACCATATTCTAGGTTGAAACACACGCTTTTGACAGGGCCCGGAGAATATTCGGTCTCTCAGAATAAACACAGACTGAGTTTTTTGAGAGGATTATAGTTTTCCTATTTCCTCCAGAACTGTGGCTTCCATTTGGGACCGTGTTGGGGAGACCAAGGGATCCACTCCCATAGGATAAGAGCAGGCAGCTTTCCCAGAAGCAGAGGAGAGGGTGGATGTACAGCTTGAGTTTTTCTTGGCATCAGGCTCTGGTGATAACAAACTCAGCCTGCAGGCAAGGGAAGTCGCTCTGTGTGTGGACTCAAGGATTTCCCATTATTTTGGCCTCAGCCATCCCCTTTCCCAGCTTCTATCCCGAATGCCCTCTTTTGGATGGACAAATTCTTCCCCTGGTTGTCTGATTGCTGTGGACTAGATGTCTAGCCACCCATTTCTTCATCCAGCATATTTATTGCATGATCCACGTGCCAAGTACCTGTTCTTCCTGCCTCAGGGCCAGGAAACAGTTTTACATAAATCTGATCTCATCTTTTCCAAGTTAATGTTATTAATTTAATGATGTACCTTGATGAAATTCTTTGATATTATCTCACTTCCATTTTTTTTGAGGCTACCGGTATATTAAAAAGTGAAGAAATAGCAAAGGGAGGAAAGAAAAATCCTGGTATATTTTAAATATTTGCCTTCAAAATATGAATGCTTTTTAATACACAGAGAATATAAAAACTTATGTATAACTTCATTTGGAGACGATGCCATGAGTCAGAATTCGAGGCTCTTTGTTGAAGTGAGAGGCCCATGACCAATTAGCCCTCTGCCCTGCACACCTCATGACGTGTGATCTTCTCTGTGGATCCCATGTTCAAAGCGTGGGATAGGAAGTTCTCCTTGCAAGGTTCTGTCTCTGGTTCCTTGGTGAGTGTAACGAAGGTCAATTCTGTTGGTCAGTTCAGTAATAAGTACCTACCATTTACTGGCCTACAAGGGTGAAGAGTCTCTGCCTCAAGGAACTGTCAAGTGCAGGAGGGATCTTGCAAGCAGGGTATTCCGATGGGGTGCAGTGATAAGCAGGGGCAGAGATGAAGGGAGCGTAGTTCAATCTGGGGATTGAGGGAAGGGTTCCTGGAAGAGTTAATGCCCAAGCTAATCTTGGAAGATTAGCCAGCCTGAGCAAAGGCGCTGAGCAGGGCATAAAAGGATGTGGTTTGAAACGGCAAATGGCCAGGTATTGCTCAAAGCTGGAGGAGAGGAAGGCTAGGTTGCAGAGGGCAGTGAAGGCCCTGCTGGGGTCTTGGACCTCATCTGGGCAGTCGTTTTCTAATGAAGAATTTAGCGCAGGGAGATTTATGTTCTGGATCGATCATTCTTGTAGCAGCACGAAGGAGGGTTTGGGGAGGGCAATTCTAGAGGCACAGGGACCACATTGGTAGCAGTGGGAATAGGAAACAGGGTTGATTTAGGAACAATTAGTCGAGTTGACAGGAGTTGGTGACTGACTGGATGGAGAGTGAGAGGGAAGAATGACTCAGGGGTTTCTGGTCTGGGAAGCTGGGTAAGTGGCGGTGTTATTAACCAGCAAACAAAATACAGGCAGAGGAGCAGGTGTGGGAGGTAGAGAGAATGAGTTCTTTGTTTGTGGGAACCCTTGTCTAGCATGTTGCCTTGTATTCGGTGGGTGTTTAGTAAATAATATATTGCTTCTCTTAAACCTTCAGTGGCTTCCCAATGCTCTTAGAATATCTGCCATACATCATATGGTGTGTATGTGTGTATTTCGTATCACACCCAAGAGCCTGTAAATTTGCGAGTGTGATCTGGCTCCGTCCTGGCTTCAGTTTCCTTCAGCTATATCTGAGACCCCTCCCCACCTCCCTCATTATACTTCTGTCTCCTTTCCGATGTATTGTTTAAGCCCCTTTTGGTCCGAAATGCTCTTCTCTCAATTCTTAACATGTGGGGCTTATTTTCAGTTTTCACATCTGAGTTCAAATGTTACCTGTTTAGAGAGCCCTTCCTTGATCTCTCCATGAGTGATGGTCCCGCAGCTCCGAATCCGCCGTTGCATTCTGCACTGTGGCGCTGGGGCTGGAACTCTGCAAACTACATTTCTTTTCCCAGCTGACTTTCCTGTTAGGTCCAACAATAGGTTGCATTAGACTAGAAGGAGCTTTGCAAGCCAAGGGAGGGAAGAAGGGACTTGTGTTCCTTCCTGTTTATTTTTGTTTCTGTCACTGTTACTCTGGCAACAGCAACTGGTTTGAGACTTTTTTTTTGGTGCTCTCGGAATCAACACCTGGGCAGTGCCCTCTCCTTAGAGGGTTGAGTCCTATCTCCAAAGGCTCCAACCTCTGAGCTTCTGGATTCTATTTACAGTATTCTAACTTCTTCCGCCTACCTCCCCAGCCCTTGTTGTGGTAGCTACTTCCTGCAGTTATTATGTCTGGCATCTTGATGTTGTCTTTGCACTTTTCCAGGTATCCAACACCTATTTAACTTATTCCCACATCAAAGTCTTTTTGTGTGATTTCTGCCTTTTTCAACGGCTGGACCCCGACACAATAATGGAACATGATTTAGGCTTCCACCCACTTATTCTCCAACATATCACTGCAATTCTTCATAGACCTCTAGGAACCTGCATTTCAAAAAATATTTTTTCGCTTTCTCATAATCTATCTTCTCCAGTTGGCTATCAGTCTTTGCCTCATCACTGTACCCTCGGTGCTTTGCATGGAGACTGGCACTATTGGTAACTGACCATGAAAAATTGGCCAGAATTGAGCAATTCTTTAACATTTTGGTTCTAGGCCAAGTTATTGGTGAACTCTGTAACAATGTACCTTTCTGTCATGGAGTTGGGCTTAATATTTTTTATAGGCACGTTAAAATACAGTGTGTAATTTAACTTGAATCCATCAGCACTGAAATAACAAGCTACATAGTTTATCTGCTTTGAATTCTGCACTTAACATTCTGCGCTTCCCCTTTCTATAATTGGGAATGATAGTGACTTACCTTGTTAGGGTTTCATGAAGATCGAGAGTTTGTTATGGGTTACAGCCACCATGTTTTGTTGGCAAATAATTTTAAAAATGAAAGCCATCCAAAGAATCCACTTGCTATAATATGCAATACCACTTAATAGCATTTACTTGATAAACTCAATCTGCTTACTTTTTTTTATTGTTTGATATGATTTGAAACAACCCATACATAGAGCCAAAAAAGCAGGTTAAGAAGAAACCACTTAACTTCCACACAGCTATAAGCAAGAATCTAAACTCATCTTCTAGAGTCTTTTATTTTAACTACCAAAACAAAGAATGTAATATATCACATATGTGTAATTCTGAATTTATTTTGGTCAAATAAATGCAAACAGATTAGATGGCATTGAGACTTCCACTGTGTCAAGAAGAACCATTTCATTGAACTTTAACTTTTAAATTAAATGAGAGAAAAAACATAAATTAAATGAGGGAATGTAGTTGCCAATGATAAGGGGTTATTTTCTAAAATATATAAATTTATACTATGCAAGACGAAGAAGACAAGCACCCAATTAAAAAATGAACAAGGAACTGAATAGATACTTCTCCAAAGGGGACATACAGATGGCCAACAGACATATGAAAAAATGCTCAACATCACTAACCATCAGAGAGATGCAAACTAAAACCACAATGAGGTATCACCTCATACCTGTCAGAATGGCTACCATCAATAAACCAACAAACACGTGCTGGCAAAGATGTGGAGAAAACAGAACGTTTGGGCACTGTTGGTGGGAATGCAGACAGGTGCAGCTACTGTGGAAAACAGTATGGAATTTCCTCAAAAATTTAAAAATGGAACTGCCTTATAACCCAGTGATCCCATTTCAGGGAATGTATTAGAAGAAACCCGAAACACTAATTCGAAAGAATACTCGTATATGCACCCCTATGTTCATTGCAGCGTTATTTATAATAGCCAGGATCTGGAAACAGCTCAAGTGCTCATCAGTACATAAATGGGCAAAAAAGCTGTGGTACATTTACGCAGTGGAATACTACCGGTCATAAAAAAAAAAATTTTTACCTTTTGCAACAGCATGGATGGACCTAGAGATTATTATTATTCCAAGTGAAATAAGCCAGTCAGGGAAAGACAAATATATTATCTCCTTTATATGTGGAATATAATGAACAAGATAAACTGATGAACAAAGTAGAGACACAGGCATAGACACATGCAATAGACTGACAGCTGTCAGAGGGTGGGGGGGGGTTGGGGGGCTGGATGAAAGAACATAAAGGGATTAAGCAAAACCCCCCCCACATACGTGTATGTATATGTCACAGACACAGACCACAGTGTGGTGAAAGCCAGAGGGCAAGGAGGGGTGGAGTGGAGGTGGAGGTGGGTGAAGGGTGGGAAACTGGGGACGAAGAGATTGCTTGGGGTGATGGGCCCATGATGCAGTATGTAGATGTTTTGTTGAGCTCTATAATGGAAATCTGTATGGTTTTATGAACTGATGTCACCCCAATAAATTCAATTAAAAATAAACAGCCTGACCGGTGTGGCTCAATTGATTGGGCACTGTCCTGCAAAGTGCAAGGTCCAGCTCAATTCCCAGTCAGGGCACATGCCTGGGTTGTGGGTTCAGTCCCTGGTCGGGGAGCACACGAGTAGCAACCCATCAGTTTCTCTCCCTCTTTCTCCCTCCCTTCCCCTCTAAAAGCTAAATAGATAAATATTAAACATAAGTAAATACATTTCCTTTGTATTACAGATACGTTCCTATCTTCCCCTTTTCTAACTCAGAAGGAAAATGTTTCTTTCTTCTTTAGGCTGATTGGTCCACCAGGTTCCTTAAATCCAGCCTTTCCTTCCTCTCTTTCTCCATCTGGGAACATACTCTGGCATTTTTAGTATGCTCACTACTGTTTCTTTTTTCTCAAAGCCCACAAAGGTGTTTCCTCCATCTTGTTATCAGTTCAAGCTACCATCTTGTGCCTGTCTTTCTTATGCCCAAATTCCAAAGCATTTATATTCATGGTTTCCATTTTGAAATCTGGCTTTTGCCCTCAGTCCATTATTGAAATTGCCCTCTTGTAGCTCAGAAATGATTGGCGAATCAATAAATCTTCCCGAACCTTCATCTTTCTTGACATTTCTTGACATTTTTTGATTTTCTTTCCTTTTGGAAACTCTCCTTGGTTTTTAGAACACTGCTTTACCTGGTTTCTTCTCTTCTGCAGAATGCTCTTCTTTCGTTCCACTCAGGGACTTTTACCTCCAACACTCCAAACTAAGATGCTCCCACCGGCCCTGACCTCTTCTCTGTCAGTTTTCTGTTGCTGTAGCTTAGTGTTTGAGTATGGATTCTGAAGCCGGATTTCTAAGTTTGAATTTTGGCTCCTCCTCTTACTAGCTGTGTGACCATGGACAAGTTGCTTAACCTTTCTTCCTGTGCCTTAATTTCCTCATCTGTAATATAAATAATCCTCACAGGGTTATTGTGAAAATTAAACAAATGAAAAGTGCTGGGCATAGAGTAAGCTCTATATAATGTATTTCATTGGACAAATATTTACTGATGCCTGCATTTAGATACATATGCCAGGAAATTTAAGGACTAGGGGAATAATATAGTGAATAAACAAAAATTCTTGCGATTGTAGAGCTTACATTTTGTAATAAAAATAATTATTAACCGTCCATAATTCTCTATCTCTGAATACCCTTCTTCCTGCATCATCTTTAAAATTGCACACTTCCTTTAAGGCCTGCTAAAATGTCATCTTATCCCTTGAAATCTTACCTTGTAGAAGGTTATCATTTGAACTCCTCCAACTCTTTAAATCTGAATTTTGTAATTTATCACCTTCTACACACTGTACTATGAATTTTCAAGTATCAAACACATCAAATATTATGGTTACTTACGTGTGTTTTTATTATCTCCTTCAATGGAGTTTAATGTTAGGTGCTATCTCTATTCATCTTTGTAAACAGTAGCATGATATGCCTTGTACCCAAATGCATATTAGATGATCAATAAATATTTTTTGAATGAATGTGGGTAAAGCACTGTTCACGATCTTTCATTTGACCTCTATGAACTAACTTATCTTCTTTAATTGCAAGTATAAAAAAACTTAAAATATAGAATATTTTATTTTTCAACTCTGGAAATATCAAATATTAGTATCAAATATTTGTTGTTTACAACTTGGCTTTACCCATCATCGTCACCTGGCACCTTGCTTACTCGGAGTCCAATACCTGTTGTTCACTTTACTCAATAGGCCCTACAGCAGTCAATGCCCCTGCTATCCTCATTTGAAAAGTGCGCCTGAATTTTTATTAAAGGAGTCCTAGGGATAGAGTGTATTTCACTGGTTGTGTTTTCTGTGATCAGCACAGAGTTCTCCCATTTCTCACTTCCTTTCTTACATCATCAAAAAATTTCTAGGTACTCATCTGAAATTTTCTGGTTCATAGATGTTTGAAATTTGTCTTTATGGCATTGAAAGTAAGATTTTAGTTTTATCCTCCTAAATTATCAACTATCTTTCCTCTGAATTTGCTTGTGATCCTCCAGCTACGACTGGAAAGAGCAGACCAACTGCAGGTTCTCTACTGTTTTCTGATCTGTATTTTCAGTTCTCCAGATCATGATACTGTAGTAAAATACAGTTATAACACACTTGAAATCTCCTTTATATCACTTAACCTTGCTAAGTCATCTTAAATATGCTTTCTTTCCAGGCAGAACCCTGTCAGAATGCATGACAGTGTTCTCTTTTTTAATAACAAGGCCAACACCATGGATTTTTATATAATGATCAAGGATTTTTTTTATTCATTAAGTTTCAGTATCATTACAGAAAATGTTATAGTACAGAGTTGTTTAACATTATTTTTTCTTTGCTCTTGATTTCCACATGAATGCTGGTAACACTAATATCTGTACAAGATCAGTCTTTGATTTTATTTTTTGTTCTGTACAATTTTAAATGTATTGGTTAAAAAGGCTGTCAGCACTTAAGGAAGCATTTTTCCCCCAGTTTGTTTGTTCAAATAAAAGGTACCCAGTTACTGCCCAGAGGACTGTGCCATGAGGCTGCTGGGGTGAGAAACTTCCCCGGAAGCTCTGTGAGGGTGGTTCTCCTGGAGGCAGGGCAGGCCGCCCCCGTCACTCTTCGTTTGGCACTGTGCACATAAACACGAGATACATGATAAAGAACAAGCAAAAGCTCTCTGGAAAGCGGTTATGAAGCATACTAAGAAGGGAAATCCAAGTGTCGCCTACGCTAGTATAAATAAGCAGACAGCCTTGATTTAAGAGCATAAGTAGTTGTTTAAAGATGAGAAAAACACAAGTTCTGCAGGCACCTACTGCTGTCTACTAAAAGCTATTGCTATCAGACCTAGCATTGAACACACAAAGCAATTGCGAGAAAGGAAAAATTTGCTTTGATATAATCAGAATAGAGTTGTCTGTTAAGATTTATTTTTAGGTGTTTTTTCTTTAAAAGGTATTTAAATTCTTTTGAAATATAGTTCAAGATGTTGACTATACAGATCAACTTTTATCCAAATCAGAAAAACTAGCTGTGCCGTTGCATATTACAGGGTACAGTCAATGATATGTGGGCATGCATCAAAGCTTTCTCCCGCCGGCGGCCATCATAGTCGTCCGATGACCATGACATCCACCACCTCGCCCTTGTGGAGCTCCACGTACTGCTCTGTCTTTGGAGGTAGCATCAACAATCCATTGGCGCTGCGCATGCTCATCAGACGGCTGCTCATCTGATTACCTAGAAAGAAATACTCTCATTACAGCCGCGTAAGCATCACAGTGGATACAGCTGGAGCCCTTGTTGTTCTTCCCAAAGAACCCGTGAACAGAAACACAGGTCTTCGGGGGGCACAGAGATGGTCAGACTTCCCAGGACCTCTTTTAGGTAGCCTCGCTGCTGTAGCCTACAACCTTCCCACTAAACTCTAAAAACAGCATTAGAAATGATTGCTTATAAGAATAAAACCAGGATTTTATAGCATTATGCAAATGCCACAGAATTTCTCTCTTCAGGCTGAAATGTTATGTGTATTTGGAAAGAGAGGCTTTTAAAAACCTATTAAAATAATAATGGTAATAATAGCAGCAACTACCATTTCCGTAGTAGGATTTACTAAGTAGCAGACAAGGTGGTAGGCAATTTACTCAACTGTCTTATCTAATTCTTATTCTCACAAGACTCAAAAGAGCTGAAGTAACTTGCTCATTGTCCTACTAATGACTTTGTGGATTTCTCAGTCCTTAAATTTTACCAACATCTAGGGTATACTAGTGGCTACAGAGAATCACATACTCGGGCTTTGACCTCGTATTTCAGGGTGGCATAGCCACAATTCCTCATTTTCCTACAACCAAAGTTATACTTAGAACTTACTGGTTGAACAAACAGATAAAAATCTTTTGTAATTCTAGATTTGTATTTCAAATGCTTATCTAGAAGGCCTGGCTCCATGGAATAACAAAACCTTTATTATTATTATTTTACTCTTGTTGTCCTGTTATGCTATACCGTTTAGGAAAATTTCAGTCATCTAATCTTTCAAAAAGGAAAATGTATAACAATTCCAAATTAGGTATACCCAAGGGAGAAGGTTATATACGAGGTCTGTCTGGAAAAAGTCCAGCCATTGTTAATATAACGAGAATGGTTTGCATGACATCGATGTAACCTGGCAGCTGAGGAGAGTGGACTGGAATGCGCATGTGTGAACAATGATGACTTCACTGTACTAGTCAGTGGGGGCGGTAGACATGTTTAGTGAGCATGTGTGCTGTGTGGCCATTGCATTCAAAATGCCTGAGCCAATAGAGCAATGAATCTGCATCAAATTATGTGTCAAACTTAAACATTCCTCTACAGAAACTATTCAGATGACTCAGAAGGCCACAGTTATGGCCAATTGGTGATTGGCAGCTTCATGACGACAATGTGTCCACTCACACATCATGTCATGTGCAGAGTTTTTTGGCAAAACATCAGATCTCTCAGGTGACTCAGCCCCTCTACAGCCCAGATTTGGCACCCTATGACTTCTAGCTTTTTCCAAAATTAAAATCACCTTTGAAAGGGAAGAGATTTCAGACCATTGATGAGATTCAGGAAAACATGACAGGGCAGCTGATGGCGATTGGGAGAACTGTGTGAGGTCCCAAGATGCCTATTGTGACGGGGACTGAGGTGTCTTTGTCCTATGTACAGTGTTTCTTGTACCTTCTATCTTCTTCGTTGAATATCTCTATTTTTCATATTATGTGGCTGGATAGCTTCTGGACAGATCTCTTGCATAAATGTGTGTTCAGCAGGACTGGTACACAGACATACCTGCAGCTGTGAATGACTAACCTGTACTCTGTGCCCAAGGCAGTGGTTCTTGGTGATGCCAAGTCAGTATACACCGATGGTATTCTGGGCGAGGATCCAGTTTTACATCACATGATAACTATAGAATAAAAAGAAAAATAAAACAAATTTGATCACTTGACCACTTCTTAAAACTATGGGGTGGTGGAGGTTGCGCAAAGAATACAGCAGACACGGAAAACAGAGGATATCTGTTTCTACTGCTGCTACCTTACATTCTTAACACAGGAAGTCCAGAGTTGCTCTCATGAAAAGAGCCGAGAGGCTGATGTTCTCAGTGGTGGAAAGGCAGATGAAAAAGGTAAGGTCTATTTTTGATGTGTAATACTATGGGTTGTGAGGATAGGCACTTCTGACCTATGAATTAAAAAATTTTAACATCGAAAATAAAGGAGGCAGATCTAAACAAAAAACAAGATCTATATCCATTTATCTGTATGCCCATGTATCTGTCCATCCATCCGTATAACCAGTAAGTATTTACTGAGGTGCTGTTCACTACCCATTCATACACCCATCCTTGACGTGAGTGGGAGAGCTACTTTCTTTGTCTCTTGAATACCTCCCTCATGTCCCAATACTGATATACAAGCTCACTAAAGCAACTAAAAGTAGTCCCTACTAAAAGTTTTGCTTTAGCCACCTCACTGGTAATAAAAGAATTCCTCTGAATGAGTCTTTGCTATGAAATTACATCTTTCGTATTCTCCTAACAAGGATAAAGTCCTGTCTACCATAGCAACTTCAGTTCACATACATGACATAGATGGCCAATCAACATTTAACCTGGAGCCACTATCTTTTAAATCTGTTATTAAATTCACACTGAAATCTGATAAGTTAATGTGATAAAGTGTTAGTAGCAGGTGCCTAAAAGGTAATCTTTCAACAAGTTTACACAATATATAATTATGGACAATAGCCCAAAGATTAGCTCAATGTTAATGAAAACAAGACTTGTTCCAGTGCATAAGAATTAACATTTTTATTAGCATAATAATCATCTAAGTTACTCTACCTTAAAATGATCTAGAAAGGCTTTATTCAACTAACACAGATATTGCTTAGATTAAATGATATAGCTAAAACTGGAAATTTTGATTTAAGTAAGTCTGTCTCCAATCCACTTTGTTTATAATATTTTTAAGCATTCTAATCATTCACTCTGACAATCCATGCTTTTCCTCTGGAATCCAGAATAAAATTTAGTTCTAGGGTGTTTTCTTTGATTAAATCTTACTCCACTGTCACTTAATCTTGCTTATGTTTATATTCTATTTCATACCTTTTGGGGGTTAACTTTACATTATTCCTAAATATATTTTGTGCTTACCGAAGGGCAAAAATCTCTTTTAGTCTTTCCCTGTGTGTATGTGTGTTCCCAGTACTGCACTACAGGAGCTATCCACATAGCTGTGTGACTGCTAAGTGTTGAAGCAAGGTTTCCCCCGACCACTGCACTGACTGGTTCATGGTGGTGCAGTGGGACAAATGTGGGCAGGAGAGGATACCTGACACTGAGGTTCTACTCCAGGTTTACTGCCAACTGGTGGCTGTACCAGCTGGTTATTCAGTTTTCCCATAGAGGTTCGTTCATCCACAAAATGGGATTGTTTGTTTTACAGGAGATACTTAAATTAACTTAAGGAACAAGAATCGGTTGCATCAAATTGAAGTAAATTAAATTTTTTCATAGCTTCACAAATAGCTGTTCCTTTTGCAGCAAAAGATAAAACTGAGCCCTGGCTGGTGTAGCTCAGTGGATTGAGTGCGGGCTGGGAACCAAAGGGTCCCGGTTCGATTCCCAGTCAGGGCACATGCCTGGGTTGCAGGCCAGGTCCCCAGTGAGGGCCATGTGAGGAGCAACCATACATTGCTGTTTCTCTCCCTCTCTGTCTCCCTCCCTTCCCCTCTCTCTAAAAATAAATAAATAAAATCTTAAAAAAAAAAGATAAAACTGATTAGATTTTATGGTATTTCACTGAAATGCAGGACACTTTATTAACCAACATGTTTAGCCATACTGACAGTACAGTGCTGGTATATTACTTACACCACTTAAACTTAACAAAGCACCTATTCACTATGAGCTGCAGTGCTCGCAAGAATGGATGCACCAGGAATAAACACAACTATTGGTGAAAAAGCATTGCGAATGTTGGCGTTTCACTTCTGATGACTTCTATTCATTCAAAGTGGGCAGTGCGCTGTGGACTAGAACTCTTTCTTCAGCATATTTTCCTGGCACACAGTAGTCATTCAAAGGATAAAATTGTATTATTTAGTGTAGTATTATATGATATGTTGTATATATGAATGTCTAAGGGAAAGAATTGAGAAAAAAAGGTCTAAAGAATCAGAAGATAAGCCACAGACTGGGAAAAAATATTTGCAAAAGGCCTTTCTAATAAAGGCCTGTGATCTAAAATATATAAAGAATTCATAAAACTCAACCAGAAAAAGAACAACCCAATTAAAAAATGGGCAAAAGACATGAACAGATTCCTCACCAAAGAAGATTATATATATATATGTAAATAAGCATAAGAAAAGGCGTTCACTATCATATGTCATTAGGAAACTGCACATTAAAGCAACAAGGAGATATTACACACCTACTAGAAAGACCAAAATCCCAAACACTGGCCACACCAAACCCGGTGAAGAATGTGGAGGAACAGGAACTCTTAGTCACTGCTGGTAGCAGTGAGAAATGGCCCAGCCACTCTGGAGAACAGTTTGGCACTTTCTTATCAAATAAAATACTTTTACCATACAATCCAGTAATTGTGTTCCTCGGTATTTACCCAATGAATCGAACATTTATGCTAAACCTACATACTGTTTGTAGCAGCTTTATTCATATCTGCCAAAAGCTGGAAGCAACCAAGATGTCCTTCAGCAGGTGAATGGATAAATGGTGACATACCGAGACAATGGCATATTATTCAGGATGAAAAGAAATGAGCTACCAAGCCATTAAAAGACACAAAGAAATCTCAAACGTGCATCACTAAGTGAAAGAAGCCAATGTGAAAAGGCTGCGTACTGTATGATTCCAACCATATCACATTCTGGAAAAGGCAAAACTAGCGAGACAGTAAAAAGATCAAGGGTTAGAGGGGAGGGAGGGATGAAGAGGCAAAACACAGAAGGTTTTTAGGACAGGGAAACTATGCTGTACGATGTTATAATGACAGGTACATGTAACTGTACACTTATCAAGACCTAGAGAACACAGGACACCAGCATGAACTCTAATGCACACCATGGACTCGGGGTGACAAAGCAGGTTTATGGATTGCAGTAAGTGTGCCGCGTCGGGCCAGGGTGTCAACAGCAGGGGAGGCTGCATGTGTGTGGGGACAGGAGGTCCATGGGAACTCTGTACTTTCTGTAATTTTGCTATAAACCTCAATGTGCTCTAAAATCATAGAAATTTTAATGAAAAAAGCAGATATATTTTACCCTTCCTTTTCCCCTTGCCCATCTTGTAGAGAAGTGACTTCAAAGAATTTTCAGAGTAAATAATTAATTGCAGATACAGTGTAATAATATTGTCACAGAGCTGCTTATGTGGCATGAAAGGGCACGATGAAGTAAGCGATCGACCTTTCTTAGGGACCCTGAGAAAGGCTTCCAGGGGACATGATGCCTGAGTCTTATGACTAAGGAATTTTCTAAGCTGAGAAAGGAGATGGTGGTGGTGAGGGGAGAACCTTCTAGGAAAGAGAGGCAGGCACAGGCGGGGGCTCTCATGTCCACTGTGGAAGCAGCAGTGATCAGTTCCGTAGGCTCTCAATGCAGAATGGGAAGCAGATGAAGCTGGAGAGGAAAACAGGATTGCAGACGGAGGGCCTTCAGTGCTCATGTGAGCAGTTTGTATGTAACCCTGGGGTGATGGGAAGCCCTGGAGGATTTTAATTGGTGATGCTGCTAGGATGAAAGCTAGACAGAAAAGATTTAAGAGGAAGCAAGATTAGTAGGAGGGAAACAATGAAATATGCCAAGGGTTATAATCTAGTAAAGGTTGGAGGCATCATTCAAACCGGGGCTCATTTGGCTACAAAACTCAGGGGACGTGGAGGGCGGAGGAGCTGTAGGAGAACGGGATGTGAAATAAGACCAGTAAGGAGTGCAGCAGCTGATCTGCGGGATGCATAAGCATCACCAAGGAAGATTTTGGCCCCTGCTGAGATTTGTGAATGGAAAGTGTTAACTCGAACAGCTGTCTACTCTTCATTAGTTGTGCTTAGTGGCCTGGAATAAAAGTGGAAGGCAAAGAAGTTTGTAGATTCTTAGAGTGGGTTGTAGTGGAAGGAAGAAGCAGCAAAAATAAGTTGAAGGTGTTGGAAAAATGTGATACACCACAGGACTTAGACTGGATGAGGAAAGTGGTAAAGCCAGAAGGGACTTACGGACTGAGGGAAAACTGTAAGCGTTATAGTGTTGTTTATTCTTTTATATCTACTGACTGATAACTTGCCATTGTTCCTAATTTGTACATCAGAGTTGATGATTTTTAAAAAAGGTTTTACTTACTTATTTTTATAGAGAGGGGAGGGGAGGGAGAAAGAGAGGGAGATAAATATCAATACGTGGTTGCCTCTTGTGCGCCCTCTGCAGGGGACCTGGCCCACAACCCAGGCCTGTGCCCTAACTGGGAATTGAACCAGTGACCCTTCGGTTGGCAGGCCAACCCTCAATCCAGTAAGCCACATGAGCCAGGGGTCAGAGTTGGTGATTTTTGAAATGGAGTAGTTCTGGGTATTAAAAATGACGTGTGTGTGAGTTACGAAGTAGAAATAAAGGTATTTAGAATTATAGAAATAAAGCAAGTGATGGTGAGAGGTGAGGTAGAGAAAGAAGATGACAACTAGACAATTGCCAAAGACCTGACTGTCTTTGGAGGGTTTGATGGCGGTAATTAGAAGGTGAAAGCTCTAAAAGATTTGGGGGAACAGGTTGGGACTAAGAGCTGCAGAGGTTGGAGAAGAAAGCTTGTGAGGAAACAAATGACCAAAGGGGATTCCACTTGGGTGAAATGCCAAAGATGACACTTGGGTGAAGGCCAAAGATGACATTTTCGAGAACATGCGGGGCACTGGGGGCTTGGCCTCTATTGGATCTGGTCAAAGCTTCCAAAGAGTGGTTAAAGAAGTTTTACATTAAATTTTTGGTAAGTGCTATAGAAGTTATGAGGCATTAATTTCATCAGTCTACCCGAGAGGACCTTGAGATTTTTACTCTATAAATCATCCATCTAAAATTTATCACATAACTTTAAAATCCTTGCACATGCAGGGATGGATCAGTTTCAAATTAATTTTTTCCAAAATTTCTGTAACCTCGGTATCTTTTTCATTTCCTAATAATAAGCTAAAACTTATTTATATATTTCTTATAAATCATGGACAGTTCTATCATTTTCAGTATCTGTTTTCTATCCATAGGCTCCAATATACTCATATAACTGGTATTCAATAATATCTTTTGATGATCAATGACTGATTTTGTCACAATGAATAGTCACATTTCTCTTGACAACTGTAAACACCTTAGCAATTTTCAAACAACATTTTGTTGAAATGCTTTGCATTTTATTGTTTATGACATTAGTTAGAAAGCATTAATTAAGTTCTTATAGCATGTTGGATAGTAATGTTCAAGAGAAGAGGGAAGGTGGACAAAGTGGAATTGTCAAGTGAGGTCCCAACATGCTCGTACCCTCCTAGGACATGTGACCTCGTCCCATGGGAGAGGAAAGTGTTTTCCCTTTTCCTCCGCTTAATCAATGCTTGTGATGAGGTGAGCTGTTAATACTAGTGGGAATTACTTCATTATGTTCCTAGTGAAAAAAGTTGAGAACAAGGGGCAGTGCCGGGTGCTTTGATGGGATAATAAGGAAACACATGGTAGGATGTCCTTTTGTGGAAACGTTAGATCAGTAATTCTATCTGATGAATTGCTAGGATTATGTTTCTGATTGCCTATTAAAAATCAGCAGTATTTCAACCTCAACCATACCTGACCAAGGAAACAGGGAAAATGTTTATTCCAAACTGATGCTCTTCAGAATGTGTTGATACAAAAGGATGGCATTTTTTTGTGCTGACAGTTTAATACAGTACAGCACAGCCCTGCCCATGGGACAGCTACATCACAGGCCAGCAGTGGGAGTTCCTGATACTAACGTTGACTGTCCACCCCACTTCCCCAAAGCAGCAGGAACTGGGAGAGGCTGTGACTGGCAAACGTTCTGGAGAACAGGAATAAGAGGTGCATGTAGGCTGCATCTCAGATGGTAAGAAAGCAGAGACAACACGCTTTAACCATGTTTCCAGTAAGTGAACAGGATTATGTTTTAAAGTGGCAGTTAAGTCAGTAAAGATGTGGGGTGATTTGGGAAGTTAAAACATAAGAGGCAAGCAGCCGAGTATACTGATGACTCATTCTGAGCCCCAGTGACACTGCTCTCTGGGAGAAAGGGGTCTGTGTGATTCTCAGACCGGTTCTCAACTGTATGGGCTGACAGGAATGAGCAGCGTCGCGAACAATGAACGCACTAAGCTTCAGTTTGATTACAGAGCACTATGTTGTCAGAATAAATCACTGCCATAATGTCAGTTTTAAAGAAGAGATGGTGGATGTCAAAAATGAGAAATAAATAAGAAGATTCATAGTAGCTTTGCAAAGTTAAAGAGAAGTCCTCTTTCTTTCTCTTTTAACAGTACGGGTTTTCATTATTTCCTAAATTTAGCAAATATGAAAACAGTGGAAAAATTCAGAATTGCTGATTTAAATGTCTAACTCTAAGTTTCATGGCTCTGATCTTCTGATTTGGTTGGAATCACTAATGGCTTTTTATCTTCTTTTCCACTTAATTTAAAATAAGACTACCACTGTGATTATTGAAAAAAACTAAGGAAAGTTTGATTTTAGAAATGTCTAGTTGAACTTTTACTGAAATTTTAAGGAGAATATCTCCTTTATATACTAGTCTACAAATCTCAGTATTCAGGAGGTCAATATTAAAACATCTGAAGCTTAGATTTTCTTAATGTTCTTTATCCTATATATTCTCAGAGCAATATTTTGTTAACCTTTCCTTTTACTCTTTCATATTTTATATTCTTCCTGTGAACCACTTATAGCATTCTGTCACATCTGAATTTCTTAAGAGCTCTTAAAAAGTAATGGTTTGGGTACTGGGAGAACTATATATTTACATTCAAAAGAAAAAACTGGACTCTTATACAATGCACAAAAAGCAACTCAAAATGGATTAAAGACTTAAATGTAAGACCTGAAACTATAAAACTCCCAGAAGAAAACATAGGAGAAAATTTTCTTGACATTGGCCTTAGCAACAACTTTGGATTAGACACTGAAAGCACAGGCAACCAATCCAAAAGTCACAAAGTGTGACTACATCAAATTTAAAAACTTCTGCATAGTCAGGGAAACAATCGACAGAGTGAAAAGGCAACCTATGAAATGGGAGAAAATATTTGCAAACCATCCATCTGATAAGCGGTTAATGTCCCAACTACATAAGAATCTCTTAAAACTCAATAGCAAAAACCAAATAATTTGATTAGAAATGGGCAAAGGACTTCAGCCCTGGCTAGTGTAGCTCAGTGGATTGAGTGCATGCCTGTGAACCAAAGCATTGCTGGTTCAATTCCCAGTCAAGGCACATGTCTGGGTTGTAGGCCAAGTCCCCAGTAGGGGGTGCACAAGAGGCAACCACACACTGATGTTTCTCTCCCTCTCCCTCTCTTTCTCCTTCCCTTCCCCTCTCTCTAAAAATAAATAAATAAAATCTAAAAAAAAATGGGCAAAGGACTTCAGCTCCAAAAAAGATATACAAATGGCCACCACATATATGAAAGGGTGCTCCATATCACTAATCAGTAGAAAAATTCAGGTCAATACTACAATTAAACATCACCTCAAATCTGTTAGGAAAGCTATTATTAAAAAAAAAAAAAACAAACAAACCAAAAGACATAAGTAATGATGAGGATGTGGAGAAACCGGAACTCTTATAAACTGTTAGTGAGAATGTAGAATGGTACAATCTCTATGAAAAGCAGCATAAAGACTCCTCAAAAAATTAGAAGTAGAGCTACTATATGACCCAGCAATTCCACTTCTCAGTATATGTCCAAAAACAACAGAAATGAAAGAGAGACCTGTGCCCCCATGTTCACTGTAGCTTTATTCACAGTAACCAAGTTATGGAAACAGCCCAGATGTACTTGACAGATGAAAGGAAAAGGAAAACGTGGTGCATACATGCCATGAAATATTATTCAGCTTAACAAAAAGCAAGCCTACCATTCCTGGCAACACGCATAACCCTACAGCACATTATTCTGTGTGAAATGAGTCAGTCACAAAAAGACAAGTGCTGTATGGCTCTGCTCCTATGTGGTCTCTGTGATAGCCAACCTCACAGAGGCAGAGGACAGAATGTTGGTTACCAGGGCCTACGGGGAGAAGGAAATGGGAAATTTTTGCTTAATGGATATAAAGTTTCTGTTATACAAGGTGAATGAGTTCTAGAGACTAGCTGTATAACATCTAGGCAGTAATGTGATACTGTGTACTTTAAAATGTAGATGACAGTTCTCATGTTAAATGTTCTTACCATGAAATAAACAAACAAAACAAACCAGTAAGAACACAAGGAAATTTTTGGAAGTGCTAGATATGTTCAGTACTGGATGGTGGTGATGATATCATGGGTGTATACACATGTCCAAACACATGAAGATGTATATTAAATATGTGCAATTTTTGTATATAAATTATACCTCAAGAAAGCTTTAAAAGTCATGGCTTGGTATTATAGTTTAAGTGTCCAATAAAGCTGTTCATTAGTTATAGAGTGTGTGCTGTGTAATTAGTTGTATAGTAGTAAATTGAATTGAAATTAGTGGTGGTAGAGAAGGGGACTCCAATTTCCAACTGACTTTTACTGTACGTGTGATTCCTCAGCCTCAGTAGTCCTTTTCCAAACAAAACAGTCACCCTTCCCTTTTGATTCACTGGAGTCTCTTCTCAGTCCTTTGTCTTTTTCTTAAAATTTATCAGTGAGGTTACAGAAAAAGGAAGCGGGTAAACTGCTGTCCTCTGTGAGCTTACATAGGGAAAGGAATTCTTGTCCCCCTTCCACGTAGGTTTAGCGTTAGGTTAGTGCCCGCCACGTCTATTGACGGTTTTGTCATTATATCCCCACTCCCATCGGACCTCAGGCTGAAGAAAACTGCTCACGTTAGAACTCATGGAGTAATGTGGGCAGGGAATAAAAGGGACCCTTTCCTCCCTATTTTCAAAACTAATATAAAATTCTAGATATCTCTGGATCTAGATCATATCCTTATATGTTATTAGGCTCTAGTTTCAGCTCCTGGTCATTAGAAAACATTACCCTGGCTTTGATGATGGTCGGCCGAGGATCCAAGATGCCCTGCATCTTTCTCAGTGCAGGCACAACAAAGAGATTGCAGGTGACCACGGCCGATACAGGATTCCCTGAAAGTCAACCAAGCAGTTATTTATAGTATACACATAAAAAATTGCCAAATAATTTTGACTGTCTATACCTTCAGGTATCATAGAGGAGTGAAGTGACTACTTGTCTTTCT
Organism: Micronycteris hirsuta; assembly: GCA_004026765.1. Classification (NCBI taxonomy): domain Eukaryota; kingdom Metazoa; phylum Chordata; class Mammalia; order Chiroptera; family Phyllostomidae; genus Micronycteris; species Micronycteris hirsuta. Next base: position 66,193 of record PVJI01000564.1, read on the forward strand.
CTTCGGAATCACCTTAAACCCAAGAGGATGTCAGAACAGAACCGTAGCCACCCAAATGCCACAGAGGGTGCAAACTTTTGGGTTTAGCAGTGAAAACTTCTGATGTTTAGAAGCTGTTTAACACTATTTATTCCTACTTTTCTGGAGCTATATGTTGAAAGCCATTACTAATCTTGGTAAGTTAAAAGCTGTTTCTACTTGCTATTTTTAAAATTTCCATAGTAATACATGCTCAGTACAAAAAAATATTAGAACGTAGGATAAGCATAAAGAAATTTATCCATAATCCCTCTACCCAGACATTTCTTTAAATTAAAAAAATAAAACTGAGTGATTTAAATGTGAAGGATTTGAAGATAAATACTGCATGGACTGAACTGTGTTGTTTTTCCTCCCATTCATTTTTGATGTCTTAACCCTCGGTGTGACTTTATTTGGGGTGGGACCTTTAGAGAGGTACGAAAATGAAATGAGGTCATCAGGGTGAGTCCTAATTCAATAGAACCGGTGTCTGTATAAAAAGAGAAAGATCAGGAGCGCATGTGCACAGAGGAAAGGCCACACGGGGGCACAGTGGGAAGGCGCTATCCGTAAGCCAGAAAGAAAAACCTCAGTAGAAACTAACCTTGCCTGCATCTGGCCTGTAGACGCCCAGTTTCTGAAACTGTGAGGAAATACATTTCTGTCATCTGTCATCCAGTCATCCAGTCTGTGATATTCCATTATGGCAGCCTGAGCAGACTAATGTAAACGCCAAGTTCTTTTAGAGTCATAAACAAAATTTGAGACATTCAATTGTACCTGTCCAAGCAGAAATCTGGGGTGTCATGTACGTTACAGAGGAAAGGCGGGTTGTGAAATAAGTGACTGGGCAGAGAATAACCGATGTAGGTTCTCGTGTAGCATGTTAACGAACCAAGCTGTGTGACCCCAGTCAGTTCCCAACCTTTCTGAGTTTAATGAGCTCGTTCACAAAACAAGAGGGTGGACTGCATGACTCTCGGTATCCCTTCTGGTTCTGAAATTCTCATTTTATTAATACTTCTATACAGTCGTATGTGAATATATATGCACACACTGGGGATGGATGATGGGCTGTTAGATTTTTAGGTTCCCTTGGCTTGGCGTTGTTAAAGTAAGAGGCAATGGGGAGTTTAGCCTGTTATTAGCTAAAACCATAGCTTTAATTGTTTTCTTCCTAAAAATGTAGTTAGGAATAGATTTTTTAAGTTGTAAAAAGTGATGAGTGATACAAATAGATGGAAGTTTTTCTGGAAAAAAAACCCCTACTGCTGTCCATTTAACAATGATTACAGAATTCCTGTAATTGCTATTGCTTTATAAAATTACTCTATAAAAATAGGACTGGAAAGACTGATATAAAAATTGGAAATAGTGGTTATTTCAAAAAAAGGGAGATTATGGATAACATTTCTTAATGTTTACCAGTATTTTCTAATGTTTTCATAGTGAACATGTGTTATACAGTAATTTTAAGAAGTTACAAAAATAGCAGGTAGATACACAAAACTTTTACACTGCGTTAAAACTTACCAAGATTAGTAATGGCTTTAAATGCATGGCCCTTGGGCCAGCAGAAATACAATCCCGAATTTTAAAATCCTTGTACAGGGAACCTCTTTGCTGCTTCTACAATCTGAACAATCTGTTGCTGTCTTCTTTTGGTTTATTCAGGCTGAGCAGAGAGAATTTCAAATTAAAGGATCAATTTGCATATAGATTATTTTAAAGAACTCCTTTGGTAGGTAAACAATACTTCCTTGGTAATGGTGAATGAGACCTCCACTCGACAGTCTTTTCTATATGTATCACTGATGGTCTGCAGTGTCTTCCGGGCAAATTAAAGCTAGAAGGAGGCTCACATTTTTTCATGTAACGATTGTAGACTACCTAAAGATCCATGAAAGGCCCCAAGCAGTTCTAAAATACAGGTAAATTTCGAAGACTACGTTACTTACATGTCCTCTCTCTTAAAATTTCCTATATGATAGAAAGCTAATCTCTTTTATGCTTATGTCGGAGCTTTAAAAATGATTCTAAAGTTCTACATTTTTTCTGCCTGCGTTCTTTTCTTTAAATCTCTATTTTGAGACTTATTTTTTGTTCTAGCATTTGCATGGGCGATTCTAGGCCCTTTGGCCCCTGGAGTACAATACTTTAAGCTGTGGGACGTGGGTAGACTGTGAACTTTGACAACTTCCCTACAGGGAAAGACAGGTGGCCCAGAAAGAGCCAGTGACAGCCAACACTGGGAATGTGCTCGGACAGAGACTATGTCATCTGACTTTCATACCAGCCCTGGGAAGTCGGTATCAGCCCCATGTAGAGATGAGGAAACACCTTCAGTGAGGTGAAGTGATTTTTCCAAGTAAGGAAAGCTGGCACTTGAGCCTGGGTCTTTCAGACCCAAATCAAGTGCTCTGACAGGATACTGGTTGCCTGGGATTCAAAAAAATTTTGGTCTTTTTTTTTTTTTATCAGAAAAGGCAAAATAAACTATTTTAATGATTCTTACCTGGTAGTGCAAAAATTATTTTTCTTACACCGTCAATATCCAAAGTTGCAAATGTCGTTGGCAGTCTGGAGAAAGAAAGAGGCGGTGAGTGACTGTAAGGGGTACGACGGGAACATTCAGCACTCCGGTTTTCCTGTCATGGGGCTCTCCGCACAGAAAGCTGATCATGTAAAAATCCTGTTCTGTTGATTCTTTCAACCTTTATACCCCACAGTGTTTCCAGAGCATTTAAATTAATTTGTTTTTAGCATCTACTGTTCCTAAGCAACCAAACTCCCCTGTTTCCCGTAGCTTACTTTCCCCCCTTCCTGCCAGTGTCATGCATAAGTACACCAGGTCCTGGAGTTTCTCCACCCATCTGGCTAATGGTGTCTGTATTATTGTTGCTGGAGATTCCAAACAATCATTCTTATCATAAGGAGACTTAGTAATCCCTGCCTATCAGATAACTGCCTACTGCTCAACATGAGGATTTCCCAACCCTTTAAAATGGTACTTAGCAATAAACATAAGAATCTCCCTCCTATGAAGGAGTGTTTTGAAATGTCAAAATAGATAAAATACCATGACTAGAACAAAATGAAAGCAATAGCAATTTTAAAAAATTCTCAAATTATGCTTCCTCAAGATTCTGACAGGAATCTGTAGCGGGAGGGGTATGGAGAGGGTGAGTGTGAGAGGTATGGAGGAGGTGGGCAGTAAAGAAGAGTGATTTTTTTCTATTGATTACCCTTTATACAGAATTTCAGCTACAACTGTCATTATATTAATAAAACTTGAGTGAAATGGAATCCTTAGGGAATACTGAGATTTCCGTTTAGTTGAAAAATTATCTTTTTAAGCACCCAAATTAGTTTTATTTTTACTGTTTCTGGAGGTTGGTCATTCAAAAATGGGTTGCTCACTCATTATCTTTAGCAATAATAATTTTTGATGATTTATAGCCATCATTATGAACTTATTCTACTCTCCTTTTCACATAAATCCCATAATCCCACACTAGACACTGCTGTGTTTCTACAGTTGTTGTTTCTGATTTTTTTTTTTTACCAGCATTTTTCTGTGGCTCCCCTTAATGCTAGATGCCATCATCTCAACTCTTAAAGCTTGATTTAGCTTTGGGAACCAGGGAGTAGTAATTATGGTTATATTGTTGGAATGATAATACTAATAGCAATAATGAAAGTCACTATTTTAAAAGAAACATCTATGCATTACATCCATTATTTCATTTAATTTTCAAGCAATCTCATGAGGTGACAATTATCATCCCATTTTATAGACTAGGAAATTAGGACTCAGAGAGATTAAGCAATTTGCCCCAAATCACTTAGCCACTAAGTGATGAAACAAAGATTTGAACCAGGTTTGTCTAACTGTATGGCTCCTAATTCGATGAGGCTCTCCTCTTGTATGCTGGATATGGACTTTGTGACATCTATTTTAGCTACTCTGAGTGCTTTTTGCTTACTTTATGATTCTTTGCTGTATTCTAGAAAAATGAGATTAGATCGTCATATTGATTTACATACAGGTTACTTGGCAATGATTGTTACTGTGTGATGAAAATAATTTCGAAGATACATTCTCAAAAACAGCTATGTTCACTGTAGATGACCCATAAAAACTGTGATTGGTGGATCTGGTTGATAACACCCCATACGCTTTTTTTTTTTTTAGTATCTCTGTGTCTAAAATGAAAGAAGTTAATTACATTCTGAATGCACTGTATGTGGGAAGAACGAGGCTAAATTGTTCTTGAGCTTTTATATTTGTTCTTGTTCTACTAAGCAGCAATTACTTTTAAAATTTTATCTTTAGACAAGTATAAAATTCTGGCCAAGTAAAGGAAGCCCATTAAAACTTCCAAACCACTTTATTATAGCAAACTAACACACATAGTTAGAGTGAGGAGGGAATGTATAACACTTTCCTTCTACTGTACTTAGAGCCAATTTAAATCACCCTTTGCACCTTGCAGACAGGTACTGTGATTTTCCTAAAGGCATTCACTTAAAAAGGACTGCACTACAAGAAAACATTCTGTTATCATCCATTACTATCACAGGTGTCCTATTGCTAGACTGCAAAGTTATTTTTTTCTAAGCTCTGGGAAGCCACTTCCTTGGAACTCAGCACTTATTGTTCAGTTCTCTTGAGATCCGACTATAACAGAATTTCTACAGTGCCTCTGGTCACACAGGGCTATGACTTTAAGTGAGTAGAATGAGCATTAGGATCTGATGAACTCTTAAAGTTGAGGCAAGTGGTAAATAAAAGACTGAAAATAAAGAGTACCAAAATTATACATCAGAGGTTCTGAGATTAATTTAAATGATATATATTACACAAACAATTCTCTTCTAGGAGTGAGGGCAAGTAGTATCAGCTTCTGTCTCACTGCAAAGGGAATAATCAATTTACTTCTAGGGATTAGTTAGAAGCACATTGATATGCTTTTGGGATGTCCTCTGTATTCTATCAAATTAGTACTGCTCATAGAGATAGGAAAATAAAAAAGCCTGTGTACCCATACCATAGCAATATTTGCTTAAGATAAAATATTCTTAGTAAGAATGATCCAAATCTAATAGTTTCAATAATATTCAATGTTCAAGAACATTGTCAATGGCAGCCATATTGGGGCAACTACAGAAATAAAATGCCAAGAATTCTAACGCCTATCAAATTGTGGAGAAAGCTTTAGGGATAATCTTAACCTCATACTTAAATGGCAAAATCATGGAGGTAAAGCCTGATCTCTGTTCCAGAACTGACATGAGTAAGGAGTAAGTCAGGGAAATTTATGAGGGCTAGCTTGACACTTAAGAAAGGCTTCTGGAATATGCTAATAGTTCCCATAGCTCATAACAACCAGTAAGTCTCGCCTCTCCTCTTTCTTAGGGTTCACATGAGCACCCACCGGAGTACACTTCTGAGCTGAAGCATCACTACTGCTGTCCTCAACAGCACGAAGGTGTGCTGGAAAGCCCACCCACACACTGAGCCTTTGATAGGGAATAACAGTGGTCTGAATAGCCAGACTAAAGCTCGAAGACATGGCCACACAGACTTCATCAACACCAATGTTTGGCATTCTCTGAGGATTTACAATTGATTACAGAGCCTCTATCAGTCATTCCTTAAAGAGTTATTCGTTTTTAGGACATGTGCAAGACCTTGGTATGTGGTTATTTTTCTTTCCTCCTGGGAGGCAGTAAGAAGCAGTATGAAATCCTACTTAGGAAGTATTCATGAAAAGGAAAAAAAGTTGAATCTGACTCTCATCAAGGCTTTAGACCTAATTTCCAGTCTATAGAATATCCTGGAGAGAGTGGAACAAATTAAACACTGCACAAGGAAACAATCAGCTAAATCCATTCGTTTAGGACAAATGATTTGGTTTCTTCACCAGGTCAATGGTCTGACAAAAAAAGGAGGGGCAGTAAATACGCGTTAGCAGCCAAATACCATGAGTGAACTAACTTGAATTCTAATTCAAACAAAACAATTATGAGAAGGCATTCTTTTTCTTGACACACAGGAGAATTGTGAATATGATCAGGGTATTAGATATTAAGATGTTCTCATTTATTTTGTTAGGTGAGGTAATACCATTGTGATCACACAGGAGAACACTGCTGCTGTTGCTGTTGTTATTTGAGATGTATATGAAAATGAAATTTCTAGAATTGCTTTAAAATAATCCAGCCTTCCGCTTCCCCAAAAAGGTGAGGGATGAGGCTGAGAAAACAATTGTGAAAAAATGTTGATAGTTATTGAAGCTAGGTGATGGGTTCAGGGGAGTTTGCTGTACTCCCTACTTTTGTATATGTTTGAGCTTTTTCATAGTAAAAGAGTTTTTAAAGAGAGACAAAGAATCAATATGGAGAGGGAGAAAAAGAGAAAGAGAGACAGACATGGGAATTAAAGAGAAAAAGGTTTGAAAAGTTGCTTTGCTTTATTTATAGCAAACTCAGTGATTCATAAGGAAGATGCATTCCCATTTCAGACAGGAGCTACACTTGTGCAAAGAATTCTACTACTATAATGTTTCTTTTATTAGAATATATAACCCATAATAGAATATGAAAAAGAAAGCATTTAAAGCTGTGTTAGTCAAAGCGAACCACACCAACCCCATATATGAGATAAGAAGATTATGTTCATACCCTGGTTTCATAAAAACCCTGCCAAAATGGATCTGTGCATGAAGGTCGATGTCCAGCACCTGCTTGAGATAGTCCTGCAAATATAAAAATACTTGCTTTACTTTCAGACACATTCTAATACCGGGCTTTCAAAACTTTAAATGAAGATAAAATGAATTTATAAGATTAAAATTAAAAAAATCTTATTTATGTGAAGTTGACTTGCTTAAGACAGATATTCCTTCATTCCTCAGTCCTTCATTTAGTCATTCAGTATATACTTATTGCGCACCTGTTGTATGCTGAGCACCAACCTTGGTACAGGGGATGTACCCTTGAACAAAGAGACAATCTTCCCGTCCTCATAGGAAGCACATCCTCGCAGGGGTACTTAGATAATACGCCAAATAAGTACATTAACATGTAAATCATTACCTGATAGGTTATTGTCTATTTTTTTTCTCACAAAGAATTTTTATTGTATTTTTTCCATTACCATTTATTCCCCTTATACCCTCTTTCACCTCTTTCTTTTAAGACAGAATTTTTTGCCCGAGAAAGGATGTTAACAAATATGGCTTAAGAAGTTGTGCCTAGAAGGGAAGCGAGGCGTACCTATATCCTATACTAATCTGCTTAATGGATTTAAAATAATGTACATTCCTTCAGGAGAGACTTGGATGTTACCTACAGACTGTCAATTCTAATTAAACCAACAAAAATGAAAAAAAAAAATAGGATGGTGCTTTAAACAGAAAGCAAAGGGAGTTTAATCGTTAACACAATTGCTAATGAAAACAAACCAACCTAAGGTTATGGCCAACCCAAAGTTAACTGACAGAACCTGATCTTTGGAAATGAAGGCGACACTGCCCTGCAGTTTGTTCTGCAGAGAGAAAGAAAAAAAAGCTGCAGTCCTTAAAATTTCTCAACCTCTTGATATATTGTTGAATTCTCGTTCACTAATCCAAGAGTGAGTCTAGTAATCTAGTAAAATTTTAAATATTTCACAAGCTACGGGACATTTTGTTTTTAAAATTAGTTCCCTTCTCTCCCAGCTTCAGCCAGCATCTCACTTGGAATAGATCTCTCTGCCAGCAGCACTGCCCTCCTCCATTCATCCCCTGCCCCCACAGTAGTAAAAGATATCTCCTGAAAACGGTTCTCACCAAGTCACTACGTAATACTTCAAGTTAGTTAAAGAACAAGTATACATGACCCATGGACATGGGACAACAGGGTGGGCGTTGACTGTGGGAGAGGGGGTGGGGGTGGCTGGGGGAGTGGGCAGAGCAGAGGAGAACAACAGGGGAAAATTGGGGCCACTGGAGTAGAACAATAAAAAAAAGAACTTCCTGGTTTCCAGGAAGAAGCCTCATCTTTTAAATACCATCTGTGATTCTTGTATTTTCCAGCTCTCATTTACCAATCATTGCTCTCATCAGGTAATCCTCTTCCCACCTAGTCCCATTCCTCAATCAATCAATCAATCAATCAATCAATCAATCTCAATCTCCCTCATCTTTCTCTCCCAGCAAGACTACACAGTTTTCAGTTTTTAGAGCTTTCTTGCCTCCAGTTTTAGAAAATATTCTTCCTTCTGTCTGGAATACTTCTTTGTACCATCCTCTTTCCTCCAGCCCACCCTTATCTGCATCTCAGTCATCTTCTCAGCCTCCCCTCAATTTCTGGGCTGGATTATAGGTTATTTATGTTTTTTGAGGCTATCTTATTAGATGCAATAAATTTAAAAATGTTATATTTTTCTAATGGACTGGTCAATTTACATATATGAAATGTCCTTCCTAATATCTAATAATCTTTTCTATCCCCCTTTTCCCTGATATCAATATAGCCATATCAACTATCTTTCACTGTAGTTTTTCCTAAACTTTTACTTTCAATTAGCTGTGTTCTTAAACTAAAGGTGTGTTTAAAAGTATCATACAATTCACTGTTTATTTAAATGCAGAATGTCAATTTTTAATTGAAGGATTTAGTCTACTTACATTTAATATAATTACTGCTATATTTGGGTTTAAAACTATCACCCTGCTTTTTTTTCCTATTTGTCACTTCTGTTTTTATTTCCTTTTCTTCTTTCATTCCTTCTTTTGGATTCACCCATTTTTTTGTTATTTTAATTTCTTTCTCTTCTATTAGCTTGTTAGTTACACAATCTTTATTATTATTTCAGAGATTATAATATATATTCTTGACTTATCAGTCTAGCATAATTTGGTATTTTTATCACTTCCCAGACAACACAAGAAATTTAAAACATGTTAACTCATTTACATTTACCTATTTATTAACCCTTCTTTTCTTTTGTTTTTCAGTCCTTTCTGAATTTTCATGCTTCCATAATCTTTCTGCCTAAAAAACTCACTTTAGTATAGGTCTGCTCAGTGTTTGTTGGACTAAAAATGGTTTTATCTTAATTTTTGAAGGAAATTTTTGCTGGTTACACAGTTCCACACAGGCAGTTATTTTCCTTAACACTTTACAGATGCCATTCCAGTGTTTTCTGAGTTCTATCCTTTCTGTTTAAATCATTTCTGCTAGCTTTACTGTTGGTCATTTGAAGGAAATATTCCCTTTGGTAAGATTTTCTCTTTGTCCTTGGCTTTCAGTAGTTTGGGTCTAATTACTTAAATATGGTTTCTTCATATTTATGCTACTTGAGATTAGCAGAGCTCCTTGAATTTCTGACTTGATATCTTTTATTGGTTTTGGAAAACTCTGCCAATATCTCCTAAATATTGCTTCTGATTCCTTCCCTTTCCTTCTGAGGCTCCAATTACACATATGTTAGACCTTTCGCCATGTCCCATATGTCTTTTCTGTTTCTTTCATCCGTTTTCTAAAATTTTCATTTAATTGTTATGAGTAGATTCTAGCTTTCTAGTGAAATTCTTCACTTTGTCATTTCTTTTTATTAAACATTAATTACAGTATTTCAAAGGCCATGGTTTTCTAGGGTTTTTCTATTTTCTTTTTCTTAGTTTTTGGCCATTTTGGCCAGTAATTTAAAAAACTGAAGTCCAAACATTACATATGGAAAAAAATTGAAGAGGTGATGGATGATGACACATTCCTCCAGAAAAAGTGTAATTTCTTCTGGCAGTTAGTTAAGGTAAACTAAGATTACTTTGATATAATCAGAGATCCAAGTAATTTGAGGGAGGATTTTAGTCTTTTTGAAAGTTTGCCCTTATTAACTAGAGCACAGTCCTCAAGGGTTTAAACTGAAAGCCTGAGATATTTGCCAAGGCCTCGCAGGCATGGCAGGCTCTGAACCTCTAAGACTGAAAAATTCTGTTTATTTTATTAATTTCTTAGCTATTCTTTTATGCTTGGCTTCTTGGCTCCCTGTACCATTATACCTCCCCTGTCTCCCTGGCTTAGGAATTAGTAGGGGGTTGAGTGAAAAATTCATTTAGTTTTTCTATACGATGGCTCTAGTAGTGCTTGGTTGGCTTTAACTTCATTTGAAATAATTTAGTTAAGATTGTATTGTGACAGCTCTCGTATCAGTGTGTGTTAAAAACTTATCGAAACTGGTGAACTTTTGTGGAGTCATTTTAATATTGAAGATGGAAGAAAATATGCAACATTTTCAGTGTATTATGCTTTATTATTTCAAGAAAGGTAAAAAAGCAACTGAAATGCAAAAAAAGATGTATGCTGTGTATGGAGAAGGTGCTGTGACTGGTTGAACACGTCAAAAGTGGTTTGTGAAGCTTCTTGGCACCATTGACATTTTGGCCAAATAATATCTTTACTGTGGGGTTGTCTTATGCACTGGAAGATGTTTAGCAGCACCCCTGGCCTCTACCCACTAGAAGCCAATAGCAGGAGATAGCTGACATACTCAAAATATCCAAATCAATAAAGTTATTGGTGAAAATGAAAAATGTCTTTTATTTTATGGAAAAAAACTAACCAGTTTTTTTGGCCAACCCAATGCTTTGAAGAAAACCATGGTGAAAAATTTCAGTTTTAATTCTCTGTGGTTCATTTTTTTCTGATATCTTTTCCTTTACTTTTTCCTCTTTAAAAATATTTAAAAATTATTATTATTATTTTTTAAGATTTTATTTATTTATTTTTAGAGGAGAAGGGAGGGAGAAAGAGAGGGAGAAACAGCAATGTATGGTTGCCTCTCACATGGCCCTCACTGGGGACCTGGCCTGCAACCCAGGCATGTGCCCTGACTGGGAATTGAACCGGGACCCTTTGGTTCCCAGCCCGCGCTCAATCGACTGAGCTACTCCAGCCAGGGCAAAATATTAAAAAATTATTTATTTTTAAAAGACTTTATTTATTTTCAGAGGGAGGGAAAGGGAGGGTGACAGAGAGGGACAGACTCATTGACGTGAGAGAGAAATATCAATTGGTTGTCTCTTGTATGCGCCTGACTGGGGACCAAACCCGCAACCCAGGCATGTGCCCTGACCAGGAGTTGAACTGACAACCTACACCCAACCAACTGAGCTGCTCAGGTCAAGACTAAAAAACATTTTAATATGGCTTTTGTGTTGTTCTTGGTGGGAGGACTGATTCAAATAAGCCGCTCCACAGAGCGAGAGCAGAAATATCCAGACCTTTCTTATGCGCTCCTGTACTGCTATGTCCTTCAGGCACCACACACTTAGGCGATACTGTAATTGCCTGAAAACTGATAGGCACCCTTTATTGGAATAGAATCTGAGAAGAGGAGCCCTGCACATTATATCTATGATGAAACCCTATGAGTAGCACATGACTTTCTTCATTCGTTAGTTCTGCAGATATTTTTGAATATCAGTTATGTATCATGAATTCTATATGTGCTAGAGATTTAATGATGAACGGGAGAGACACGGTCACTGACACAAAGATGTTCTGTCACATTTTACTGAGGGAGACAGCTTACAATAAGTAAACCAACACATAAGATAATTAATATAAAGTGTGGTACATGCTATAAAGGAACTGAGAAGGTACTGGGGTAGAGAATAATGGGGTGGGGTGGAGAATAAGAAAAGGCCATTTTAAAAGAGGTGGTTAGATGGGTAGGATTCAGTCACGTGAAGTGTGGAGGAATGAGAATTCTATGCAGAGGGAAGTATGTACAAAAGCTTCTAAAGCAGTGAAGAGTGTGCCTACAACTGAAAAGACAAGGGAAGGTAGTGAATGAGTAGAAAAAAAGCAAAGGGTGAGTCTGGATTGACAGAAAGTGGCCATGTCTGCAGGGTCTTAAAGGTCATGAGACAGAGTTCGGAAAACAGATATGCTCATTACATATTAGCTAAATAAATTAAAGTGTTTTATTTTTCATAAACACATCTTTTAAATTCTTTTTGAACATGAAGGAATGCTTCATGTTTCTTCTGACAGAGGGAAAGCTTGTAACAGACATAGCAATAAAGCCTGAGGATCATCATTGTTCATATGTTTTTATCTACCTATAGAAGCAACAAGAATCTCTGATATTCTGAAAGCTAGAGTTAGACAGGAAGAAAAATGAATGACTGAAGAAACAAGTTCTTTTCCTCAACCCAGGTAAGAATGTCAGAAAAACTGTAAAAGGCTTTGAAAAAGGCAAAATGATTATTGGATGTTCAGTGTAGCACAACCTTCTGGGTTATTTGTGTCTTTCATTATCTTTGAGCTATTTTACAAAAAATAAGCTGTAGAAAACTGATAGTGAAAATGATTATTATCCAAAGAAATGAAAATTAGCTGATTATTCACCTGTAGATACAGAATAGTTTTGCATCTATTAGCAAATTTATTTCATCATTTCTGACTATATGCTTGTGTTCTTTGAATTTTCCATGAACCAGCTATAACATCTCTTTGGTTCATTATATATATATGAGATTTATGATTTTATTTTTAAAAATTGTACTTTAATAAATTCTGGAGCCCTGGCTGGTGTAGCTCAGTGGATTGAGTGTGGGGCTGCGAACCAAAGGGTCGCTGGTTTGATTCCCAGTTAGGGCACATGCCTGGGTGGTGGGCCAGGCCCCTAGTAGGGGTTACACAAGAGGCAACCACACATTGATGCTTCTCCCTCTCTTTCTCCTTCCCTTCCCCTCTCTCTAAAAATAAATAAATAAAATCTAAAAAAACCCCCCAAACATTCTGGAGATGCCACTGAGAGGCTCCATTGATTTACCTGACAGAACCAGGTAAACTTGATTGTCAAAGTGCACTTCATGGGTGGCTTAAACCTGGGCATATCTTTCTGTGGTTCCTGGAGTAAGTGCCAAGTGGTAATAAAACTTGAACTCTGCTAACTTTTGGTTTCTCTAATTTTTCTACTCTATTGATTTTAGTATTATTTTTATTTCTGTGCACGGTCAATACGGTGTTCCCACTTGTGCTAACAGTCATTGGAAATATGGTATAAATGGTCTGACCATTTGGTGATTCCCATTAATGTAAGATAAAAGTCAATTTTAATAGGTAAGAGAAGACAGAGAATCTGGCTTAGTTTTTCTTGTTTGTCTGTCATTGTAAGCCAAAATCAATTAAGGATTTTGTGATGTCTCAGAAGAAAAATAGTTCCATATTTGAGAATGATGTGTGTTTTCTTGTTTCTGTGTTTACTCCTGGCCTGTGGTTGAAGTTTTAGAGCTGACGCTGTATGTTCTTTATGTGTCTGTGTCTCTGAGACCACCACGTAGAGTGGGCCTTCCTTGGAGTGGGCTGTAGATTCAAGGCAACCCCCACAGAGACCCTCTCCATTTGAGTCTGAATGTGATGGAGTTGCTGGGGAGGGAGAGGGGGGCCAACAGAAGAGTGCCTCACCACTACCTCTCTGGTTTCTGCAGGCTCCAAGGAGAAGAGCCTGATCTCAGGGCCACAGTGAAGTTTGCTTTGCCAAAGGGGGAAAATACAAACACCAATACAATTTTATTGTCTCTTAAAGGTGCTCTGTTCTGGTTGACTTAGAGAGACAATGAAGTGCTTATATACATAGAATATTCCTAAAATTCTCAGATAATAAGGAAATTTAACTTATTTTAAATGTGCTATACTGGAGTATTCTTATAATTTTAAGAATGAAAGTTCACATAGTTAAGGTAAATCTTTGGGAAATGAGGTTAACAATTATTTTGGTTATTAATAAAACCCAGACATATTCTTTTTCTTATTTATCAGCGTTAAGTATAATTAGGCAAATATATTTTATTTCACTTGGGTTTTTCTTAAACTTATATGGGTTTATCCATCAAATAAGCTAACACTATTCCTACATAATAATTAAGATTGTAAAAAATGTAAAATTGGGTTCAACAAAATCAAAGATTATTCTGACAAATTTTAAAAGTATCTTTTATTATATAATTTGACATCTGTATACATTATACAGTGATTACTGCTACAAGTCTAGTTACCACCCATCATGATATGACTGACCCTTCACCTATTTTGCCCACGCCCAACCTTCTTTCACTTTGGTAACCACCAATCTGTTCTCTGTATCTATGAGTTTATTTTGTTTTGCTTCTTTCAGAGTGCATGTATTAGTGAAATAATACAGTATTTCTCTGTCTAATTTCACTACCTTGAGCATAATAATATCCTCAAGGTCCATTTACATTGTTGCCAATGGCAAGATTCCATTCTTTTTTATTGCTGAGTAGTATTCCAGCACGTGTGCATGTATGTAAATAAATAAATAAATGCACACACATACTGCATCTTCTTTGTCCATTCATCCATCAATGAACACTTAGGTTTATTTCCATATCTTGGCTATTGTGAATAATGTTGTGACAAATATATCTTTTTGAATTAGTGTTTTTATATTCTTCAGTTAGACACCCACGTGGAATAGCTGAGTCATACTGTAGTTCTTGTTCAAATTTTTTTGAGGAATCTCCATGCTGTCTTCCATAGTGGCTATACCAATTTACATTCCTATCAACAGTGCATAATGGTTCCCTTTTCTCCACATCCTCTCTAGCACTTGCTATTTCTTGTCTTTTTGGTACTTGCCATTATAACAGGTGTGAGGTGATATCTCATTGTAGTTTTGACTTGCATGTCTCTAAGAATTAGTGATATTGAACATTTTTTCATGTGCTTGTTGACCATCTGTATGCCTTCTTTGGAGGAATGTGTTCAAATTCTCTGCCCATTTTAAAATCAGGTTTTGTTGTTGTTGAGTTCTATGAGTTCTTTATACATATTTGGATATTAACCCCTTATTGTGGTTTGCGAATATCTCCTCACATTCATCAGGTTGCCTTTCACTTTGATGATGGTTTCCTTTGCTGTGCAGAAGCTTTTTAGTCTGATGTGGTGCCAGTTGTTTATTTCTGCTTCTGTTTCCCTTGTCTTTGAAGAAGGATCCACAAAAACATCACTAACACTGGTGTCAAAGAGCTCACTGCCTTCGTTTTCTTCTAGGAATATTATGGTTTCAGGTCTTACATTAAAGTCTTAATCTATTAATTTTTGTATATGGTGTAAAACAGTGTTCTGGTTTCATTCTTTTGCATGTGGCTATCTGGTTTTCCCAGCCCCATTTATTGAAAGACTGTCCTTTCTCATTGCATGTTCTTGGCTCCTTTGTCATAGGTTATTGTTAATACTGGTATTGATTTATTTCTGGGATCTCAATTGTTTCATTCATGTGTGTTTGTTTTTATGCCAATATCATACTGTTTTGATTACTATAGCTTTGTAGTATAGTTTTAAGTCAGGATGGTGATACCTCCAGCTTTGGTTTTCTTTCTAAGAACTGCTTTTTCTATTTGGGCTCTTTTGTGGTTCCACATAAATTTAGAATTATTAGAGTTCTGTGAAGTATACCATTGGAATTTTGATAAGGATTGCACTGAATCCATAGATTGCTTTGAGTATGATAAATTTTTTGAAAGATTTTATTTATTTATTTTTAGAGAGAGGGGAAGGGAAGGAGAAAAAGAGGGAGAGAAACATCAATGTGTGGTTGCCTCTCATGTGCCCCCATTTGGGGACCTGGCCTACAACCCAGGCATGTGCCCTGACTGGGAATCGAACAGGCGACCATTTGGTTTGCAGGCCTGCGCTCAATCCACTGAGCTATACCAGCCAGGCTGGGTATGATAAGCTTTTAAGTTTAAGAGTAATTATGTTTGTAGTATGTCATCTTAAAAATCACTTACAATCTTGAACTGACTTTAAATTAGTTAATTAATAAATAATCATCATATATATTTTGATGATTTCTAAGTAAGACAGACCACTGGATCACTGATTACTAATTATGGTTTTCAGTTAACATACTTTTGTTTTTTAGTTAATATATTTTGCTTTTACAAAAAAATATGCTATAGACAGACTGTATCTTTGGGTCATGAATGTGTTCTTTCATCTTTGCTACATTAAGAAGGTACAAAAGGAATGTATGTGGTTGTAGAGTTGTATTCTGTGTGTTTATGAACCTGCTAGTCTGCTCTAGTGCTCATACATGATTTCTCAATGACCTGCATCTCCAGTTTTTGCTCTGAAGTAGGAAGTAGATTTTCCTTAAACATTATAATAAATATGTGTGATTGTAATTATGCTATGAGCAATAATAACAAAAAGTATAATTATGTATGTTCTTGTTTTTCAAGAAAAAATAATATGGCTAAAAAATCCAGTTTTCAAAATATTTGTTCTTAGGATTCTTTACATACTTTTCTTTTTGGATTCTTTACATACTTGTAAATGAAAATTTATTAAAGATCCCTAAGCTTTTGTTTATGTGGGTTATATTACTGTATTAGAAACTAAAACTAAGAAATTAAAAAAATACTTACTGTGGGTTAATTTATTATAGAAATAGCCATGATGAAGCCATTTCACGTTAATATAAGCATCTTATTTTTTATGCATTGTTATATGACTTTGAAAATCTCTTTAATATTTGAGTTAACAGGAGTCAGTTGGATTCTCTTACTTGCTTCTGCATTCATTCTGATGAGCTAGTACACATATGGCCACTGCAAAGACTCACTGTACACTCACAAGAGAAGGAGAACAAAAAGCTATATAAAGTCTTAGTTTTATTATGAACATAGCTGTGACCCACTTAAAGCAGTGATTTTCAACCAGTGCGTCATGGTACACTGGTGCGTAACAAGAATTTTTAAAACATGAATACCTGACTATTTAGTCAGGGGCACTGATCATATTTCCCTTTGATTGTTAAGTAAAAAATGACAACAGCCAACACAACAATAGACATCTGGTGTGATGAATAAAAATTATACCTATTTTTCTGTCAGATCAGCAAAAAACATAATTTTTGGTGTGCAGCAGAATTTTAGCAATTAGTTTATGTGTGCCATGAAATGAAAAAGGTTGAAAATCACTCACTTATTGGATTTCAGGAACCCTGGTAGGTTTGTGGTCCACTCCGTTCTAAAGCAAAGAGCAAGTTTGCTCAAAAATACAAGAGTATAATAAAGGACAAAACTTTGAGACTGATTCACCTTGGTTTATAA
Organism: Micronycteris hirsuta; assembly: GCA_004026765.1. Lineage (NCBI taxonomy): Eukaryota > Metazoa > Chordata > Mammalia > Chiroptera > Phyllostomidae > Micronycteris > Micronycteris hirsuta. The sequence goes on from PVJI01000564.1 coordinate 83,355, forward strand.
CCTATGTCTGAAATGAAGCTGGGAAATACATCAGAATTATAGCAAGCTCACTCAGGTTTGATGAGCTTATTTCTTTGGTTTACTACTGATTAATGCCTTCCTTTTGATATGAAAGTTTATTCTTTTTGTGTAATCTACTTTTTTGTGTATATTGTTTGCTTTATCTTGCCTTTGATTAATGTAATAAAAAAGCAAAGAACTAAGTTTACTCATTTATGAATAAGCCAAGATTATTTTACAATCATGTTACATTGTATGCTTATTTTCAAATATTTTTTACTGTTTAAAAATTAAGTAACTAACTACTATTTCTCAGATACCCATGATCCAATGTTAATTAGATACCCAATTCTTTTTTGACAGCTCTTTAGATTTTTGCCTTCTAAAGATCAGACCAAATTTAGAACAAAAAAATAAAATAAATTTCAGGCTATCTTTTACACCTGAAAACTATCTTTGAAATTTCCTAGAGGGTCTCTAGGAAATCAAAAAGATTTTTTCTTTCATCTTATTTAAAAAAATGTTAGAAATAAGTTTGTTTGATATGTTACCATTTTAAGAGTTTCATGGGAGGGGAGTTGCTGTCATACCTGAGGAGAGAGGCTCAGGGTGCCCTAAGGTAAGACTTGTAGGTAAAATGTTATTAGTAAAACTGCTTCAGAAACTGTACGCTTTACAGGAAATGCCTGGAGATTTGACAATGCCCTTGCTGTCCATTACATATTCACCCTCAGGGAAAACACTGATAAAAACTTTTATGAAATAGGTAGATACTGTATCTCAACAGAAAATTTTACTTATCTTCTATTCTGATATTATTGATTGCAGCAGCAACAACAAAAAAGATGTAAAGCCATTAAGTATCTGTCATGAATGGAAAGTTTTTGTTTTACTCTGATGCTTGCATATAGCTCAGTTACAAGCTGTCGTGAATAGTTTGTATCTGCAGAAAAGGCAGATTCAGAGCACTAGGGAGAAGGACTGCCGTAGGTTTTACTTTAAAATATTGGCATTTCGAAGAATAGTCTCTTGGTACAGGTTTCTGAGGTGACACAGCCTAGCAAATTTTATTTGGTTCCAGTCGGCTGAGTCAGGAATCCCAGGACTCTTTAGAGTGGAAGCAGATGGGCTCACGAAAGCAGACTGCTAACCCACGACCTAGCGGAGCAAGAATGACACAGGGCTGAATGAAATGACAGGAAAACTTTATTGTATTTGTTTGTTTAGAGTCTTGTTGATAAGTTTTAATATTCGGTTGCTGTATAACTCTAAATTTGCAAAACAAACTCAAGAAGGCCTATATGGTCAATTAACACTCTTGCTGCTAAATAATCAGGGCAAGCCTATGAGCAGCCTTTTTTGTGATCAATAATAATCTTTGTGATTATTTGGATCATATGAGGTAAGGGAGACACTCAGGAAAAATTAAGAAGCTCTTAAGCAGGCAGTCTGAGTGTATCTTTCTTGGTTATCTGCACCATTCATTGTTAGTGAGCTATTTTATAATTCTGCAGGTTGTACAGTAATAAATATGATTCTTTAGTTTTCAGGGCAAAAAGCAGATTCTGTTTACCTGGAACTTTTGATGTTTTATAAAAATAAAAACTCTTTGAAAAGTCTGTGTGAAGCAGGGCAGGGTAGAGGTGGGGGAGATTTTGAGAGAAGCAACTGTGAAAGGGTCCTTTCTCTGCAGCTGAGAAGAGGACAGAGGTCTGTGGGCTCCAAAGCATCGGGGCCCTTTGGTAAAGAAAACCGGTGTGCATCACTGTTTTGGCTCTGTTCACTCGTGAGCAAATCCCTAGGATGAATGACATCTTTTGGTCGTTATACACTTGTTGCCTCTTCAGAAGTATTAGAAAAGACAAACACTAGGTCTGACAGATAGGTAGTGTCCCATAATTAAGTTCATTAGTAACTAAGATAATTTATACGTGACACACTCCCCGGGAATAACAGATTTAAGTACTCAACTTCAGGATCGTTTTCGTGGTACTAGAACACCATAGGCAGTTTAATGATAATAAAAGCAGACATTTTGCAAATGATTTCTTATAGATCTACTGCAATGCAGACTTCAGCCCTTAGCTTTTGTAATGTCAGGGGGTCTGCAGCAATCCACTCCACCTAAAACTACAGACTTCTAGGAGACTTGAAGGAAGACTAACCCAGCAAACTCTTGGTGCTAAGGAGACTCCCTACCTATACTTTAATAGCTTTACTCTTGGATGTAATTTGAGATGGTAGTCTTGGACTGAGATTCTTTTTCTTCTATGGTTTTGGCGTCTGAAGTGCTAGTCACAAATATTCTAAAACAGAAGCTGTGAATGGAAGGTAGGCATTCTCTGCTCGGGTTACCGACTTCTGACCTTTGTTCCCAGAGCCCGTGGAGTTCACTGTGCAAAGAGTAAGGCTACAAATGTAGGCTGTTCTACAGCCAGTGAATGCAGACACCAATAACAGTCATATGGATATAAGATCTAGCTAAAAAAATCAAACTCCTGAAAAACATGAATTTTAGTAAAAGCTATTATGACAATCTTCAAAATTTTCAGTTCAGTCATTAATATGAGATAAAAAGAAACATGGAAAGGGATTATAGGATGGCAAAATATTTTGTAATCTGAAATGCTATTGTGCCAAAACACAAAGTTGGTTATTATAATAAAGAATATTTTACTTTCATAACATTATTCAGTGGACCCAATAAACATCATGAACCAACACATTTCAATAAGATATATAAACTTAATGATGCTGAGATATTCAAATTGTAGTTTTATAGGACTAAGCATATACCATATGCAAATATACTGTCTTGTAAAAGCCTATATGTTTATATCTATGTTTGTATTTTATATTCATTATTATTATGATTATAATTATTTGTCAAGAGAAGCGAAGGACTGCTAATCTTTCTTCTCTGTGAGGAACTAAGGATTCTTTACAGATTTACAATATGTGGTGGGGGAGGTCATCTTTATTTTAAATTTAAGTAGAAGGAAGGATCTTGGAGTTTAACTTAGGGGTAAATATTACATATAAAGGAAGTCCTAATGCACTAAAGTTGAGTGAACAAAAAGCGAGAAATCTCCAGGGGGAGATAAAAACCATTATGTGAGTTGTGGGATTTTCTGTGCTGCTCCTGATGTAAGCTCTCTGATCTATATTGCATCCCTTTCAGAATGCCCAGAAATTTCTGAAGCCCCATGGATTTTTAGCTTTGTGGGAGTCTGGTTATGTACCAGATATTTACCAGATCACATACAGTTAGTAAACTGTATGCAAGGATATTACAGTGGATAAATTTCCATGAGACCCATTTTTCATACCTTTTCCCCCATGGATACACCCCCTGATGTGATGATGACATCAGCGCGACTGATACCCTCATTCAAGGCATTGAGTAAGTCATCTGGGCTGGAAAAAAATAAAGATGAATACATTAACACACGAGGAAAATATTTCAGACATAATGCCTACTTAAAACTAAACTCCATTTTTCATTGAGTAGGCATTAACCTGAGCGCAGCTGCATATTCTGTAGGAAGTAAGAATCAAAAGGGTCTCTGCCCAACAGGAGAATAACTTACTGTGGAGAAAAAATTGTGAGTACAGAAGGTAGTGGCTACTGGTACTTTCACAGGCACCCCCCCCGCCCCCCACAAACTATTTAACAAGGCAACATAATAAATGAAAACATGAGGTGTTCGTAGGCTTTCTAACCATGCCCGGTTGCCTAGAAATGTCCCAAATTTTATATTGAAAGTCACATGTCTTAGGAAATCCCAGGCAAACCAGGACAGTTGTTTACCCTACTGTTGGAGAGATCACATGACTCTTTTCGGGGAATATGACTTAAGTTAGCTAGGTTTTGAAAAATGGGCTGGATTTTTACAGGTGAAAAGGAATGGGGAAGATGATCAGCCTGTGGTGAAGCCCGTGGCGCTCCTGGATCAGTGGGGAAAATAAATTGTGTAGAGTGAAGGACTTGAGTTGAAATGACTGGGGCAAGTGGGGTAATCTTATGACAAGATTTTGGGTCCTCAAGCTCAAGAATTTGGACTTCATCTAATGGGAAAAGGGTGCAGGGGTTCACTAAAAATATGAGGAGCCAGTAGGTATTTCCTGGGGGGGAAAAGGGTAGGAAAAAAAAACAACCAAGGAAAGCAGAGACCATAGGAAACATTCTGAGAGGGTAAAAGGACAGGATGAGTATGAAGGACTGAAACTAGGCAGACTCTTTAGTCAGCTAAGAAGACTAGTGCACTAGCCCCTTCGATTGCACTGCTGTCAAAGGCCTGGATGAAAAGATGGAGTGAAATCAAGGGTCTTCTCATCTGGATGTCAGAGGGCTGCAAAGGCCTAACTTGAGATTAATCAAGTGAGAAAAAAATAAAATGCCAGGTGTTGGGGCTTATGGAGGGACAGGAAGGCAGTAGCTGAAAAAGAACATTTAGTTACTATTTTTAATCCATAAAGGCAACTGGACAATGTGCACTGCACCTGCGTTTTCCTTCAAGTGATGGAATACAGAAAAGGAGCCTTTTGAGGAATATTTGTCTAGATTACACCATTTTCTGAGAACTTCTTACTCTCTGGGGAAGGAAGTGGTGTTACCCTTCTTACCCCCTGGACATCTAACATATACATCTCAAAAGGGAGCAATCATAGCTTCTGATTTTTTTTTAGTTCTTGCTTTTAGTCCCTTTTGAGGCCTATTTTTGCTCTTGGGTTCCATAAAATAAGACTACATCTTTCCATAAATCCCTTCCTAGCTTAAGCTGGCTTCAGTAGGTTTTTGTTAACTTGATATCAAATAGCTCAATGAGATAGCATATGTTTTCTCAAATCTTTCATGGTAATGAAGTTTGTGAAGCAGAAGGAAGAGGACGAGGAGGAGCAGAAGAAGAAAAAAATTGTCACTAGGACATCACTTAATTTTTTATACAGGGTGACACAGGTAAAGAGAGGAGCCTGAGATTTACCCAAGAGGCTACACTTCACAGGCTCTACAAGAGATAAGGAAGTTGGGAGGTGACACAGCACAGAGATTAGGAGTGTGAACTCAAGTCAGGCTGCCAAGTTTAAATCCTGGTGTTACTACCTGCTAGATGTCGAACCTTGGACAAGTTGCTTAACCTCTCTGTCTTAGTTTTCCATCTATAAAGTAGGGATAACATAGGGTTCTTATGAAGATTAAGTGACATAACACATATATAAGTTTATGGATACAAACTAAGTTTAAAAAAAAGGCATTTGTTGTTATTGCTGTGGTACTGACAGACATTTATCATAAAAACATACTTAACAACCTGGCAAAGTTCAACGCTAGCATGCTTGGCAGTTTTTATTCAGGAGACTGTCTGTGACTAACACAGAGGAAAATCATAAACTGGGCTGCAAATGCATTCACACAGCTATATATGTAAAGCTTAAGTTCTCCCTCTCCTTAAGCCAGTGTCTGTCCATGTGTGTAGTGGGGGTTGCTTGGCTCTGAAGAGTGAGCTCCCAAGGAGGAGAGAGAAAATTAAAGGTTTGGAAAATGGGTTTCATGAAGTTCAACCTACCAACATACGGACCCTTAAAATAAAGTCATCCAGTTAATGGCTTATGCAGGCAAAAAGATACCCAGGTATTCAACAAAGGTAAGACCTATGTGTAAAACATAAAAAACTTTGAAAAGACACCAATTTATTCTTTTGTGTTGAAATACCATAAGATATGCATGTGATGGGTTCCCAGCATTGTATGCCTTATTGGATCTCATTATCATTAAGCAGAACCAAATGGTAGACCTAAGGAGTAAATGGGAAAAACATTACAAACACAGGATGATGTGGAATGTGGTTCAGGTGAATGGACAATGGATATTATCAACAAAATGCAAATTTGTGTTAGTATAAACATTAGCTAATTTCACCAGTCTTATTATATAATTGATAACATGTTGACTCCACAAAGCAGCAGTGACATACATATCATGTTATTAATCTTTGTAGGTGGATAAAGGTCTTGGGACAGGCTAGCTGATAACTGCAAATGAACATACTTTTCAGTGATTAGTTTCCTTATTCATTGCTTTCATATTATCTGGGACATACATTTTTCCTGTTTTTTAAAACTGCAGAGTCATTAACTCTCCACATAAAAATTTCTAACTTGCAGAAACAACTAAAAGGGATTTAATACTAAACCCTTATTGTGATTTCTCATGTTTCAAAAAATATGCTCAATACTGCTTTCTCCTCTGCGGCTGCTGGGTTCACAAAATCATTGAATGTCAAAGTTGGAAAGGTCTTTAGGGGTCATTACGTTCGGTATCACAGCTAGGCACATTTGTTGGGGCCTGTCCTTCTCTGTCTCCCTTGCCCTCTCTTTGACTCTACTCTGTGGCATGGCTCTGGTGTCTGAGATCTAGTCCGAGATTTTGGCTTAGAAAGGGCACAGCTGCCAATATATGACAGCAGTCCGTGGATCTAGTCAGAGGGTCCATTGTAAACTTCATTTATGCTGCTGTTACAATTCTACTTGTTCTCTCGCAACCTGTGAGATAGACTGAACAGGTATTATTATGCCCATTTACAGAAAAGGAAAGTGATATTCAGAGAAGCACAGTAGTAAATTAAAGGCAGGTAGAGTAGTAAGTGGCAGAGCTAGGACTACGACCTCTGGCTCTTTCTTAAGTGTTTATTCCATCCCACTACCTAATCAGAGTGATTGTCTAGTTTTTTCAGAAATATCACATGTCATACAAGGAAAGTTCTCATGATAATGAACACTTGTTGAAAGCATCAAATAGAGGTGCTAAGGCAGCAAGTGTGGATCTGTCTGGGTGACCAGGAGAGTGAATATGTGGACATGTCGGTATAGTTTTGGGGAATGAAACAAACATGACTACGATTCCTATATTCGGATGGAAATGAAAAAAAAATTGATTAAACGTAACTTTAGGGATTGTTTACAAGTCACAAATTTGCTTTTTTTGTGATTCATATTATATTTTAAACAGTGAAATATTTCCAACATAAGATAATAGTATAATAAACACCCATGTATCCTTCTCTCAGATTTGACAAACACTAATATTTTCTTGTATTTACTTCATATTTCCACTCCCCCACTTTCTTATTTTTAAGAAATAAAAACTGAGTTTGCTTTCTAAGACTAGGAAATTATACTGAATAATGGTAAGAGGAATAGGTAACAAGAATTATAAATCATGGATATTATAGTAGGATAAAAACAATTCATGATTTTCTCAGTTTTGTTAAATAGAGGTCATAGCATATTAATTTCCTAAAATATAGGAGAATAAAACTATAAAACATTATAATCTGATTTTATATCATATCATGTGAGCTCATATAATATGACCTTATGTAGCTTATATATGATATTACTTCTTATATCTAAGATCAGTTAATATTTAAGAATAAAATTAATGACCATAATACTCATGTTTTAAAAGAATAATACAATTTAACACCTATGTGTTAAGTTTACAACTTTATGAGATAGGCAGGGCAAGAGAGGGTACCGAGGGTCACAGAAGGTAGTAACAGGTTCAAGGTCACCCTATATTCATTCTTCTATTCTTTTAAACTATAGTAATGTTCACATTGTGAAAGACACTTTGTTACATATAGTATACCTTCAGATAAAAGCTATCATTATCTAAATATATAAATCACCCCAAACCTTGATGATTAAAAAACAACTTGCGCTTTTAAAATCATAAATATCTTCTCACCATTTCCACTAGAGGGGATGTAAGATAAAAGCTTTCTAGGTGTATATGAGTAGCATGTCTTCTCTCAAAGAGCAAGAGATCTTGTAATATAATTTACTTCTGCCTTCATTAACAACCACAGTTTTAATTAGATTTGGATGTTGATTAACCATTTATTTATTTTTATTTTTTTTAAAGATTTTATTTATTTATTTTCAAAGAGAGGAAAAGGAAGGGAGAAAGAGCAATGTATGGTTGCCTCTCACATGGCCCTCATTGGGGACCTGGCCTGCAACCCAGGCATGTGCCCCGACTGGGAATCGAACCGGGACCTTTTGGTTCCCAGCCCGCGCTCAATCCACTGAGCTACACCAGCCAGGCTGATTAACCATTTATCTAAAGATAAATCAATACTAGCATTAATATTGATTTACTAACACTTTCCATCCATTTTCACTTAAATTATTAAGTACCTATCCATTGTTACCTTAGAGTGCCAGATATAGATAGGAAAGCATTCTATAAGAGAACTGATTTAGTACTAAATGCTAGAAATTTAAGTACTAGGTGACAGAAAATAGAACTGTTAACTGAAGGCCTAAGTGTCACAAGGTCTAGAATCCAATTTTGTCTCTACTGCTGAGATGACTCTGAGAAACTAATATCATCTTGGGGGTCTCATTATTTTTGTTGTAAAATGAGAACATTTAGACTAGGCCCTTTCCATCTCTAATGTTCACTGATTTAAAGCACTTGAAGATAATTGGGATCCAGGTTAGAAAGGTATCATTTTTAAATTGACCTAGAAGTCTACCTAAAAAATGCTAAGACAGCCCTATCCCGAAAGGCTGGGAAGGCCCAAACCTTTACAAATGAGTGTCCAGGAGCCTTTTCCCCTTTGTTTGTATTTCAGTGGAAGACTGGCAGCTTGCCATTGGTGCTTTGCCAATTCAGGAGTTGTGTCTTCCCTGCCTTTTACCACTTGTGGTCCTCTTTTCTCCTACAACTCCACTCCCATCAGGTCCACGGTACCCTAGCAGCTAGCTCTCAGTAGGCAAGGAAAATATCAGCAATTTAAGATAGTGGGTGGAATAATAAGCATAATATTTAGGACAGCTCAGAGTGAAATAAAACTGCTGGGGTAAGTATATAACTTTAACAACAACAACAACAAGAACAGATAATTAAAACACTAATGGAGATTCACTTACAACACTAAATGGATGTTCTGGAACAAAAAACATAATTTTCAAATTTTAAAATTTAGTAGTAACTATATTAAAAAGTTTAGAAGGTGTCTATATCCCTGTTGAAAACTCAATTAGTGGCCTGGAAGACCAAGTGGTAGAAATATCTCAGAGGAATGAACAAAAATACAAAATGATGGGAGTCATGCAGGAAATAATAAGAAACTTGAAGGACAGAGCAAGAGACTAACATATTATCATTAGACATTCCATAAAGATTAAAAAGGAACTGATGGAAAGGGAAAACAGAAGAAAATTTCATTTAATTAAAAAGACCTGGGCTTGGACCTTGAAAACTTTACTGAGTTCCAGGCAAGGTATATATACATCCAGAAAGTATCCAGCCATGTACTATGAAAAACAGAGACATTTATTGAAGAAACATTGCACATAGGACAATGATGCTTCAGCCCCCTTCAAAGCAGACACCTTGTGACATCACACAGTTCTCCCAATTGCCATCAGCTGCCCCATTGTATTTTCCTGAGTCTCATCAATGGTCTGAAATCTCTTCCCTTTTGAAGGTGGAATCTCTTCCCTTTTTAATTTTGGGAAAAGCAAAAAGTCACAGGGCACCAAATCTGGGCTGTAGAGGGGCTGAGTCACCTGGGTGATTTCATATTTTGCCAAAAACCTCTGCATCAGATGTGATGCATGAGTGGGTGCATTGTTGTGATGAAGCTGCCAATCACCAGTTGTCCATAGCTGTGGCCTTCTGAATCATCCAAGTAGTTTCCATGGAGGAATGTTCAAGTTTAATGCAAAATCTGATGCAGATTTGTTGCTCTACTTGCTTAGTCATTTTGAATGCAACAGCTGCACAGTGCACATGCTCACTAAATGGCATCTATCTCCCCCACTGACTAGTACAGTGAAGTTGCCATTGTTCATGCACCTGCATTCCAGTCCACTCTCCTTGGCTGCCAGGTTACATCCATGTTGTGTGAACTGTTCTTATATTAACAATGGCTGGATTCTTTTAGGACAGATATATATACAAATGTCCTGGTAAGACTGTGTAATTTCAAGGATAAAGAGAAAATCTTACAAGCTGTCACATAGTAAGATCATAGTTACTAAGAAAAAAGAATATTGACTTTGAACTTCTTACCTACAATACCGAAACTTATAAAACAGTGGATTAACAAGAGCACATTCTGAGAAAAAAAGCCCGCCACCACCAAATCCTATATGCGGTTAGACAGCACTCACCAATCAGGACAGAAGAGTGATATTTGTGAAAATGCAAAAGTTCAGAGAAAAATCAGTAAGTAATGTTCTGGAAAAATGAACCAGAGATTTCAAGATGGGGGAGAGAAGCAGAAACCTAGTGAAACACACACACCTTTATGTAACTATCTATAGCTAAATCTAATATATAAAATGATCAAATAAACTGAAGAATTACATGTACTACATACGAATTTCCTCCGAAGTTGTAGAGACATACGGCAAAAGAAAATTTAATCATAACCTAGAATTAAGAGCACGATCACAGCAACACTGCCTAAAAGTTGAGGGGGTGGGAGGACATGGAGGAAGTAAAGTATTTTGAAGGTATCACTGGTGTGGGGGATGAACAGAAGAAATGGGAATGCTTTGTAGGAAGGACACAGTTAGCATCTTTGTAAAACACAATAGTGGAGAAATAAATATCTGATTATGAGTATCAGACACTGGAGGAAAGCATGAGGGTGAGACTATAGCATGACTTCAAAAATAATAAAGGTGTAAAAGGAAACAAATAGTATCTGGATTAAACCAACAAGAGGAAAAAAGGACAAGAAAGAAATAACAAAGCTGTATAAATAGTAAACATCAAATGTAACATAAACATAAACATAAAGGAAAAGAAAACATCAAGGGATGTTTTTCATAGCAAACTTTGTGGTAAAGCAAAATAAATGTCATGCTAGGAACAGGGTTACATAAACTTAAGTCAGATGCAAGATTGAGTTTTTTTCTCTTTAGCTCAAATCCCATTGGGATGTTATTTACAAGGGATACAGTTAAAAATGACAGACTGAAAGTAAGGGTAGGGCAAAAAGACACCAAGAGGCAAATGTAAATAAACAAAATAGTAGGAATGGCATATTAATGTCAGAGTGGAATTTCAAGTTAAAAGAACTAAAAAGGATAAAGAGAAGCAACAAATTGTGATCAAAGTCAAATTTATAAAGATGATACAACAAGGAATGACCGTCTCACAGGACAGGGTCTCACATTTTCTAAGCTTCTTGATTGCCCTGCCAAATCCCTGCACATTGCAGGAACTCAATAAATGAACTGAACAAACCCTGGTCTCTACTTACTCTTCCCACAGTAGATTTGGGAATGAACAGCGTACAATTATTACAACTACAATGATATTACATTGTCTGTGGCTGGAAGAGGAGATACTATTTAACATTTATATAATCATAAGTTGTCTTTCTTTGAAAGGTTGTCATATATAAGAGGGAGTCAATTTATTTGGTGTTATGCTAGAGGGCGGAATTAGGACGAATGAATGGAAGAAAAAGTGATAAAGACTTTACCTCAATGAAATGGAAAAAACATCCTTATCATAACAGCCATCTGACAATAATATACGCTGCCTTAAGAGGCAAATAAGATTTTTCTCACTAAAGTATCAACCAAAAACCTGATGGCTAGTTAGAAATTTTTTCTAACACTTCCAATGGTGAAATATTTGACTAAGCTAACATCAGAAGTTCCTTTCAATTCTAACATATTGTGATCCTACGGAAATAATGAAATTTATATAAATAAAATGACCATTTTCTCTTCACATATAGACAAGAGCATAGAGGGAGAAACTTACTTGAGCACTGCAATATAATAATCATCTTGCAGATCGTACTTTTCTCCTCTCTTTTTGAACATCAAGAACATTTGACTATTTGACTTGTGTTAAAAAAAAAAAAATCTTTTCTTTCCAAAGCTATGACATTTACCTTCAACCTGGGAGATGGCTACCCATAATAAGACGAACAGTTTCCCTAGAGTTCTATCTTAATCAGATGTCAAAGAAGCTTAAACTTAAAAGAAAGCTAGATAAAAGAGAAAAAAGAAGTATATCTCAAAATACATCTACCAGAGACTAAAAGCGGCTCTCTCAAACTCTATGTATGAATCTGTTTCTGTGAAGTAAGAATACGTCAATGATAACTTTTGACTGTTAGATCTTTTCAGATTTCAGGGGGCTTTCGAGGCCTACTTTTATTTCAGGATTTTCTGTTTTTAAAAAAAAAGATTTCATTTATTTATTTACTTTTAGAGAGACGGGAAAGGAGGGAGAAAGAGAGGAAGATAAACATAGATTGGCTGCCTCTCGCACAAGCCCCAGCTGGGGACCAAACAACCCAGGCATGTCCCTGACCAGACTGAAGGCCTTGTCAAACTGAAGGCCTTCTGCTTTGCAGAACGACACACAACCAACGGAGCCACACCAGTCAGGGCAGGCCTTTTTGCCTTTTGAAATATGTATCTGCCTTAAGTTACCATAATCCTGATTCTACTCCCTTTTTTTGCTTTACCATGAAGTCTACAATAAAATTCAAAACCAAGACAGAGCTTTTACTGAAGTTTAGATTTTATGGATTTCAGACAGAGCATTCAGAATGCAAATGCAGTTTTATTTTAAAATATTTAATATAAACATACAGATGGACAAAACTTGCTAATTAGTTTCCTGTTTCATCTGTTAGACCAACTGTGAGCTGCATCATTTTAAGACGAGCAAAGATGACAGTGAGAATGAGAAAAAATTCTGGGATTGGAGATTAAGGATAATGGCAGTTGATCATACCAAGATAACAAAAAAATAGTTAAGGACATAACCTAATTTCCTCAGAGGTCAAGGATAAATTCCTTAACTATAAATATTTTCTGGTGCCTGCTTCATGTGTGGAATAAAACTACATACTACATGTAGCCACCATTTAGTTCTTCTTCAGTCCCACTGGGTGTTTAGGCACTGTGGAGTTAGATAAAGACAGAAGAAAGCACAATCTCTGACCTTCAACTGTCAAGGTAGTGCGGAAAACATATGGCAAAAATTTAGGAAAGTGAATGAAATTAATATCACTGACTGAATTCAAATATGTTAATTAAAATTAAAGTAAAAATACATATAAGGAGAAATGATTTAAATGTTGAGTGGGACAAAATAATTAATATTGTTCTGGGATAATTAGGAAAGGATTTCTGGAGGATATTTCTTTTTATGGGGGTCAGTAAGAAAACAATTTCTAAAAGTTCAGTAAAACCTGGAGGATATTCTTAGAAGAATCAGTAACATCAACTCTTAATGATTGAGAAAGTCAATAGCAATAGGCACTAAAAGAGTCTGTCACTGAGAGTAGAAAGAATATTCTTGTTATTAAACACATGTCTGTTAAAATAGAATGAATATTTTTGGTTAATCAATGAAAATCAGAGACCTCTGCTGATTACTGATCAGCAAAGAAATCCATTATGTTGACTCAGAAATTAATTCTTTGCATTTTGTGCAGAAAAGGGAAGCAGGCAGTTTATAAAGATGACAAGAACAAATTGAATTCAGATCAAATTCTCCCGGATAATTAGAGATTTCCACTTTTAGAACAATAGGTAAGCACTAGGAAGTTAGCATATGTTTCATTCACAAACTGGAAGATGTAAGGCACTGGGCTTTGCCCAAATAATCACTGTACTGTTAAGTCTATCTTGCTAATTCCTGCTAAATGCGCCAGTTTATAAAATCCTATTTGCTATCTCAGTGCTTATTCCCCTTCTGTTCATGCTTTAATGTGAAGAGGCAGCCTCACAAATTGGCAGCAGCAGGAGCAGGCAGTTCAAACCCAAAACACCATCTATGACAGAGCCAAGCAAGCCCCGCACGACTAGAGTGGGGCCGGCTTCTGTGATCTGCAGTTTTCCAGAATAGGGAACCCTTTCTTTAACCATGGGAATTTCCCAGCCCTTCAGGCCTTGAAAGGATAGAAGGCCCAGGTCAATAGTTTGGAAGCTATACTATACTACCAAGCTGTTTTACAGCTGGAGTAGAAATATAAACAGCTCAATAGTTAAAATCTGTTTTAGGAATAATATAAATTCAATGAATGCTAACTTTATTTAAAAAGATTTCCCCCAGCAGATTCTGTGTATCTGGATCATGATTACTGCTTGTTATATTTTAAGGGGTAAATGTGTAACATCATCTATTCAAGTCTGAGGGAGCAGCTCCTTAACTTTTTAAATTAGAAGCTTCCTAAGTCCATTTGGAATTCTGCCCTCACACCCATCTTATACTTCTTTTTCTTCAGAAATATAAAACGAATCGCCCCAGTCGCAAAAATTTACATGGCACCTTTGATGAAGAGGTGTCTTAGTTACTAGCGCAGTTCTGTTGTCAGTGCGGCGGTTTCTGGTCTGCTCCTATGGCTAAGGTTTTTGGACTCACTTTAAGGGACCCTATAAGATTCTGCTGCGCAATTACACAGTTGGAAGTCTGTAAGTTCCACAGAAAGACAGGGTGGTATACGAAAGGATGGCAGGGCTGTCTAATCTGGGAGATGTACTCCTCCCAAGTTCTGTGGATGGAGAGTTACCAAAACACACCTTGTCCTGGGCATCATGGAGCTGATACACTGGGGGGAAAGAAAGCACCCTGGCTCAATATGAGCAAACCCCTTTTCCACTGTGTTTAGGCCACAAAAGGTAGCAATTTCTTTAAGAAAAGGAAAAAAAGTAAAAACAGAGAAGTATGTATGTGCCCAAATGACCAATATCTTAAGCAAGTCTGGCCACAGTTGTCTTTGTTAGCACATGTAGTAACTGTGCTTATTCACCTCCACAAAACACCCTCATTTCTCTTAGACTCTTCCCCCAAAGCAGGGAAACAGTAGCTCATGTTTTCTTTGGAGTCCTGGTTGTTGAACCAGCCATGGGGAAAAGAAAACTAGGACATCTACTGACCCATATTCTCTCCAGCTAGTGTTCAGTTGGTTATTCAGGATGATTTTTCTATAATTCAGCTGTAATTCCGGTTTGATCCTGGGCGGAGGTTAGTGTAGCTTACACCTACTCTGCTGCCATCTCGGACCCCCTACTATCGACCTATATTCAATGTAGAAATAGGATGGAGCTTAGAAATGGTCTATCCCACATATGAGTGAAATTAGATGGTTCTTAGCTTTTATATGTTCTTACATATGGTTCTTATATATATACTCTCTCTATAAAAAAAGGAGTCTATAGACTCACACTAATTTGTACCAATCAGACATCTCTAGGCTTGACTAGTTTCGTATTCAGGCCGTATTTGGCATTCCCCTCTTTCCTTTTCCTATGCTTCCTGACATATATTGAGTAACTAGCTACCATGCGCTGCCACTGTTCTAACTGCTGAGAATAAAGCCATGAACAACTGGTTTTATATGCTGACCAGCAGTTGAGGATGTCAGTTGTTTTATTTATCATTCTACTGCTGTTATTAACATAGCTTTGCATAAGGAAGATATTCAACAATTATCATAACAATAATAAAATAATTTAAAAACACTCTCAAATAATTGTTATATGCCAAGATTTAGTTACAAATATGTTCATCATTTACTTGCAGTTGAGAAAGATTAGAAACAACCTATTATCTGACAGCAAGGGATTATATAAATAAATCATATTATACTTTATACCAGAGAATAATATGTAGGCATGACATTAAAATAATATAGCAGAGTACTATGTAATATGGACAGATGTTTATAATGTATTGAGTAAAAAAGATGGTTACATAAATATATGATTTGTTTTCTTATATACACACAATATATAGGATACATGCATAAAATTAAAGAATGGAAGAAGAGTAATACTGGGAAATAGAATTATGGGTTAATTTCCTTCCTTTTTTTTTTAACCCATGTTTTCTAAATTTTCTTCATTGAACATTTATTTATTCTGTTGTAAGATTAAAAAGTTACATTACAAATATATATCTAGGACAATGGCCTAATATGCATATAATAAAACTGAACCAGGAATAACAGATGATCATGTTATCCCCAATTTAAACTCTTTCAATGTCCTAATAGTATTCAAAGATACCATGCAGTCAGTACGAAGTTGACTCTTTCAGGAGAGTCTTTTTTGCATAGGTAGTCCCTAACTCATAGGTTGTTTCCAGAGTGAACATAAAAAATTGATTTTTTGGAACCTGAAACACATTTCTGTAAAAAACAGTAATATCGATAGTGGGCAAGAGTCAAGGGTAGTAAAAAATAAAAAAGCAAGCCTTAATTTAGCTCACAATGTTACTGATACATTGTTGAGTTACCAGCCTGAACTGGGCAACAGGATGGGAGACAAATACAAGGCATTTGTTTATGGTATCTTCCCACCTACCTCACTATATACTTCTTTCTTCTTGCCAGATGCGCTTCTGGTCAGGCCTCCTTTGTCTGGCTAAACTAAAGTTCTGATGTGGTCTTGGTCAGGGTTTGCCCTGTGCCTCACTCAAGGAACTCCAAGTTCTAAATGATTTGCTCATGTTCATTTAGGACAGATTTATTGAGGTGCTGATGTCTGACCTGAACAGATTCACATTAATATGTGAAGAATTCTCTCAGTAGAATACTGTTTAACACAATGGATCTCTAAAATACTAGCTTATAAGAAAGTATAGCAAAATAAACAGAACACATTTAGCTAGTGTGGAGGATTCTGGGGCTTAATAAAACTTCTCCTCAATAGGCTGGGTCTTGAGTATCAGGGGACAAGGAGATTAACTGTCCACTAAACTGTTCTTGCTTTTCATTCATGGCTTTTTTTTTTTTAACTCTTTCACTTCTCAAAAAGCTTTTTCTCCTGGACCTTCTCTTACAGTAGTGACAGAGGAGCTTAGATAGTGAGTGGGGAAGGATAAGAACAGGGGCAGCCATTTGTGAATCTGGGCCGTTTGTACGTTGAATGAGTGTAGATCTGACTACCAAATTATCATATATTCACATTGTATGTACTCTCTCTTCTTGTTATCTTTCCCTCTCTCCTTCCCTCACTCCCTCTCCTCCCTACAGAAGATAGTATGAACTTGATATAATGAGTTATCCAAAGTAATAAATGCTGCAAAAGTAGCCCCAACAGTTCTGGGAGGAAAGGAAAAAGGGAAGAGATTAAAAAAAGAAAAGGGCATTTTCTCTCTATGGAAGGGAGAGTAGTCTATTTTACAGTGCATAAGAAGCATTATTTAGAAATCTGGAAAGTAAATGTGAACTACTGTATTAAGCCTTCCTGCCATTTCCCCCACTTCTGTATCACCTAAAGATCTCAAATTTTGCAACTCGATTTCTTATAATTTATTTATACACAGTCAACATTTAATTTAAAATTTAAACTAAATTTTCCTCTCCGCCTTTTGAAATATTCACAGCTACTATTTACTTATGAGTTTTATTCATAAAAATGGATATAGCCTATTTAGATTATTGATCTTAATGAATTATGGGCATTTACCTCAGTTCAAAGGGCAGCACAGTAGTGCAAAAAGAGAAAGGACCTTGGAGTTAGGCCTGGTTTGGACCCCTTTTTTGGTTCATAGGCCAGTGCTCAATCCACTGAGCTACACTGGTTTGGACTCCTTACTCTGCCTTTTGCTAGCTGCATTAATCTGAACAGACCTTTTTTTTTTTTGAGCTTCAGTATTATTATCTATAAAATGTGGATAAAAGATACATGGCTCTGGTGTTTCAAGAGGCTTAAATAAGCCCTGGCTGGTGTAGCTCAGTGGATTGAGCGCGGGCTGGGAACCAGAGGGTCCCGGTTCGATTCCCCGTCAGGGCACATGCCTGGGTTGCGGGCCGGGTCCCCAGTGAGGACCATGTGAGAGGCAACCATACATTGCTATTTCTCTCCCTCTCTGTCTCCTTCCCTTCCCCTATCTCTAAAATAAATAAATAAAATCTTAAAAAAAATTTAAAAAAAAAAGAGGCTTAAATAAGAGAAGCAAATGAAAGAATGTAGTATAGTTCTATACAGGGTCGGCAAAAGTAGGTTTACAGCTGTGTAATACAAGAATAAATAATGATATAAGAACAAACTGAGTTTCAGTACTCACAACTGTAAACCTACATTTGGGTGCCCCGTATATATACAGTAGGTACTCAGTAAAGATTAGTAAAGACTAACATATTTGGGGTGAGAAGTCTGGAGAAAATGGGTATGGATTGGGTGGAGAGGAAAGAGAGGCGTGGAATAGAATCGAAAGCTTCTTTGTATTAATAATTCTTACTAATAACTGTTTCACCAATCTCTGTAGTAAGAAAGATTGGCACAATGCCTGACATAGCATAACTATGCATAAAAGCTTGTTGAATTATTACAGTATGCTTACCCATATATAATAAAACCTCAATTCTGCCACAGGTATATACTTCGCACTTTAGAAAGATCATATTGGTAGCAGAATAGATGGTGAGTTAGCAGGCCACAAGACTTGAGGCAGGGAGACCAGTTAAGAGGCTAGTCTTCTATGTCTGGACAAAAATAAATGGAGCCCCAAACTAAGCCAGGATGGTAAAGGCAAAGATATTAGAATGTAGAGAAGAAATACTGAGGAGGGAGTATGTATAGGCCTTAAATATGGGTGAATATGAGACAGGAGCTATAATAACTTCCATTCAGGTTTCTTTTAGGTTGGGTGACTGTGTGGATGGTGGTAGCAGTCACTGAAATACAAGAACTACAGGAAATGGAACAAGATGTTAGTGGGCAGGGCTTTGAAAAAGGTGGGGACGATGAATTTAGTTTTGGATATATTGAGTTGCAATGGATATTGAATTTAAAGATGTATTTGGTAAGCAGGTGTATCTAGGCATGGAACTTAAGACTAAGAGAAGATTTGTGAGCCATTAGCATAAGAAATTAGAAGGACAGAAAGCCAAGAATGAGCCATGTTGTCACCTACATTTAGGGAATGAGCACAGGAAGAGGAACAACAAAAACCAAGAAAGGGCCCTGGCTGGCATAGCTCAGTGGATTGTGTGAGGGCTATGAACCAAAGGGTTGCCGGTTCAATTCCCAGTCAGGGCACATGCTTGGGTTGCGAACCAGGATTCCAACGGGGGCTATGTGAGAGGCAGCCACACATCGATGTTTCTCTCCCTCTCCTTCTCCCTCCCTTCCCCTCTCTAGGAATAAATAAATAAAATATTAAAAAAAAAGAAAGGATAAACTGTAAATGAAGCAAGAAGTGGAAATGGTATATTGCTAGAGAGATGTATAATTGTGTTGCGAGAACTACAGCTGGGGTCAGCAGCCATTTTATTTGTGTTCACAGACACGCAGAATTTAAACAAGGCTTTGTAATCCAGATGAAGGTTGGTCAACAGTGATACTATTCTATGTACCACGATGACTTCTAAGACTTCACAGTGTATTTCGATTTAATCTTTCTTCTTTTTTAAAGATTTTGTTTATTCATTTTCAGAGAGAAGAGAAGGGAGGGAGAAAGAAATTTCCATGTGTGAGAAATATTAATTGGTTGCCTCTCGCACACCCCCCAACTGGGGACCTGGTCCACAACCCAGGCATGTGCCCTGACAGGGAATTGAACTGGAACCCTTTGGTTTACAGGCTGGTGCTCAATCCACTGAGCCACACCAGCCAGTGGTGATTTAATCTTTCTTTTTAACTCTACTTCCAAATTTGAGTTTTGGAACTTTCCAAAAACATTTTTATGATTTTACTAGGATATAATTTATAGTACACTTCTAACACATGCAATTTCAAGGGCAAAATCTATGTTGTTTCAGCTTTGTATCTTCAATTGCCTTTGCCTTAAAATTTATAATAGACGCATGATGGAATTTACTACATCCTTCTTACTTTCTATGATTCATAGAACAGCAGCTTGGTAGCCTTGGGAACTTGTTAGAAATGTAAAGTCTGAGCCTGTGACAAAATATAACTCAAAGAATGTATTTTAACATACACATAATATTTAAAGATGAATGTTCTTAAAATATAGTTGTTAACTCTCAGGTATTTGAAGCATCCCTCCCATAATCTTCACTGTACTTTCTTTTTAAAATAAAATGTACAATAAGCAAAGGCAAAATTCAGCCCAATTCAATCCAAATATGTTACACAGTCTTATTCTACAATTTCAATATTGATTGTTAAAATTGGGTATGTGATAAGAATAAGAGTTGAGAAGTAGAATCATATATCAATAGAATTTCAAAGCCAGACTCAAATCTGTTTTTAAATACAAGAACAGAGCTCTTACTCCCTCCTCTTATCTGTCATGGCTGAGTAAGGGTTGAGTCCTGGCTGGCATTCTTGAGCTATTTCTTTCTCTGCTTTAAACACAGGGCAGTTTCTGTCATGACCCTTCTTGTTTCCTTGGAGAGCGTCAGGTAGAGATCTGTATAACAACGTTTACTTTCTTCAGTAAATGGTTACAGAGGAGAGAAAAGAATGAAGAGGGAGGCAACCTTCACAGAATATCAACAGGCTGCAGATTAATTGTACCTTGTTTCTTTTGCTAAACTCCCAGCACAGATTTCCATTAGAACAGTTAGAGTCTTTCCTCCCACATTCCATCTCTGCATCCCAACCATTTCCTTTGGGCCCTTTCAATACAGCATTCTGGACTGAGCAGGTCTAGATTTCTATCAATCGTATTAAAAAAAAAATGTTCTCTGTTTTATCAAGGTATTTCAATCTGAGAAAAGGATATACACTGGAGATTTACATATTCTCAGAATTGCCTATATTATATCTTGCTTATAGTTTTGTTGTTCTTTATATGCTGTTTTCAAGATGCATTGGAGTTATATGTAATATCAACATTAATTATTAGGAAATGTCTACCACCAACCAACAGTGTGGGCCCTAGACAAGTAAATATTAGACTCTAAATATTAGACAAATATATGAATGTTTCAATGGTGTTTTGCTTTTTATAGTAAGGTAATGGCAGCATATAAAGTATATCAAGTAACTTATTTTTTGTATACAAGAGAACCAAAATGAGAAAAGAAAATGGACAGAATTATAGTCCAGAACAGATTGAGATTAAAATGACACACACACGCCCAAAAGTCCCTTTTGCCTTATACTATTTCTTAGAGATCATTAATGCCCTTGGAGGGACGGCCGGAGCCAGCGGGAGACAGGAAACAAAACCTGAATAACCTGGTGAGTTTGCTCTATAGACTGTCAGGCCTGCTTTGTGTTTCTGGAACTCTTCCGAGTTGTCCTATCTTTCCTCAGAAGTTAACTTTTGCCTTTTTAAAAGATGTATCTGCATCAGGATAAGTTTTAGGTGTTTGAAGTTTATATGGAAGGAGAGGTTACTAGTCAGGTGCAAATTCAAATACTCCTCCCGCCCCCTTTCATTTCAGGGGTTTCTTTCTACTGGGCTGGCGAGCTGGGATCAGGGTGATATTAGGTAACCTGTGAGACTGGCTTCACCAGCATGCATTCTCTTGGGGCCAGTAGTTAGCTATGGATTTCTCTATGGACATTCAGGCAAACATAAGTGGTGAGGAATCCAAAAAGAATGATGTTTGAAAATATGTCTCACAGCCTCTACTCCAATGTCCTCAGAAAAAGAAGTAAAATCAGGAGGAAAGAAGAGACCTTTAAAAGGTGACATGACATAAAAGCTACTGCTTCTCAGGTTACTGAGGAGATTTGATGTGTTGTGCCCAGTCTGAGCCTCAACTGGGGTTCAGAGGTGTGAGAGCATGCGTTGTGAAGTGGTAGGGCAGGGCCTCTTTAGAAGCCCATTTGATCCCTGAGAAAGCACTCATCTCAAGGGATGAAGGATCAAGGTATAATGAGCCTTACTCAGTGACAAGGCGGTGATGAGAGAGAAGGGCGATTGTGGGTGACAGATACATCATGGTATTCACCACACAGACTTGTCTCCACCTGGCTCTTATTTTAGAGTTACTAAAAGCAGGCACACCTCTGGTGACCTGGAAATAGTGCCTGGGGAAAGATGGTTGAGTAGCAATGTTGCATGGTGGTGGGACACTCAGAAAGAGCAGACTTGCTTTGGATCACATGTAAGACATAGTTGGAGATTCATAGAAATACTTTGGGAATTTAGCAGAGGGATGAGTTAATTTAGGAAATATGCTGTTAGGGATGGACATTATAGTCAATGTGCTTCCCTTTGAACTTATAAGTTGGTGAAGAAACTAAGCCTGGAGAAACTCAGATTACATAAGGATACAAAAGTAAATATACGAAGCCCTAGAAAGCAATTGTATTTAAAGTTCAAAGAATCAGTTAGTGCTAATTTTGACATTCTCTCTTACTTTTCTCACCCATGTCTTCCCTGTCTTTCTTGAAACAGTAAAAGTGTGAATAGGAATAAAAGACTATCATGATTAGTTCCAGTAGGATAAAGACAACACTATCAAAAAAGATTCCCGTAAACTTAATATACTCATAGGAGAGCAAAATATTTCTCCTTCTGTAATAGGCATTTCAGGAAAACGTCCGTCCCTAACGGACACAGCTATCTCCACAATTCTTTGGCTTCTGAAGAATGAAGATAAGTAAAAATTATAGTATTTAATTTTGTTCTCTTTAGCAAAAATACCACGTAGTTAATACTCCCCAAATTCATATTTCTACAATAACAACTTAAAAGTAAATCCAGTACTTACTTGTCTCCTACAATTCCCAAGTTGATTGTGGGGTAACCATGTTCCTGAATTGTGGCTAAGAGGGTTGAACGGTTGCTGTCTCGAATCTTTCCTGGTAAGAGGTCATCCTCAGGATTTAGCAGCTACAAAGCCAAAAAACAAAAAACAAAATAAAAGGATAGAAAAAGATATTACATGAAAATGGAAATGAAAGCTGAGATAGCACTATTTTTATCAGACAAAATAGATTTTAAAACAAAAGCTAAAACAAGAGACAGAACCCAGAAATTCCACTCTGGGCACTATTTCAAAGAAAACAAAGTAATTCGAAAAAGATACATGTACCCCTGTGTTCATCGTGGCATTGTTTACAATAGCCATAACATGGAAGTGGCCTAGGTGTCCATCAACAGAGAAATGGATATAGAGGAAGTCACACACACACACACACACACACACACACACAATGGAATATTACTCATCCTTGAAAAAGAATAAAACCTTGCCATTTGCGACAACATGGACCTAGAGGGTATTATGCTAAATGAAGTAAGTCAAAGAAAAAAAACACTGTATTATTTCACTTATATATAGACTCTAAAAAAATAAACAAATGAACAAACAAAACAAACAGACTCACAGATAGATACAGAGAACAAACTGATGGTTGTCAGAGGATTGGGAGGCGGGGCAATAGGCAAAAAGGTGAAGGGGATTAAGAGGTACAAACTTATAACACAAATAAGTCACAAGGATGTAAAGTGCAGCATAGGGAATACAGTCAATGATATCGCAATAACTTTCTACGGTGACAGGTGGTTACTTCTCATGGTGATCACTTCATAAGGTATATAGATGTCAAATCACTATTGTACATCTGAAACCAATATAATATCGTATGTCAACTACACTTTAATTAAAAAGAGCTTTACATTCTAGAATGAACAAGAAAAAATAAAATAAAACATAATCCATTGTCTCCATACTTGTTACTTTCCTAGCTACCACATGTTAAATTTTGATTTCCTATTTTGGTACCACTGTCTTCTCAGCTTTCAAACATTTAACTTTGATTCTCTTTTCCCCTTTGCAGTCCACTATCTTTCCAAATGTCTGAATCATTAAGAACATCATAATCAATACCTCCTTGACCCAATGTTTTCATTCACTCTCATCAATACTGCCCATCCCCCAATTTCAGGCATTCAATATGTCTGCGTTTCTGTAAAGGACTTATAACTCACTATCTTGCTTATAAACTCCTTCTTTCTGAGAAATAAAACAGAAACATCAACTTGCAAGATAAACTGTATCAAACCATGACATATAACTCAAGCTATCTTAAGTCACATTGTTTTAACAGAAGCTTGTTCAGACCTATATGCTCCAACATAAGACTGGACAAATTGAGACCATGGTGAAGTCTACACGGGCTCCTATGCTATAAAGATAAGACTATTTCAGCAACTCGATTATTTTACAAAATCTGACTAGTTTCTGCCTAGACTTTACTTATAAACTTTTACCTTAAAACCACCCCATGACAAACTCTCAAAATTCTGTAAGCATCCTTCTGTAACTTCCCCTTTTTGAGACACCACTGAGACTTTGTCAAGGTGATGCTCTCCCTTGCTCAGAAACTCTCACATATCTAGTTTTGTATGATCAGCGAGTTTCCTTGGTTGCCCTGTACTAGGGACTTTGACAGTCACTGAGCTCCCACCAAGACCTGGGCAGGACCCCTTACTGTCGGTAGTCTCACTGGCTACACTGCACTTCACTGAGGTCTCTTGCGCCTCTCTGGTTGGGGGATTCTTTATCTATGGTGATACGTCTAGCACACACGCCCAAGTAAGCCATATTTATTTTGTTTGTTGTAAGAATACCGTTCCCAGGACTTTTTGGTTATCTGGTGAAATTTGTCCTAATTTTTCTTTTCAGATTGTGGGAAAGACAGCTAAAAGAATGGGGAAAATTTTGAGGTAAAGGGAAGGCAAAACAAGGGAACCCTCTTCTAGTTCAGTTCGACAAGTATTTTTTAGCTTTATTTTTTCCAAAAAGGTCACCAGGGAGTTCATCTGCCACGAGTGAGAAAGTAGGGCTGCTGCTGAAATTTAAAGGGGGTGTCGAAGGCATAAATGAACTATCTACTGCAGGAATGTTCCAGGAAATCAACAAGACAGTTATATCAGAATTACTGAGCAACTCTTTAGTGCCAGGTGGATATTAAATGGTAGAAATTTGCAGTGGTAATTTCAGTTTTATGAATTTTTTCAGTAATGTTTTTTGCTTGGGAGCAAAATTATAGGTGGAGGATGGAGTCATCCAGTTTTGGCATTAACATAGTAAGCAAGGAATAGATTAAAGAAGTGAAGTGTTAGTGAGGCAACTTTAAAGTAGTGAGCCATGGTCTTCAATCTAGACAAGAAGTATAATATAGCTTGAAGAAAGTAATGCACAATCTAACCTGACAGATTTCAGAGACTTCTATTGAAAAGTTGGAGAAATGAAATTTAAGAAAGCTCTAGTGGGAAGCATTGTGCACAGTGGGAAAGAGTTATTACAGCAGATGACTTAGCTCTGAAACAAGGCTACAGCACTTACACAAAGTATTTTAGGAAAATTGCTTTGTTTTTGACTGTCAATTTTCTGGATAATTATACTAACCTCATAGTGTTGCTTTAGTTATAAAGCACGTAGAGGCTCTGGGTATAGTAGGTACTCCATTTCCTATTCCTTCTCTTATTAGTGGGGAAAAGGCTTTTAAAGATTCTAGCTTTATAACAGCAGTTGCTTGTGGAAGGCCCCAAATAACATTACATAAAGATTTTAGACAGACTGTATATATCTAAATTTTAAATTTGTTTGTGCAGGCCTCTGCTATTGACAGTAGCCAAGAAAATTATAAAAAAATAAAAGAGAAAGAGAGAACTTGAATGAATGAGTTATGAAATATGGCTGAAGGTAACTGAAACAGTACCTTAAAAACTAGAAGACCAGCATCTACTAAAGGAATAATTATTGCTAGTACTGTAGGTAAGTAGATAACAAGCATACAATTTGACTTCTTGAAGATTCTGGCAGCCGGCCGACTGCTGTCCAGTCTAGAGACCTGTAGGTCACTGTCTAAAGTTTAATGAGGATACGAATGTATTTTATGAATAAAGAGATGCTGTCATCAAAAGTCAAAATTAGCAAATACAACTGGGAAATACAAAGGTTGGTAAAGAGGAGGAAGATATACGTACAACTGCCTCCTAAGTGTAAATTTGCATCTCTTGCCTTCTATTTATACATACTTCCTAGGTGACTTTAGTTACTCTCATGATTTTAAATACTATGTATACCCTAAAAAGAAAAACCCTACTATGCATATGCTGGTAACTTCCAAATACATACTGTTAGCTCTGTTCTTTTTCTTAAGCTCCAGACTACATATGTTAATTGCCTACTCAATATCTCTACTAGGATTTCTAATAAGGATCTCAAATTCAACATGTCCAAAATAGAATCTCTGATTTCTACTGCCTAAATCCTTCTCATTTGGGTAAGTGATAATTATCCTTAGAATTGTTCAGGCCAGAAAGTTTGGAGTTCATCTTGATTCTCACTTTCTCTTATATCCTGCTTTGAATTCACTAACAAAACTTATTGGCTTTATCTTCAAAATATATCCTGGATCTGATTATTTCTCACCATCTCCACTGCTACCACTCTGGCCCAAATCTCTTGCTGGAGTATTGCAGATCCTTATAACTAGTCTCTCTGCTTTCTTCCTTTTCCTTCCTATACAACATACCACATAGAAGCCAGAGTTAACATTTAAAAATTTAAGACTTGTTATATTAAAAAAAAAAAAAGACATGTTATATTTCACGTTATGTTTTCCTTCCTCAAAATGAACTATTTAGAAAAAAATGATGTTTCTATTACCTCTCCAACCTCATCTCCTTTTGCTTTGCTGCTTTTCCTTTATGCTTCAGCCACACTGACTTCTTTACTGTTCCTCAAACAGAACAGGCATGCACCTTACCTCAGGGACTTTCTGTTTGCTGTTCCTGCTGTTTGGAACACAATTCCCTTCACATGATGTGTGCCCTCAATGCCTTCTGAGTTCTGCTTTCATTTTACCTTATCAGTGAGGCCTGATTACCTTATATAAAATAGAAGACTCAGGCAATCAGGTCAAGACACGAAAACCAAAACTCCTCTAGGTATTTCAAATGGTAGGGGGTGGGAGAAAGGATTTAATACAGGGAATTGGTTACAAATGTATTGGTTACTAAAGATCAGTAACTGTTGAAGTCACCATAATCCCCAGGGCTGCTGGTGGAAAGTGATGTTACTTAGAATTAAGGAGATTATATTTCTGGTAATTTCTTTCCACCTTCAAATATCATGTTAATGCACCCCAACGGCAAAACCTAACTGTACCACAGCTGGAAATATAGCCTGGGATATAGAGTTTTCAGTCTTCCAAGCCTGAAAGTATAAAAGAGCTAATGTGGGGTAAGTTTCAAAAGATAATATTTGGCATATACCTCTTCTACTGCTACTCTTTATCATCTGACCCTTTCTTTTTCTTCATTTCATTTACTACTATTTATTTGTTTATTGAATATCATCCTCCCAATCTCACCCACCAGAATATAAATTTTATAAGAGCAGGGAATGTGTCTACTTTATGTGCTGCTATATTCTCAATAGTCAGAATGGTGCCTGGTATCAGTATAGCAGCCTACTAAGGGGAAAGGATGGTGGGAGTGGTCTGCCCCAGTACAGAGGAGCATTTGATCACTGGTATTGTTTAAAATTGCCAGTTCACAGTGATAATAAAAAGCAAACGGACCTGTATCAGTTTTATTATTGGTTTCTCTTTTTCTACAGATAATGCATCTGCAGAGTAAAGGATTAACAAAAAACTTATCCATCTCTAAGGATAAAATTGACCTTGGGTTGACTTTATAACTCTTTTCTCCTGAAAATTTGATAAAGATGAAATGTCAGCTTGTTACTAGGCAACACTTCTATGGTAAAAATGATAAAAAATACCTTGCATATGCACTGGAAGGAACTATTATACAAATAAACTATAAATACCTAGTGGGAAACTATAGGCTTCCATGAGTGTGGTAACCCTTGTAACTGGGCATTTTTCTTGTGAGGACCCTAGAAGCTGCCTAAAATTGCAAGAAATACGAATTCCTATGTAGGACATGGAGCTCCTAAGTTGGTGGCTCCCATACTCCTCTAGTATAATTCTTGTTCCCTTGCACCTGAATGTCATTTGAAGAACAGAGAAAATACTCTTGGATGGCTATGTGGACTGCTGAGAAGACTGGTCCCAGTGAAGAATGCCTGCTGCCACCCTGCCTGATGCTGAGTTCCCTTTTCAATATCAAAGTACACTGGTTCACAGTACAGTGTATTTACATTTTATAAGCCCAATGTTTAGAAAAGAAAACTCCTGGTGGGAATCCCAGCATTTAATTAATTTGCTCAAAAAATATTAACTGAACAAATGCATGACTTTGGAAACATATGCCTAAAATTATATAATTACTGGATAATATTAACTAAATTTCAACATACATAGTTTGTTGAAATCAACAAGGGTCTAGAGAGGCTGGTAGTTGTAGTCTATAACTGTACCTCCCAGACTCTGATATGATTCCCTTACCCTGAACAAGTTCATGTTGTCAAAAAATATTGGGCAGGTTTTAAATATGGTATACATAGACATCTTGTGCGGCATTCTTTGGTTTTCCCAAGGCCACTGTTCTGCTTACCAATGTACCATACTGAATTCAAGAAGTGGACATATGTGACACCATACATATCAGGGGGAATCAGAAGTAATACGGAGAGCTGTGCTCTGCATGACTAAATTATAGACTTGTTACACTGAAAGACAAGTGTAATTTCTTTTGGCCTCTCTGAAAATAAATGAATAATTTTTTTCTATTGTTTTTTGGCTATTTGAGGATCTCAAGCCTTTAGGAGAGATACTATGCTTTATTTGTCTCTTCTGCCCCCAGTTTCCAGTACAGTGCCACTCATAGAGGTACCCAATAAACATTTGTTGAATGAAACTATGATCATAGAGAACTATAATAACAGCTAGTTTTAGATTAGAATAGGGGAGAAATGTTGAGCTGGGTTGAACCAGAGATTATAGAATTTAGAAGCATTATTTTCTTGGAAAACCACTAATATAACACATCAGAGAAAGTAGAGGAAGAAGGCCATATAAAATCTATCAAAGCCTCTCCAAGGATTATCAAGTCTATGAGAGCAGGAAACTAGGACTATAAATTCTTCCTTAGATTTCATAATGTAAATTCCTTCTCTATTTTCACCCCATCACCTTTCCCTACCAGCAGCAAGTAGCTTATAAAAGAATATAAAAGATAACTTTGATAAATACTGCCAATATACTTCGGGGATAACTGTGAATATTAGTCCAGCCCTACAAAAGCATCAGGAAGAATACAAGAAATATAGCTGAAACAAAGTTGCCTAATAACTAGTTATTTATGAGTGTGCTCATTTTATTTAGTTTTCTCACTTAGATGTGCAAACATAAATAAATCACAAATAAGAGTAGTTCATTTAGTTCAAAATAAATTACTTTCTGATGCTAAACATAGTGTCAGTTGGTCCCAGGGAAATTAAAACCATCACTATGTAATCAACTGAAAAGAATGTTTTGGTTCAATCACTAATTTTAGGGAATGACTAGCATACATATACTGGGAAGTAAGGAAATCTAGAAAGTTAAATTACCTCTCCATTAGCAAAACAAAACATTTTATTCTTTTTTTGTTCTTTCCAAAAGAACCATAAGGGTATACAGAGAGCCTTGAAAATGTTCATTCCCAAGACATGAAAAGATAAAAAATAATGGTAAGAAATGGCTTATTTTTAGAACAAAGTTAAAGCTAGAGAGAGAGAGAAGGAGGAGGAGGAGGGAGAGGACAAGGAGAAGAAGAAGGAATACTGTTAATCTTTCTATAAATAGTAAGGTCTAAAGGAATTAATTTTAAAAAATACCAATAGTTTCTCATTCTCATCTTAGGCTTTGAATTTCCAGCAGATTCACTTTTCAATATTCCTAATTTGACTTTAGAGTCTCCAACTGAATTTTTATATAACCCAAGCAGAACAGGAACAGAAAACTTTTCAAGAATTCTCAGAAAAAGATAGACTAAATTCCCCTTCCTAAATCAGGGCTGAGATGACATTTTGACATATTCTAAATAGCATGCCACTAGAGATGCTATCTTTAGAGGGAAAAAAACTAATTATCAAACTCTTCCTGGTGATAAAGATCACATGGAATTTTAGCAGGAAGAAGGCTAGCCATGGTATCCCAATGCACTGAATTATTTCCCACACAGAGGTGGCCTGTATCACAGTGGAGTGAGCACAATTTATTGTCCGAATGGACTAAGCACTAAGTTTGCACAGCTGAGTATCTATAGCTATCAGTTGACATTCTTACATTGCACTGTGTGTGTGGAAAGGCCATTGGTTATAATATGTCATTCTAATAAGTGAAAGGAATTATTCATATGTAATTTCTAGTTCTTCCTTCTCATCTTCTGTACTTGAACTATCCTGAAGCCAATTTTTATTTCTCTGTCATGGGAACGTGGTAATATCTATAATCCACAATGTTCTGTATACAACACAGATGTCAGAAATACTTTTCTCTGAAAGTCCCATCTCCCCACCTCCTTTTTACCTCATTCCCTGTTGACATGACTGCAACCACCGGGAACTTATTAACTTCAACCTCCGTTACACCTACAGTTGCCAGAAGACCAATCTCTGAGGGGCCCATGTGCGTTCCTTTGGCCAACACGCATTCTCCTCTTTTAATGTCATGGCCAATGGGTCTGAAAATCAAAGAAGAACCATAAGCATGATGAGAAAGAGTAATATTTTCTCAACTCAGGGGGAAACTTTAGTGTCAGAGAAGGAGGACACTCATGGGGAGAAAAATGGCAAGAGATGAGACAGGAGCAGAATAAGGAAAAGAAGAGATTCTAAAAACTCCATGCTTTTAAAATTAAAAATATTAAATCACACAGAAGACAGAAACAGGATTTGTATCTATTACTGCTAAACAGGAATATGGTACTTCATATCTGAAAATTATTTTACAAATTGCTTTGTACCACATTATTGTTAAAAACACCAAATGCAAATGTTCTTTGATATAAGGAAAGAAATGATACGGCATTAGTGATAAAAAGTCTATAGCCTGTTAGTTTTGTGGTGAGGAGAATAATGTTAATGAGATTACAGCCATGGAAATAATTTCCATTTGGGCCCCTTAGGTTGGTCCAGTTATGTGCCCGCATCAGTCCATTCACCTTGGCCTCTTGACATAGAAATGGGAGAAGTGTAGCTTTGTCACAAGGAGATTTGAGCAAATTATTATGAATGAAATCAGGGTAAACATATTCTGTTGTAAGAAAAATAATGTAAAGTATATGTTCTACTTATGTTAGAGGACAGTGGTCTTATCTTTGCTTCTGACTATTTCTTTTTTTTTTTTTAAAGATTTTATTTTTATTTATTTTTAGAGAGAGGGGAAGGGAGGGAGACAGAGAAGGAGAGAAACAGCAATGTATGGTTGCCTCTCACATGGCCCTCACAGGGACCTGGTCTGCAACCCAGGCATGTGCCCTGACTGGGAATCGAACCGGGACCGCTTGGTTCCTAGCCCGCGCTCAATCCACTGAGCTACACCAGCCAGGGCTGCTTCTGACTATTTCATTTGCCTTTATCATCTCCATGAAAATGTAGGCAAGGCAGACATGGGATGTAGAATCCAGAAAATTCATTTTCCTACTTATTAAAACCCTGAAAGCTAATAGTTAATTGACTGGGCTGTGGATTTATAATAGCCATGCTCTCCTAAGTTCGAGATGATGTAGGAAAGTTAGCAACACATTCTATATGTTATGAACTTACCTGATATCTTGGCCTGGACGAGCTTGCACCAGAATTCGGACTTCAAGTTCTTCAGTGCCCTGTAATAAGAGGAATTCTTGTAATTCCAGACAAAACAATTTAACAGAATTTCTGATCAATAAAATTTAGCTACTCAGATGCTTTTATCACACAGGCCCAGAATATATACAAATATAGAGAAACAGAAAATCATTTGCTAAACCCTTTGAACATGATGAATTTCTATCACAGGTTCCTGCTAAATTAGGTTTGATGCCAAGGAATAAATATAATATTTTCACACTTTAAAAAATATATACCAATTAAAATAGTGAGT
Source organism: Micronycteris hirsuta (assembly GCA_004026765.1). Taxonomy (NCBI): domain Eukaryota; kingdom Metazoa; phylum Chordata; class Mammalia; order Chiroptera; family Phyllostomidae; genus Micronycteris; species Micronycteris hirsuta. The sequence continues at coordinate 115,278 of PVJI01000564.1, forward strand.
CTTATTTTGAAAGTAGCATTCTCAGGGAAACGTAATTATATATACAGGGTGGGGCAAAAGTAGGTTCATAGTTGTTCGTATGGAAAATAATACAATTAATAAATAATATGAGAATAAACTGTGTTACACACTCACAAGTGTAAACCTACTTTTGCTCCACCCTGTATATACATTTGACTACCTTAACAGATGCAGTGAATGTGTAAGGAGATAACCTATCTCTTCTTTCCCAAGAATCATGGGTTCAATACTATAGCAAGGTTGCCAAATTATCTGTAGAAATTGAAGTGAAGGATTTATTGTTTGCCTGGTAGTAAATTTCTGTAAAGTAATAATGATCATCAATTTTATACTTATGGGTGTGAACAATATTGTGACACTGCAACTGTATCTTGTCATCTGGCCGAGTCTATGGATGCATGTGCTCTGCATTTCAACGCTCTGCTGGCTTCTGTGATGGCAATAAATCTGCTGAACAGTTTTAACAGCAAGCAATGTGATCTGTATTTCAGGAGTTGAATTTTATAAGCCTGACATGTGGGAAGATGATATAAAAATCCCCAGGTCAAGAAAAGTGGCTGCTTCTCAGCACAGCCAAATTTTACTATATGCTAGACCAGGAGAATGTTATTAATTCCAGCTTTTAAAATATGAGATATAAACTTCTTCACAAAGCAAGTAAGATAGTCAGTCATTAAAACATCAGTTGAAACTATTTTTTTTTTTTTTGCAGCTGATCCTCTGGTTTCAGTAACTGCCGCTAGTTTCAGTGAAATGAAGGTCTGCTTAGACCGAAGAAGGTCCCAACGCCCTTCATTTCAGGCAACAGAGGGAGAACGGGCATGAATTCAGTATTCCCAGGCTGCCATTTGGTGGCACACATTCTCCTGAAGTACAGATACCAGAGCTTACCTGAGTGCCACTTGGTTTGAATGTTTGGCTTAGTGAAATGTTCAAGAACTTGCCCAAGTGTTCTTTGTTAAATTCTTCCTATTAAGTTCTCCTTCACATTTTATCAGAAGGTAGTTTCAATTAAAACATTTCTCAGCTAGAAGGTATGTCAACAATTAGTACCTCTGCTTTTCTGTCTTGAGGCAGTTTCTTTCCTTATTTGCATGTGAAATTTCTTGGAACAAATGTGGTTCAAAATCTGGTATAATCACAGTGGTGACCATAAAAACATCTCTTATAACAAAAGGTTTTCAAGCCTAAGGCAATTCCTTATTTAGTGGAGACCCATACACTACATTGTAAAATCCTAACATAACCAAAAACACTGGGTTGATCTCATAAACATTGCAGAAAACGGGCATGCCTTAACATACTGCTGCAGGAATGCAGCGATAAGACCGGGTGGTGACGTACATCATCGGACTCCCTGATAAGTTCGGTATCTTCTACTTGTACTACTGCATCAGCACCGCAGGGGATGGGAGCACCTGTTGTAACCCGCATGACTTGTCCCGGCATTACTGTCTGAGTTGGCTGGAAATACAAACATGGAAAAAAAGAGTTGATTTACTTTACTGCTGCAAAGGAAAAGTAACATTTTCCTGAAGGAGATGTAACATTTTAAGAAACAAACCATAAAAAGAAAGTCTTATAGTCTCATTCATTTTGGGCCAATGTAATAGAAGCTACCCACAAACAGGTACACTCACACCAAGAGGCTTTACCTTGATTTACGGTAATGACCATTACATAGATGCCTTTCTTGGTGCTCTGTTTTCCTTTTGAAGAACTGTCCCTTGAATTTGCCTCTACTGTCTCTCACTCAAATAATGTGGTTTTTCTTAATATGTGTAAAGTGACTTTGAGAATCAAGGAAAAAAATGCCATGCAATGTGATTTTTGTGAGTGACAATTATGAAAAACCAGAGTGTTAGTCATTTCCTGAAGTTCTGATATTTGAGAAATGTAATTTACAACTAAACTTTTTGGTTAAATATAGGCATGTCAGAACAATCAAATTATTGCCCTTGAAAATCTTTCTAAAACATATTAGTTCACTTTTCAATTAATAATAAAAAGTCTAGTTAATGTAATTAATTTTAAAATGATTCCCGTGTCAGTACTGATTTAGGAGGAACACTGTATCCAGGGTTCTCACTGTCTGAACGGTACAGGAGGCCGACCACAGGGCCTGCCCAGCAAACTTCTCGTGGCACAGGGAAAAGCGAATTTCTGTAAGACCCATCTGATAGGTCTGGTCAGGCCTCCGAAGAGTCACTTGTCATTGGCCATGTTTTAGGTCAGAACTGGGGGGGAAATGCTTCAGATTTCTCCTAAATAAAACTCTGAGATAATATTAATTCCCTAATAAAAATATATTCCCAAAGATCTGCTTCATAAGTATTTATTTAAAATTTTAGGTCACAATAATGCGAATATATTTAACACTAATGTACACTTAAAGGTGATGAAGATGGTATCTTTTAAGTTATGTCTTTTTAACAGATTAAAATAATTCTTAGGAAATAGCTAAGGAAATATACCTCTCCACTGGATATACAACTGAAGTAAAAGTGGACGTTTATTTATTAGAACAGCCTTAAAAAGCTGCTTTCACTGTTATCGCCACAAACAGTACCATCAAGGATATTATTGAACTCTCACTCTGTGCTAGGTATAGTGTTAATGCAATATTACATTCTGTTTATATAGCAACCTAAGCCTGATAAAAGGCAGGAATTTATTTTATTTTCTGTTTGCCTCTCCAGATCACATCATTGTACTATCCTGGGCTAAGGCCTAAAAGGCTGACCTCTATGGACTATTTCAACCAGGTTTCTATCACTGGCTTCTGGTTAGGTAAAGCCAATAGGAGGGGCCAAAAAGAGACATAAGAGGGGAGAAGGAAGAGAAAAGTTGAGTTTACATTCCCTTTGCTCTTTCCCTGCTGGGCTGCAGTTTGGTGAAGGCTATGTCTGACATCTACTACTGAGGGGGGGCCCTGTCCCATAGCTGTGAATCTCCATGGTCCAGGTACCACTCTTTCCCTTTGCTCCTTCAGACCAAGAGATGGTAATGGAGTTTCACTGTTGGCTCCCGAGGGCTTCACATTCCTTTGCTAGTTTCCCTTAACCCTGTCTACATTTGGATACAGTCCCTGCATCAATCTTCATAATCACCCCTTTCCAGACATATTTATTGCTCTATCATTCCAAAGCCTAGAAGGTATCTGGCACAAAGTTGGTACTCAATAAATATTTCCAGAATGAATAAATGAACATGAATAATCTTGTTATCACAACTGAACGAAGTACGCGATCCTTTGTGGTTTATATCCCAGGTGTTGTCCCGGCTTTTCTCCCAGTCAGTGGAGAAGGGGATTCTTGGGATTGAACTGTGTATCCCCTTATTCTGTTCTCTGAAGAAAAGACATTCCAGGCTTATTCAGAATTGTTATATTTTAATGGAATTTTTTACCAAGGTAATGCATAGGATTTAAAATGAAAAGTTTAGGGCCCGATATATTCGAATTTCTTCTTTAATTTTCAACCCCAGATACTACTACTACTACCACCACCACCTATTGTCTGGTGCATCTCTTAATACACTGTTATGGCCATTTTGTAGAATAGTGACTTCTGATGAAAAACATTGAAGATTTGATATGATATATGTGTTTTTTAGTAGAGATGCTAATGCCAAAACAATCTTCTGAGACTGTGGAAAAAAGACATTTAATAAAGGCCTAATGAGGTCCTTTCTTTGCTGAAAGTGCTTTCTTGGCTAAGGCAAAAAGTAAATCCTAAAGTGAGTTTCAGGGCAGTTGCTTCTTAAGCTGAAGTGTGTTAGCGTGAGGCCTACCTTAGTTTAGTTGGGTTCAATGTACCAGATTCTGTAAATATACTTTCAGGTTTACTGTGGTAAAATGTGTAATTTTTTCTACTTCTTAGTTAAATCAACACTTAAGAAGTGTTTTTGTGTGGATATTAAATTAAAAATTTGGCACCTCTCCAAGACTAGTCTAAATGGTAGATGAAAGATTACTACCAGCTCACTTACATTAAATCCAATGTAAAAGATATTGAATATGTAAAGGCATTTATAGATCCACTTAGAGTAGATGCATAAAGTGCACTTAAATAAACTGAAAAACTCTAGCAATATGTGAAGTACTTATTTTAGATTGTTAAGACTAATAACTAGTTCTTTATTTTTATTGATATACCTATATGCTTTATATAAAGAAAAACAGCTTAAATCTTGATTTTTCTTTAATGGCTATATTAAACTGGAGTTTTTGAGCTTTGTCCAATGACAGACTGTATAATTAAGTAATATTTTCTTTGAAAGTGTCCAGTGCTAATCAATAGGACCAAACCATAAGCTGTTTAAGACCACTTATTTTGGTACAGAAAGAAGCCACTTTGTAAATCACTGTCTCAGTGAATGCAATGGCACCTCAATGCTCATGTGTCTGTACTTTCAATAGGTGAACAATTTGGCTCATCTGTATGAGATGTAAGTTAAAAGGACATCACAGGTAATTTGGAAAAAAAAAAAACACCCATTTTTTTGGGTATAATTTTGATATTTTTCCCACCAAACTTTTATAAGAACTTACAAGATGTTCTTGGCAACTTCTAATTTTCACAACTTTCCTTGTGCTCCTAGTTCTGGAGAACAGTCGGTGGTCTTACCTAGCAAATGACGTCTATGAAGTCCACAAAGCCCTCAACAATGTACCACCTACCCGTATGCATTCCAGGCTGTGAATGCCACAAACTGTTTGCAGTTCCCCAAGCATCCCATGCAATTTTAAAAACACTTCTGGAATGTAGTTCTATTCAGAACATTGATGTTTATCCAGGAACAAAGAATCATCCAATCACAGGGCTGGAAAATGTTTGTTGGCATGTCTGTGAGACGTACGAACAACACAATGCCATACGTCAATAGATGAAGATTCTTTCAGTTAAGGAAGAATCGGTTCTTCTAATGGGAACTGTCCCTTAATCTTTTTGATAACCTGTCTCATGATTCTCTAAGATTTCCCTTACAATGACGGTAGAAATTGGAATTAGATCCTGAAAGTCCACGAAACTGAAAACTTTAGGACCTGTCAGGCCTGTGAATCTCACCTGCTCACCAGCTTGGGATTCCCCAATGATGAAACGATCTCCTGGGCCATCAGCAGCTGTGAGATGAACAGAATCAAGAACAAACATCAGAATGGACCTATAGCAAGGAATAAAAACCTAGTGTTGGAATTCTAAAATTTGACTCGAACGATCATATAAGGATTCAGGAAAATGGAATAGGTTTCTGATCTCCTAGACTAGATAATGGCTTTGTTATTCCTGGTTTGATATTTGATATCCAAAACTCACAAGTACCCATAGAAGTACTCCTAATTTGTGCTCTTTCTTGGTGTCACTTGAGATGGTTAGTCTTCCTGCTGTTTGATAATTTGCACATGCACTTTTAAAATATGAAGTTCTTTTTGCCTACCCTCCTAAAATACCACCTTCTCCACATTCATGGATATCACTATATATATCAATATTTCTCCATTTTCTATATAATTTTTAAAGTATTCCATAACATTTTCTTATTTATCACCTACTTGATCTTCATAACCCAGTAAAGTAGGAAAAACATACATTGTTTTCTTCATTTGACATTTGAAGGAAATGAATCAAGAATGAAGGAACTCAGGTAGAAAAGGTTAAGTACATTGAACAAGTTCTGGTTAGTGGTAGTGCTAGGACTAAAATCCAGCCCTTAATTCCCAGTACAGTGTGTGTGTGTATGTGTATGTATATTGATGGGTCCAAATGTCATTTCTGAATCAGAATGCACAGGCAGTGCTGCATCACATTTTCCACTATTTTTAAATGGGAAGAAACCCTTTCACAATTGAGATGAAAAAAAACAAAACTTATCCATTGTTTTTCTACATACAATACAGTAATGACTGGATAAAAATATTCCTAGAGATAAATGCATTCCAAAGGGGTTTCTTCACATAAGATATGGATTTCAGACCAATACTACTGATGAGGCAATGCCTATCTAATGAGGTTTACGATAAGGACAATTAGTTCTGTTATCTGCATACAGCAAGGGTTTGAGACAAATACACAGAAAAGATAACACTTTCTTTATAACAATTTTAATTATATTTGCAATCATGCTGATAAATAATAAAAAGCATTTTCCTTTTTTAAAAAGGGACATATGAAATTCATTATTTTTCTATGTGACTACAGGTTGCATTTTTACTAAAGGCTTCTAAACCACACTGTTGACAATGAGCCGCTCTTTTTGCACAGATGGCTTTGGTGAACCTAATGTGGAGAGAGACACAAGAATTAACATTGGGTGTCTTCTATGTACGAGACGTTGGATCTGGTGCTCCACAGACATTATCTCAGTTAATAAACTCTTGGTTTTCTTGTGTGTGTTTTTAAATTATTATTGTATATTCAGTGTTCTCTTGTAAAAAAGAGAACAGTATTCCTGTATAGCTATTCTTATTATGCTCTTTTCATGGGTTCTTGTTTGTTAAAAACTTTTTTGAAGTGAACAATTTTAAACAAACATAGAAGTCATTGCTTCAATAATTATCAACATTTTACTAATCTTGTTTCATCTATTCCTCCTCTTATTTTTGTAGTATTTTAAAGCAAATTGTGATTTCCTTACTGTAGATGATAAGAAGTCAGTTATCTTTCAGAGGTCTGCACTAAATGCATCTCAAATGTGAATAAATTTGTTTTAAATTATTTTTCTACTATGGGGATTACCAGCTTCCATCTCTCAGTAGCAACCTAGACATTTTCTCTTTTTACTTCTTTGCAAGAAGGGAAATTTGCTGGTTTTAGAGTAAAACAAAGCTGAATCCGAATCTTATTTATCCTCTTGGTTCTGCCTCTTGTTAGCCTTAGGACTTTTAGCAAATTGCTAAACTTTTCTCTAGCCTTCAGTTTTCTTGTTGATAAAAATGGGGATAACCATTCTTTAAAAATACTAACACCTTTTAAAGCTTTCATTCCTTTCACTCATTCACTAAATTTCTACTGTCTTCTATGCCCCAAGTGCCACTCAGCTGCTGGGACAGAGTCAAGAATAAAACCAGACACTGTTTCTATTCAAAAGTGAAGGTGAGCTCTAAAATCAACTTGTAAATACTTTTTTTAAATGAGAAAAAATAGAAAATATATTTCACCACCCATAGTAAGGATAAATACTGTTCCATGAAATTTATTTTTATTTACATGTATACATATGCATGTTTGTATGTATTGCATATATTATACATGTGTATATGTCATTGGCATGTACTGTATACTTAATGTGTGTCTTCCTATGAGTGTGGTTAAAATAAAACTCTTAAAGCCACTGATATAATTGGGTAGACAGTTATTAATTAATCATATTAATGAATATATAAACACAAATTAAGAAAACCACTCTAAACGAACAAGGTTTTATGAGAGCATATAATGAAAGAACCCAAACTACACTGGAGGGTCGAGGAAAGCCACCCTGATACAAGGATTTTTGATGTGAATATGGAGGATGAATAAAGCTAAGTAGGCAAAAGGTAGGGACGTGTTTGGGGGGGTGGCGGGAGAGATACATATAAAGTGGAAAATGCTCTATCTGAAGATCTTCACTCAAAGGCAGCAGTATGTGTAAAGGCCTCTGGTTCATGTCCTCCTTATATTTTATATTCTAGCCATTCTCAACATCTAGCACTGTAGTTCCCTGAGATGACTCATATTTTAGCTCCATAACATGTGCTTCGCCCATTGCTTGGAATGTCCTTTCTTTATTCTTGTCTTAGATGCAAAATCCTCAGCTTTTAAGACTCAGTTCAAATGTCATTTTTTATGATGTCATATCTGAAAAGTCCTTCCTTAAAAAAGTGACTTCCTTAAAAGTCACCTACTTCCTCTTTTGTTTCTCCAGTTTATTCCTCAAACAACTCTATTTACAGTTTCTTAGTATATTTGCAAGTATTTTCTTATTTTTCTCAGGGGAATCCCTAGCACTTGCTGTAAAATAGGAATTCTATACCTGTTCAATATGTGAAGTACTCAAAATGTCCAATAAATAAATGAATGTGGCTTCTAAGACTTTTTTTAGAAAGATACATACATGAATAAACAAATATATAATATTTTTCAACACAAAATGCTGCATTTTGAATGCCTTTCATTTTCTGCTAGGTATACTGTTTTCTAATGTGCGTCAACATTCACTATCTTTAGAATGTTTAGAAAGACTGCTCTGATTAATTCTATACAACTTAGATTATGTTGCTAGTTATTCAGACAAGCATAGTGACTAGTTCATCATTAATACTCAATACATATTGTTAAAAGAATGAAAACATGAATTTGGCATTTTCATAATACTTAGGTGGGAAGTTTGTAAATTAACTGTATGTGTTACTATTGTGGTTTATAAATCTTTATAAAAATACTTTCATGATTGTATATTTTCTCTCTTATGAGCTCTGTAGAAATAGGGATCATTTCTTTCTTTTTGAAACCCTCTTCTCTTCAATCTTCCTCCTGTCTCCTGTAGCCTCACACATGCAAATGCACGTACACTCAAAATGTTTACAGCAATGTTCTGCCCAAATATTTTAAATAAATGTCACTGAATAATGAGTGGCTGGAGATCATCTGGGGCAAGCCTGGTATGGAGTACAGGGAGGCCAAAAACTGAGAGAGCCCTTAAATGATTCTAAGCAGTAAGATCAGGGAAGATGCACTAACTGGGGAGAGAACATGGGCTCCCGTAAGCTATGTTCTCCACCTTGTCCTGGGAAACAGGCCTCTACACTGAAGGCTCAGACAACCGACATTATAGAAGGCTCTTGGAACCAAGAGAGGAGTCAGTTTTTTTAAAAAATATTTCCCCCATAATAGTGTTTCTCAGCCCTTAATCGGCATATAAATCACCTGGTGATCTTGTTAAAATACAGATTTTGATTCAGTGGGTCTGTGATAGGGCCTGAGGTTCTATACTTCTAACAAGCGGATGCTGATACTGCTCATTTGTGAATTACTCATTTTGAGGAGCAGAGAAGACTGCACTGGAAATAGACAAATTCAGACTAAGAGAAAACTTAAGGAATAAAAAAATCAGTGAACAACTGAAATCCTGATTTTACATTAACACTGAGATTCACTATTTTGTATAGGACAGAAAAATAGTTACGACCAATCTGATATGTATTAAAAAATATCTATTAAAGATACAAGCAAAGGAGAAGTTGCCATTTTCAAGATGAATTTTACAAGTTTGGGTGTGAGGGAGCTGAGGTGGAGGAATAGTGGTATTATGAACCTAAAGCTTGAAATAAAATTAAGCCACAGTATGCCGTTAGAAAAGATGAATGGATTCCAAGGATTTCTATAAAGGCTTAGTATCTTCCTACCCCCCCACCCCGCCAATTCTGACATTTCTGTTAATAAGTTTTCTCTTTCTGTTTGTAATAGTAGAATTTAATTAGAAGGAAGTGGTAAAGCAATATAAACCAAATCCTAATGACAAATGAAATATATAAGTAATTTATAATGCTTAATACTAGATCCTGAAGCTGCTCCCATGTCCACCCTTTTGTTAACATCCAGAAAACAATTTTAAGTAGTCTTGTTTACCTGTTTATTTAAAGATTTATGATTATGTCATTTGATATAAAATTAATTCCATTAGGTAGCTCTTCAGTGTGGCAACATATAGAAAATAATCTTCCCAAGCCATTTGCTATAAATTTATTACTCACTTTCATTTTCCAGCCATATGTGAGCTCTCTTTAAGGCTCATGGAATGCTTTATGGATATTCATTTATTTTTAATAATAGAGTCTTATCATTTCCATGTTAGGGCTGAATAAAGTGAGACTATAGAGATAGCAGAGATCCTAGGAAATATCTTCAACAGAGGAAGAAGGCAGAGGGATTAAGAATTTGTTTATTGTGCCCTGGCTGGTGTGGCTCAGTGGTTTGATTCCCAGTCAGGACACAAGCCTGGATTGAGGGCCAGGTGCCCAGTAGGGGGTGCAAGAGAGGCAACCACACACTGATGTTTCTCTTCCTCTCTTTTTCTCTCCCTTCCCCTCTTTAAAAATAAATAAATAAAATCTTAAAAAAAAAAGAATGTGTTTATTTTGATAACGGAACCAAACTACCTAAGACCAGGATGATAGGCAACAATAGGGTGATAGTATTTATGTAAACTAAAATTAAGATTATAGGAAGAATTGGGTGGGGACAGGGAAGGTGACAAGACTAGCACAAAATGACTAATACTTGCTGCAATTATACTGAGGGATCAAATCAGGTGAGTTGTTTGTAATTTTAAATCTGTTGCCTTTTCTTATGGAAAGCAGGGAGCTAGGAGAAAAATGTTCATTTATTCTTAGTATTGGAAAAAGAGATATTATTTCCTTAAATAGGGTATTAATTAAAATTAATTATTCCAAATTATGTCTCTGTTCACATGAGAAATACTCCCATAACACAAGGCTTCTTTTTCATCTGAAGTGTCCTATAGTGGAATTCCATAAGCTGTCAAATGAGTTGGGAGAAACAGCTATGGCCAAAGAGGTTTCAAATGGCCAAAATGAAAACCCTGGAACATGACTTTCATGAAGGACTAAGAACTAGCTTTAAACCAAAAAGGTTATACTGATAAATAAGTAAAGAAATGGAAAAAAAGGTCATACTGAGTTAATCTAGTGGAAGGAGGTACAACAAAATGTTAACAGTGGCTAGGCAGTGAGATAACGGGTAATTTTAAATGTTTTTTTTTTTTTTCATTTTCTGTGTTTTCCATAAGCATGTACTTCAATCAGAAAAAAAGAAAAAAAAATAAAATTTATTTTACCCAAGTGGCAAGATTTCTCTTAATACATCCTTCCAGAATTGTTTGTAACATGTAGTTATGAAAATAATTGCTGGCTTGTTATAATTTTCCCTTCTTCTAAATGATCCCAAAACAATTTCTGAAGGGATAAAGCCTTTCAAATTGAACATTTCAAGAAAGCTGAATCTGGAATTCTGAGATATTTTTGCCTTTATTAATGTGTAAGAAAGTTGTCTAGTTTCATTTTTTTGCATGTACCTATCTAATTTTCCCAGCACCATTTATTGAATACACTATCTTTACCCCATTGTATGTTCTTGCCTCCTTTGTCAAATATTAATTGTTCATATAGGCATGGGTTTATTTCTGGGCTCTGTATTCTGTTCCCTAGATCTATATGTCTGTTTTTATGCCACAACCATGTTGTTTTGATTACTATGGCCTTGTAGTATAGTTTGGTATCAGGTAGCATGATATTTCCACTTTTGTTCTTTTTTCTCAATATTGCTGAGGCTGTTTGAAATTTTTTGTGGCTATATATAAATTTTTAGAATATATGTTCTAGTTCTGTGAAATATGCCATTTTTTTTTTTAATGCAACAGGATGGGCTGACCTAGAGGGTATTGTGCTTAATGAAATAAGTCAGTCAGAGAGGACTCTAAAGAACAAAATAAACAAACAAGATTGAAACCAACTCACATACACAAAGAGTGGCCTGGTGGGTGCCAGAAGGGTGGGGGAGTTGGGAGACTGGGAGAAAGAGGTGAAGTACAAATTGGTAGTTACAAAATTGTTATGGGGATGTAAAGTAAAGCATATGGAAATATAGTCAATAACATTGTAGTAACTATGTATGGGTCCAGTTGGGTACTAAAAATATCAAGGAAAACACTATGTAAAGCATACAATTGTCCAACCACTTAGCTGTAAACCTGAAACCAATACATAATAATATTGAAGTAAACTGTAATTAAAAAATTAAAAAAAAGAAAAACTGTAACATAATGGGAATCCACCCACATCTCTACAGGAGGGTGTGAATGCATCAAGATGATTGGCTTAATGAGTGTGAAGGGAGGAATAACTTAAAAATATGAATAAAAATATTGTATTGATTCTAATTGATAATATGCTTTCCTTTTCTTTTATCTGTCAAACTCCCTCCCTTCTGAATGCAGTTTTAGGTTTATTAGGTCACAGCTCTTCCTAGTATTTAAATCCTCATCACTTGATTCCTGCCTTCTTTACATTCTATCTTAATTTTTTTAAAGCTGTTCCTATTTCTTATTTCCTTAGTCATTTTTTTTTTTTACTGTCTTGATTTTTCAACCCACATACCTTAAAGCAAGTGATCCTCCAACTGGTTTGGAGTTTTATGCCACATATTTCTGAAGGATACTGGCTAATGCTTAGTGATCCAGAGCAAGTTAGCAATCTCTTTACACCTAGAGGGTTAGCAATGCTCACAGGTGCCACTGGTTATTACTGGAAGGCCTAAGGCAAAGGCAGAGGAGAAGAAAAAAGGGAGAATAAAGGGAGTGGGGAGAAAGGGATGACAGTAAAGGAAGACGGGGGTGGAGAGAAGAAGGTACACAAGTAGAGTGGTAGAGAACCACAACAATAGCCTCAAGGATATTCTTTACCAAAACACTGACTGGCAGCGGTATTATAACACAGGGAAGAATAAGACCTTTTCTTATAAGTGCCTTTTTGTTCACTGGTGACTTCTGCTGCTTTAATTAGGATGTTGACATATATACACAGATACACCAGCCATTCCCAATTTGAGATTTAACTATTTCCACAATGGTATCTGTTATGTGTTGTGTCTCTGCTGTACGTTCTATATATCAGAGAAGTATCAAGACTTCACAGGAAATAAATCCTATGAATCAGATGCATGATATATAATCTGTTGAAATTTTTATGCTGTGAGATGTCATTTTAGATGTTTTTCTCTGTGTAAAACAAAACTAAAACACTACCACTTCAAAATAAAAGAATAAATAAGATAACTGAGTTATAACTGTACATAAAAATTTCCTTGACAGATTCTATAGCAGAAAGGCTCTTTTATGGCTCATGTAGGATAACTGGTCTTTTTGGCAACAAGAAAATCCAAGAGCAAGTTTCTTTTTATTGAGCTGCTGCTACCTCATGGACCGATCAAAGAACAACCTTCTATTTGAGGATAATTTTGCCTCAATTTATTTTCTCACTTTCTCCTACTGTAGGTTACAAAGGATGTAAAAGATAGACTTTTTTTTGCCCCTTTGTTATTTCATTTGTTGTAGCTGTTTGTCCTGTTTTGGAAGTAAGAATTTTTTTGTGTGAGATTTCATTGCAATACTTTATGGCTACCAACTATAAGTTCAAAACAGAATTTATGTTTTGGATTGGGAATAAGAAACAAACAGATCCAATGAGGCTATCAGGAGATTAAAATAATTTTATTCCTGGATAATATGCATTATATAATAAATACTGTAGAAGGAATACATTTGGAAAAATTTTGTTAGGGATTTGTTATTCATGTTTTCAGAAATACTCTAATTTGGTGAGATCAAGCTGAATGAGGTGCATCCAAGACGGTATTCCTGAGAAAGCAAACACTAGAAGGAATTAATCTCTTCACCATTTTATTTACATAGAATATGAGATTAACAATTTAGATAAATGTTATACTTTTTTCAGAGATGGTGTAAGTAAATGTATTTATCATAATAACAGTAGAGATAATCATAGTTACTATTATTAAACATTTTAAAAAGCAATTACTGAGTGGTTTGCTTGTTTGTTTTTTTGTGGTGCCAGGAACTTTACTAAGCCTTTTTACAACCACCTATTGGGGTAAGTACTGTTACAATTATCACCATTTTACAGATGAGAAACTGAGGCTCAAAAAGTTTAGGTAATTTGCTCAAAGTTATATCGATGGGACTGGTACTAGAACCCAGATCACTCTCATGTTGCTCAAAGCCCATACCCTTACCCACTTACTATACTGCCTTCACCATAGAAAGATACTGGTAATAGATGGCAATGGAACATGGAGATTAATGGATGTATTTAATTTCAAAAAAGAGAAAGTTATTTCAATAGCTAGATAGAGTAAAAAGAAAATAATGACAAAAAACCAGGTAAGAGACTCCATAAATGATCATTGTAAAGAAATTGGCCTTCTTAACAGCTTTGATAAGTTGGGAAATGCTTTTCTTCAATGCCATCAACCTTGAGCTAATAAACAACAATAGTTTCTAAGCAATTCAGTTGCATTTTCATTTTGGTTCTTAGATTGGACTTTAGGCAGGAAAATGCTATTTCATATGTGCTTTTAAGCTTTATGTAATCTGGGGTAACTCCGAAGGTGTGAGCGTACCATATGGGCCTTCGGAGATTTGGAATATGGCATCTTTCATATATTTAGAAATAAGAATTTTCAAGCAACTATGTTAATTTCACTGAAAAGTTTTAAACAAGATTGTGTCAGAAAATATATAGGTATAGGTTAATTTTGTCATCTGTGAATAAAATTATTTTGATAACCAAGGGGGAAACAGATTTAACAGTCGTTGGGTGCCTAGGTTGAGCCAAATATCTGAAAAAAAGTACAGTGTGAGTTATGACGATACTCAAGAAAGCCAAAATATTTACCTCGAACAGCATAGCCATCTTTTACTGATGCTGGGAAGGGGGGTAGGTTATCTTTTGCATATATATCTTGAGCAAGGACTCGGCCCATTCCATCTGAAAGAAGAGAAAAGAAGCAAAATATGGATGTTGAGAGTAATGGTTAAACAGGTAGCCATAGAAAAGTCAGGCATGTATGCTTGTCTGGCAAGGCTTGTCTATATGCTCAGTCAGTCCTCCTAATATCTGTCCCACAGAATAGGAGAAGGGAGAGATGCATCCTAGTGTCTGAAATGAAAGATTAGATTTAGTCAATTAATAGTAATGCCTGCAGAGATTATCTGAATATGAGTAGCTACAAAATCATCAAAGACGTGTTTAAGTTGACATGTCATTGATTCTTTGACAACCCAAAAATGACTTTAAAAAGCCTATTTTTAAATATTTTCATACCCATTAACCCAGTAATTTCACTTGTAGAAATATATCATAGTAAAATGACTAAATCTTTTTTTCAAAAGATTTTATTTATTTATTTTTAGACAGAGGGGAAGGGAGGGGGAAAGGGAGAGAAACATCAATGTTTGGTTGCCTCTCACATGCCCCCTACTTGTGACCTGGCCCACAATTCAGGAATGTGACCTGACTGGGAATTGAACCCGAGACCCTTTGGTTCGCAGGCTGTCGCTCAATCCACTGAGCCACACTAGCCAGGGCAAAATGAGTAAATCTTTATGCACATGTTTATCTCAGAGTTGCTTACATTAGTGAGAAATGGGAAGAAATCAAAAGACCAATAATATAGACATTTAAATAGACAATGATCTATCCTTATGACAGATAAACTATTATACAGGCTAAAGTACTATTTATAAAGAATATTCACTGACATAGGAAAATTCTTATGATATAGTTAAAAACATGCAGAATCACACATTTAGTTAAGATACATGCATATATCAATAGAAAAAGATGGTGAGGGCATACATGAAATATAAAACATTATTTCAGTGTGCTAGAATTCTGTATGATTTTTATTCCCTTTGCTATATACTTTTCTGAAAATTTCCAAATTTTCTAAACTAATCACATCATTTTTCTGAAGTATTTTTTCCTTGTGAAGAGATAAGTAAAGTTTCCATAGCTAGATGGGTGAGTTTTTGTGTTTGTTTGCTTTTTGTTTGTGGCTTTGTCCTTCATAGCCACCTAGGACCCCTGGTTTCAAGATCCAGAACCAAGACGTAATGATGGAGAGATTTTAAATATTCTACTCTGATCCACAGCAATAATGATTGATGTTGACTCCTTTTTAGGGAAGTGACATCTGAAATGGAAGTGAGACCTTCTTGGCAGATTTATAGCTTCGTATACTCCTAGGAGATTGAGGCTGTTCTGGAGCTATCCTGGAGCTACGGACCCTGCTTTGTAAGATCAGGGAAGAGGTGGGACCAGAGTGTCGGGTTTGCATTCACATATACAACGTTAACTTCCAAATGAACCTAGAGCTATAAGGTAGTCTCTGGTAGTAAGCCCCATGGCATTTCCCTAGAATTATAGTAAAACTCCTGGGATACTCCTTATCAGCAAATAATCTGGCCGGGGTAGCAAACAAAAATGTGAGCTGTATGCCAGCTCAGACCCTAAGAGAATGGCTTTGCTGGGAATTTAAATAGCTTAAAGTAATTATCAAAGATAGCACAAAGGCTGAGTTCTTCTGCAATCTGGTCCAGTTAATTTTGTAAATGTATATACAGAATTTTATAAATTATTAAATAATATCGCACATATAATTTCATTTAACTCATGAAAATCTAGTAAACCATTATTATTTTCATTTTACAGATAAATAAAGAGAAGTTTAAATAGGGTAAATCATTTACCCATGGTTATATATTCATAGGTGGCTAAAGTAGAATTGAAGTTTTAATCATAGAACTTCAATCTTTATTACAATGGCCAATAGCTACAATTCATGCTCCCTTTACCTATTACTCTTCCTCTATTTCTCTGACATGAGAAAAATTTACAAGGTGATTATTCAAAAAATTAATATAGAATTACCATATGATCCAGCAATTCGACATCTAGGTGTATATCCAAAAGAACTGACAGCAGAGACTTGATATATGTGCACCCATGTTCACAGTGAGGCCAGGTAGCACCTGGGGAGGCCAAGGGAGGCCTCAACCTGATCTAGGTTCTTGTCACAGTTCAAGAAGGAATTTGAGAGCATGACAGATTTAGCAAAGCATAGCACATTTATTAAAATGATAGTATACATTTGAGAAGAATGGGAGACCTTGAAGAATGAATTGCTCCGATGGGTTCTGGGGGGAACGTTCTTATTAAATGTAGGCAAGGTGTGGGGGATAAGGAGGTCCTTGGCTTCTGATGCTAGTGGGGTGACTGCTGACATGGTTCATTCTAGTCCCTCCTCTTCAGATAGCAATTTCTTTCTTTCTTTTGTCTTCTCAATGACAGGAAATGGAGGAGAATAGTTGGTCAGTGAAGGTCACGACTGTGACATTCAAGCAAAGACAGAAAGGGGGAGGGATAGAGCTAGAGGCCAGTGTTTCATATTCTAACTTTCCTGTCTCAATAGAAGCATTATTCACAATAGTCAAAAGTTGGAAGCAACCCAATTGTCCATTAATGGATGAATGGATAAACAAAATATGATCTATACAAACAGGAATACAAAGTCTGTCCAGAAGGCATCCAGCCACATAATATGAAAGACAGACTTCTAGTCAAGATGGAGGCATAGGTAAACATGCTTCACTTCCTCACACACCTACAGCAAAAATAACTAGACTACAGAACAAATATCACCCAGATTTGTCAGAAAATTGATCTGTGTGGAAGTCCGACAACCAAGGAATTAAAGAAGTCACATTCATCCTGACGGGAAGGAGGGGTGGAGATGCAGAGATGTGCAGAGAGGTACAAAATGGTGGAGAGGCAGGGAGAGGTGCAGAGATGTAGAGGAGTGCACAGAGGCATGGAGATGTGGAACAGGTGGTCCCACATCCACGTGTGGTGGGTAAAAATCAGGAGGGATACCTCGGGGGCAAGGGACCCCAGCCCCAGACCAGATGACCCAGCCTAGGGTTCCAGTGCCAGGAAGTTAAGTCCTCATCACTTCTGGCTGTGAAAACCAGTGGGGGTTAGGGTGGCAGAAGAAACTGCAGGATTCTCAGGTGACTCCTCTTAAAGGGCCCGCAATGAACTTTGGACTTAAGAAGACCCATTCCCTCTGGGATTAGGCAGCAGGGCAACAGCTGGAAGGGTACCAGTGGCATATGGGGAGAGGTTGAGTGACTGGGAGCAGAGCGAATGCAGGGAGACAGCTTCTTCCCAGGCAGAACTCCATAAGGCAGGCAGCAGCATTGTCCCTACTTCGAGCCCTCCCCCACACAGACCCACAAAGTGGTGATATAGTTTGCCCCACTCTGGTGATTACCTAAGGTTCTGCTCCATACAACTTACAGGTGCACTTTTCTACAATGGGCCATGTTACTAGGACAGGGAGTCAAAGCGGCTCGATCTAATACACAGAAATGAACACAGGGAGGCTGCCAAATCAAGGAGGCAAAGAAATAAGGCCCAAATGAAAGAACAGAACAAAACCCCAGAAAACACGAAATGAAACAGAGATAACCAAACTATGAGATGCAGAGTTCAAAGCACGGGTTATCAGATTGCTCAAAGAATTCACTGAGTATAACAACAGCATAAAAAAATACCCAGGCAGAAATGAAGGTTACATTAAGTGAAATAAAGAAAAATCTATAGGGAACCAACGGTGGGGGGAGGAAGCTGAGAATCAAATCAATTTGGATCATAAGGAAGAAAAAAGCATTCAATTAGAACAGCAAGAAGAAAAAAAAAACCCAACAATGACAGACTAAAGAGCTTCTGGGACATCTCCAAACGAAACCAACACCTGAATCATAGAGATGCCAGAAGGAGAAGAGGAAGAACAAGAAAATGAAAACTTATTTGAAAAGTTATATAATGAAAGAAAACTTCCCTAATTTGGTGAAAGAAATAAACATACAAGTCCAGGAAGCACGGAGAGTCCCAAACAAGTTGGATCCAAAGAGGACCACACCAAGATACATCATAACTAAAATGCCAAAGGTTAAAGATAAAGAGAGAATCTTAAAAAGGAGACAGTTACCTACAAAGGAGTTCCCATAAGACTGTCAGCTGATTTCTCAAAAAAACCCCAAAAAACTTTGCAGGCAAGAAGGGACTGGCAAGAAGTATTCAAAGTCATGAAAAGCAAGGACCTACCACCTCGATTACTCTATCCAGCAAAGCTATCATTTAGAATGGAAGGGCAGATAAAGTGCTTCCCAGACAAGGTAAAGCTAAAGGAGTTCATCATCACCAAGCCATTATTACATGAAATGTTATAGGGACTTATTTAAGAAAAATAAGATAAAAACTATGAACACTAAAATGGCAACAAATACACAACTATCGCCAACTGAATCTAAAAAACAAACAAAGCAAACAAGCAGAACAGGAACAGAATCATAGGTATGGAGATTATTTGGAGGGTTATCAGCTGGGAGGGGGAATGGGGAGAATAAGGGAAAAGATGTGGGATTAAGAAATACAAATTGGTAGGTACAAAATAGATGGGGATGTTAAGAACAGTATAGGAAATGGAGCAGTCAAAAAACTATATGCATGCCCGGCTGGTGTAGCTCAGTGGATTGAGCGCGGGCTGGGAACCAGAGGGTCCTGGTTCGATTCCCAGTCGGGGCACATGCCTGGGTTGCGGGCCAGGTCCCCAATGAAGGCCATGTGAGAGGCAACCATACATTGCTCTTTCTCCCCCCCTTCTCCTCTCTCTGAAAGTAAATGGCTAAAATCTTTAAAAAAAAAAAAAAAACCACCCCCCCCCAAAAAAAAATCAAAAAAAAAAACAAAAAACCAAAAAACTATATGCATGACTCATGGACATGAAAGAAGGGGGGACTGTTGGAGGGAATGGGGGTACTAGGTGGAAGAGGGCAAAAGGGGAAAATTTGGGACAACTATAAAAGCATAATCAATAAAATATGTTAAAAAAATAGAGACATTTATTGAAGAATGTACAAGATACAAGAAACACTGTACATGGGACAATGACGCCTCAGTCCCCTTCAAAGTAAGCACCTTGGGACCTCACACAGTTTTCCGAATCACCATCAGCTACCCCATCGTATTTTTCTGAACCTCTTTGACAGTCTGAATTCTCTTCCCTTTCAAAGGTGATTTTAGTTTTGGGAAAAGCCAGAAATCGTAGGATGCCAAATCTGGGCTTTCGCGGGGCAGCCACCTGGGTGATTTGATGTTTCACTAAAAATCTCTGCACAAGACGTGATGCATGAATGGGCACCTTGTTGTGATGAAGGTGCCAATGACCAGTTGTGGAACTTCTGAATCATTGAACTAGTTTCCTTGGAGGAATGTTTAATCTTAATGCAAAATTTGATGCAGATTTGTTGCTCTACACTCTGTCATTTTGAATGCGACGGTCACACAGTACATATGCTCACTAAATGGCATCTACCCCTCACTGACTAATACAGTGAGTTGTCATTGTTCATGCATGCGCATTTCAGTCGACTCTCCTTGGCTGCCAGGTTATATCCATGTCATGTAAACCGTTTTTGTTATATTAACAATGGCTGGGCTTTTTTTTGGACAGACCTCATATTATTCAGTCTTAAAAGGGAAGGAAATTCTGACATATGCTATAACATGTATGAAACGTGGTGACAATGTTAAGTGAAATAAGCTACTCATAAAAGGACACATATTATATGATTTGCATACATGAGGTAATTAGAATATTAAAAATCAATTAGTCAGAAAGTAGAATGGTGGTGGCCAGTGGCTGGGGGAAGGGGAGAACAGGAAGTTATCATTTAATAAGTAAAGAGTTTCAAGTTTGGGGAGATGAAAAAGTTTTGGAGATTGATGGGGTGGTAGAACAATGTGAATGTACTTAATGGTCCTGAACTGTACAATTAATAATGGCTAAGATAATAAATTTTACATGTTTTTTACTACAGTAAAAAAGAAATGAAGTATTGATACATGCTGCAACATGAATGAACCTTGATTTTGGCTTCATTAACCTAAAAGATTAGTGACTATAAGAAAAAGGCTAAGTAGAAAAAGCCAGTCACAAAAGATCACCTATGATCCCACTATATAAAATGTCCAGAATAAACTTACAGAGATAGAAAATCAGACAATGGTTACTCAGAGATAAATGGGGGTATGAGGGGTAGGAGAGGGATGATAGCTAATGGGGACGGGGGTTCTTTCGGAGGTGATAAGTGTTGTAAAATTGACTATGGTGTTGGTTGTACATATCTGTGAATATACTAAAACATGGAATTGTATACTTTGAGTGGGTAAAGTATATAGTATATGAATTATATCTCCATAAAACTCTTATTTTTTAAAAGGCTGGGAAGAGGTTTTTTTAAAAAAGAATATTCCTCTCATTTCAACATATATTTAGATGAGTCAAGAAAAATCATATTTATAGCACACATATACCATCAGGTCTTTATAGACCTTCTTTAAATATCATAGAAAAAAACGGCTTCATACTTAGGTTATTAATATAAATTTATTAATGTAAGTATGTAATTGGCCAGTATTTTTTATTTTGGACTTGCACTAAATATAAGATTGCTATAAGATAAAATTATATCCCTAGTGGATTAGTTCTGCTTTTGGAGTTGGTATCAAATTAACTTACCAGCAGAGTTTAAATCTCTTTAAAGAGAAAAACATGTATTATCTCAAGGTTTGGTGTAAAAGCCTAAGACAAGGGACAGGAGTTTTAGAGAAATATGCAATAGATTAAAAAATGGTAAAGACTCCCAATTTCAGTAGATACTAGAGTATTGAAAGAATAAATGTCAGATACACAAGCACCTACTGTATATCCATATCTCTCAACAGGGTTTGGAACTAAACAATGGTCTGCTTCCAAGTAGTCAATATAAGAATTCATTCGACGTCAGACCAGATGATCCATGTGGGAACTTATAAAGCATGTGGTAGTGCTGAAAATTACTTCCTCGCATGGGATAGTCTCTCTTGTATACATATAGATACATAGATGTTAAAGCATCCTTTTTGTTCGCCCGTAGGTGGAGCCCAAGTATTAGTGCTGAATAAACTTTGGGCCTGTGATTTGAAAAGCGGAGCCTAAGCATTCTTCAAATTTGAATGGAACCCAGGCAGCAATAACTTTTCAACTAGATATTATGACTGTTTTAGGTTTCACATTTAGTAGAGAAACAACAATGAGCAGCTGAAACTGTGGGAGCCAAAAGTTTTACTAAAATACATAATTTCATGAAAACATGAGCAAAATTCCTTTTTCACAGGTGCTCCAGTCAAATGAGAACCCTATTTATAATAAGCAAAAGATGGTTCCCCCAATATATGATTAATATAACTAATATGCTTTCTTAGGAATAGTTGGCAGGAGTTTGCAGCTCTTCACAGTCAGAAGTGAGCCTTTCAGTTGTAGAAAGTTAGGCTGTGTGCCAAGGACCTGTGGTCCCACTTCCGGAATCTGAGGAGGTAATGTCCATTCTGTTCTATTCTTCCCCTTGCACTGTATTCTCTAAGTTCTGCATAACAAAGAATTTATTCAATTTAGACACTTCTCCAAGGAGGACATACAGAGGGCCCAGAAACATATGAAAAGATGCTCAGCGTCACTAGCCATCAGAGAGATGCAAATTAAAACCACAATGAGATACCATCTCACACCGGTCAGAATGGCCATCATAAACAAAGCAATAGATAAGTGTTGGAGGGGATGCGGAGAAAAGGGAACCCTACTGCACTGTTGGTGGGAATGCAGACTGGTGAAGCCACTGTGGGAAACAGTATGGAACTTCCTCAGAAAACTAGAAATGGAACTGCCTTTTGACCCAGCAATTCCACTGCTGGGATTATACCCTAAGAGCCCTGGAACACCAATTCAAAAGAACCTATGCACTCCAATGTTCATAGCAGCACAATTTACAATAGTCAAGTGCTGGCAGTAACCCAAGTGCCGGAAGCAACCCAAGTGCCCATCAGCAAATGAGTGGATCAAGAAACTATGGTACATTTAAACAATGGAATTCTACGCAGCAGAGAGAAAGAAGGAGCTTATACCCTTTGCGACAGCATGGATGGAACTGGAGAGCATTATGCTAAGTGAAATAAGCCAGGCAGTGAGGGACAAATACCATATGATCTCACCTTTAAGTGGAACATAATCAACAAAAGAAAAAAGCAAGCAAAATATAACCAGAGACATTGAAATTAAGAACAATCTAACAATAGCCAGAGGGGAGGGGGAGGGGACTATGGGGAGAAAGGTTTTCAGGAACCACTATAGATGACACATGGACAGAACCAAGGGGGAGGGTGGAAGCAGGGGAGGGAGGGGGGTTTGGAGGGGGTGGGGGGCATGGAGGGGAGAGAATGCAGACAATTGTAATTGAACAACAATAAAGTAATTAAAAAAAGGAAAAAAAAGAATATGTTCAATTTGACGAAGACGATAACAAATATGCATATTTCTAGATTCTGTGGAGGCAGAAATCTTAAAGGCTAGGCTATGTATCCCTGAGGACCTTGGGCCACACATACCATTCAGTGCTCTGAAGAGGTCAATAAGAAGGAAGGAGTGTAAAAGACTGGCTGATGATTCATGCTGTTTTGTGTGGTATGCTCACTTACGCTGTAAGAAGACAGTGGCAGTTTGCCTGGTCCAAAGGTAGAAGCCTTTTTATGCTGTCAGCAGGAAACTCAAATTCAAGTCAGTACCCCACAGATAACAGTCATTAGTGAATTCCCTACTCTCTAGAGTGCTAGACGTTTTACACTGAGATGACTGGCCTAAAAATATCTTCAGAAAGAGTCTTTACAAATTCAAATGGCTGAAAATGGACATACATACAAGGAAAATCAAGACAGAGAGCTATTTATAAAGTTGAGTATGATTTGTGAGCATTGAACCCGAATGTATTCTGTAAATGGTAAAAGTAAATATTTAATTTGGTTGGTTGGGCATTTATTCTGGCCTAGATAATAGTCTCTTCTTGCTGTCTAAATTAAGATGTTAGGAGAACTGAGTGACTTTTGGGTATAAAAGGGAAAAGCATGTTAATTTCTCAAAGTCATTTATCAAAATGATTTGACAGTTGTAAAGTTCCCTGTGTCTAAGAAGGAAATCAAGGGAAAAGTCTGAGTTCAGTGGTCCAGGAAATTGATTCCTTGTCCTCACTTTGGCTAACTAAGATACCAGCAGTTAGATATTTCAGGAATGCAGGAAGAATGTGGTAGATAACAGAGGCTGAAAAGAAAGATAACTATCCAAGACTTCCTAATACAACACATGAATATAAGCCAGTTTTCTGTTGATTATAAAACTCTCAAAAGTTTACTTCTCTTACTACAACATTTAAAAACCACCATGACATCCAATCTGTGGGAGAGGCTACTGAAAGATCTGTTTTGACCTAACGGCTACTCACTGTGCTCACAAAAATAGTTGAGAAGGCAGACTTGATACATATACTTACCTTGCCAAATGACCAGTAGTAGGAACAATATTAGCTAAGTCCAAGGATTGAGAGGAGGGTGAAGCATGTACAGATTTGGGTCATTACAACATTAACAAAGAAAGCTTTATCATGAAGTAACATACTTATAGAAAACTTCACGATTATTTAACAGACACTGAGCATTGAATATGGTTAGTGGCCTCGAGCCTATCCCAATATAATTTATTCCCTACATTTTAATGGTGAAATTTAAAAGACTACACTACATTGGTACATTATAAATCTCACTTACATATTACAGGCTTCACATAAGGCCATATAGGCCATATTACCCTGAAGGCACAGAGCTCCTGTCATATTACAGGCTTCCTATTTGTGTACACCGAGAAAGAGTGAATGATTTAGGGCTGGAATTTTTTTTATTTTTTTAGGTAAACAAGTGTATTAATTAATCTCTAGTTATTGCAGAAGTCATGTTTATGGAATAGCACGATAAAATCCCTATGATTGCAGGGGTGAGGTGGGTATAAGGGGACTAAATGGTAATGGAAAAAATACAATAAAATATTTGGAAAAAAAATTCCTATGTTTTTAAAACACATAGCTTGTTCAAAGTGATATTGTGTTGTGCATTTGTATTTTTCCATCTAGGGATGCTCATTACCTGCCACTGTAATGAGTGAGAGCAAGCATTACAGTTCTTATATCATAAAATAAAAATAAGCTTTGTGCAACGTTATAGAATTTAGACAAATACAAATGTTATGATTATCAGAAATGATTAAGTCATGATTTAGCAACACAGAAAGATGCAATGGAATTGGTAATGAATTAGTTCTTAGACTGAGTTGTGGTTTCATGATGTATATTTTATTCTTGAGTACTATAACTTGGATCTGTGTTATATATTCATTTCTATACATAAAATATTAAGCTTTAAAAATGCTAAGTGTAAAAAGCATTTAAATTAATTAAAGCAAAAGATATATTTTGAGGGGAATATTAGTTTTAAAAAATACCTATTGTTTTTGAGGTCTCAGAAAATGTTTCAAATGAGAGTAGATGCTCGCTCTCTGAGGTACTTAATGATGGAAACTGCCATACCAAGGTGCCAGGAATAGGGTATCACTGATAAATGGGTAGCACATAAGTTCAAGGGGTGGATTTGTTGGTCAGGATTTGGTAGAAACAAACAAAATGCTCTTTCTATAGTTTGAACAATTTAAACTCTTATTTATTGGTAATTTCTCAACTACTGTTCTATAAACTATAATATATTCTACAGGAAAAACTGTTTTTCTTATTATAATTTCCATTATTTTATTTTGTGCTTTTTATTGTATTTTTTTATTACCATTTCTCCCCCCATGCCCCCTTTCACCTCCGCTCACCCCTCCCCCTCACAATCACCACACTGTTACTGGTGTCCATGAGTTCTTTTTCTTTTTTGCTCTATCCCTCCACCCCTCTCAAACCCACCCCCTGCCCCAGCTGTGAGCCTGCTCTCTATGAGACTGCTTCTATTTTGCTCATTAGTTCAGTTTATTCATTAGATTCCACATATGAGTGAAATCATATGGTACTTGTTTTTTTTCTGACTGGCTTATTTTGCTTGGCATAAACCACATATCCTAGTATCCTAAAAATAACAACTAACCTTTTCAACATTAATTGCCCTATATTAGAATATTACAATGATGATTAAAAAACAAAAAGTAATATGTAACAAGTATTTCATAAAAAGAAAGAAAGATAAATGAGGAAATAAAGCTCCTAGATGAGATGCAAGAAGAAATAAATATTGAATGTACCAATCATAATATTGACTTTGAAGTAATACTGGTAACTTCCTTTGAAATTGCTTAAATCAAAGGAAGGAAATTAGTAAAGCATATAGTCTCATGGTTATAATAATATCACAGAATCATTCAATGTTGTTTACAAATGATAAAACAAGATGATAATAGTTCACTTATATATATATTTTTAGCAAGTTAACCAAGGAAATTGGGATGGTAAAGAAAATGAGTTTAAGAAAAGAGAAAATAAGGTTTTTAACTATTTGGATACATTCTGTTTTTGAAAAATGAAGTTAAAGTTTTAAAAACTTTACTGAAGTTAAAGTTAAAAACTTTGGTTTTTAAGTTAAAAACTTTAAGTAAAGTTAAACTTAAGTAAAGTTAAAAACTTTAATGAAGTTAAAGTTTTAAAAACTTTATTGCAAATCTATTTCATAAACATTTAAATACATTACAAAGATTATTGCTGATTATGACAGAATCATCGTGTCTCTGATTTTCTTCATATGCTTATGCCCCACAGTTAAATGAAAGGAAGACTGCGATTTCCCTGGCACACGGCCCATGCTACGGGGTGAGCTAACAGCCTGCCAGGACTTACAAAGTCTTTGCTTCAAAAAACAGTCAAAAAGGTAACTACTGCAGCACTGGATGCTCCAATATGAAAGTTAATCAATACAAACAAACAAACAAACAAACAAACAAAAAACTTTAGCCAAGTTTTCTTTCCTGGTAATTGTCTTGTTGGTGGTCTTGGCAAATCCTTTATTGATACTGAAATGTCTCTCTTTTCATTTCTACTAATTTTCTCCCCAAAGCTTGGAAAATCTTGTATATTTATATAAATTTTTATAATTCTACCAATATAATTAAGAATAAACAGAAATTTCCAAAAATCTGAGTTCCTTCTTTGAGATTTTTGATCATAGCAGGGATTGGGTATCCTGATGTTATTCCTTTGTAGAAATTTTCTATTTTTGTTCCATTTTAACTGAAACATTTTTTCCATTGCTTATATTCTGAATCCTAACCTAATACCATTAATATAGATGATGGTACCTCAAAACAGATACTGAATGAAAAGACTGCCAAGTAAACTATACCAAACAAGATGTATATTTAAAATGTGAAAAAGTACCCCAAAAGAATAAAAAACTAAGAATCACTAAGAATCATATTTAAAAATTGTACTTTGTTTTAGCCTCAGATATACCGAATAAAAGTTGTATAAACCAACTTAAAGAAATCATGAAAAATTACTTCCTCCTTACTTTTAGTTAAATTTTGATTATTTTCTATCAAAATTGCTTCAAGAGAGATACATTAATAATATGCTTTAGTTTCACATAGAGACAACACATATATGAAAATATATAATGGTATGCATAGAAGGAAGTATGAAATAGGAAGATTAATCTACCTGGTTGCAACATGGGATAATTAAGCCATTATAGGTCTGATTCCTATGCTAGTGAGTTAATTCTACTCAATTATGTAACTATAAAAATGAAGCCCACACACAAGGGGGCTTGGTGAGTCCTGTGATAACAGTGCACATGTGGTAATCACAACATTGGGGGAAAAAGCATCTGAAAGCACATATACAGAGAACAGGTCAGTCATATAATCACCATCTTTGGACATTAACAGCAGCATAATTGCCTAGAGGTTGTGGTTACACACACACACGCAAACATCCCATGAATATATAGAGATGGATTTAATAAAATGTTCATATTTGAGGAACGCAGGAATAAGTATAAAGGAAATGATAAAAATCATGAATGAGTTCAAGCAGTCACATTCATGGAAAAATCTACAGCAAATGCTAGCACAGACCAAGGTACCAGGAGGTATTTGTAAGTAAATGGGATCATCCCAGGTGAAGACCTTACTAGACTGGAGGTAGAATTGGAGGCAGTAATTAAGATAATAAAAATACATGCTTTCACTTGAAATATTTGAATAACTACCTGAATTCTCTGTTTCAATTTTGTAAAGCTCAACCAGAAAGTAAGCTGAAAACCAGTAAAATGACTGTTTAGATGACCTAGGTGGGTGACATATAAATTTCACAACAAAATGCTGTTTCCAGAGATTGTTCATGTGGATCGACAAATGGAGCTGAGCCAAGGAGTTCTAGCTTTGATTCCATAATTTATAGGTGCTTATCTTAGGGCTATGTTCTCAGAATCCCCATGTGCAGAAGGGAAGGGAATCATTTACTAAATTCTCAAAATGGCAGCTTAGTGCAAACTAGATGACTTACATATATTATTTCCTTTAATAACATCTCACAATGACCTTATTGGGTAGACATTATTTCTATATATGAGAGATGTAAAACTCAGAAAGTTTACATAGCTGCCCAGGGTCTCTCAGCTAGTGAAAAGTAAAGCAAAGTAAAGAGTATGTTTGATGGCAAAGCTCCTTCCAGTACACCTTACTTCACTTTTCATTACTCTCTGACAGCTCCTGAATCCTTGGGAGGAGTTAATGAATTTCTAGCAATGACTTGTGAATCATTTTGGTGAAAACCTCCTACAGTTTAAAATCGGGAGTTTCTGATTTCTTCTGGAGGGCAGTAATTTCTGCTTATGATAATCGCCTACCTTCAGGCAGCTCTCTCACTGTAGGTCAGAGACTGGAGAAATGCCTCTGCTGGTCAGTGTTCTAAAAGAGATACTGTACTTCACTCCTTCAAAATGAGTTTCAACAGCAAAGCTTAAAAGTTTCTTGACTAGAATTACTTCAGCCTCTTTGGAAAAACAAAGAACCAAGGTCAGAGATGCTGAAGTCTCTGATCATTTAATCTTAAATAAGAAAGCCTTAGGGCTTGTAATTTAAAATAATGCTCCTAAGAGAACAGAATCCTTTTTACCGAAAGGTCATAGTCTTTCCCTTGTTAACTGAAACATACTGGGAATTATAGGAAATAATGCCAGAATATTTTCATCTGCTTTACCGTAGCTACCACTGTACCAAATGTGTTATTCATGCAACACAGTTTACAAGAAGATGAATCATAAGAGGAAGTCTTACAAATATTACCATCCATTGCTATGCCAGGTATGTCTCTCACAAGAAACCAAAGGAAGATATTTATAGTCAGTGGAGCACTTGCTCCTTAAAGGCTTTGCTTGCAGACAGGAGATAAAAATAGTAGAAATGCTAAAAGACAGACCAGAGATCATTAAAAATTCATCTACAGCCAAAATATATGAAAACAAATGAACAAACAATATTTTATACATACACACACATCTAGGCACTTGCTTTACAAGAAAGAGAATCCTAGAAGTTAATAATAAAGACCTAAACCAAAATGACAGCTTTGGGAATGGAAAACAAGGGATGGATTCAAGAAAACATAGAAGCAGCAAGTGTTGCAGAGGTAAAGAATGTAAGTTTGGTTTGGTTATGTTCAATTTACTAGCAGTGTGTATACATTTGGTGTAGTAGTTTAGAGCTCTGGCAAGGTCTAGGCAATGATACAGATTTAGAAATCATTTAATAGGTGGTATTTGAAATCACTGGCATGCATGAGGTTATTTGAAGTGCACTGTGCAAGATGTGAAAAGAACCAAAACCAAAAATGTTATAGAAAGTTTATATTCAAGGAGTGGACAAAGGAAGGCAAGCCTATAAGAACCTATGAAGGAGACAGGTATCCCATTGTTTACCTGTCCCTCTCCTGCACTGCACAGTGAGATACACGAAGGAAGAAGTGTTTTATTCATCGTTGTCTATCCAAGACTTAACATAGCACCTAACATTTAGTAGATATTTTATAAATATTTTTGGAACAAAATGAATTATGTTTCTGTATATGATGTTTTAAAAACACAAACCCAAAGTGCCTAGGAGGTTTAATTATAATACTCTTGCAAAAGAATATTAAAAGAATATTAAAAATTGAGTTTGATCAGATTCAAAGACTGAATGCAAACTTCACTATTATTTTTCATAATCATGAGTGGAAACACTTGACAAGAAACTTAACCGTCCGTGGAGTCTGCTAACATGTAAGCAACGGCTGATTTGATGAACAGACGAAGGGGAAACGAGCACACGAAGGGAAAAGAGAACCCAGCTGAATGCCTTTCTTTCTAGAAGAAATATATAAATGGCCACTTTCAATTGTTTTTTTTTTCCTTAAAAGGACTAAAATTTTGGTTTAAATGTGACTTGGCATGCACTGAGATTTTTCTAAGGACTGATGTTAGGGAAAACCCCCCTGGAATTACAAGAGGCCAGGGATGGTTAATTTATGTTCCTAATAGGTAAAATATTATTTACATTTATTCCAACTTAAGTTTACATTGATATTTTCTAAATATGTTTTGGTGTTGACTGATATAAAAATACATGAATATCCTGCATTTAATAATAGAAAAGCCCCATTTCATTAAAAATGATTTTGAAATCAGTTAATTCTTGACTAATTTCCCACGCTAGCGAGTTTCTAATCTTTATTTCCTTTAATGAGGAGTAATACAACACAACTCCAAAAATTAAGCCTACTGATACATGTACTATAGGATTAGTGTGAACTACATAAAACTTTTTGTCTAAGTAGTGCCAGGGCTAGAATTTGACAGTTAAAATTTCACTAATTTAAGGCCTTTTCATTTATACATAATTTGTTTTGTTATCTATCATTCATTTTTATATCTTCATACTGGAGGAAGAGCACTATCATGTAGTAAAAAGAAGGATGTAACTCTTGAGCCTTGGTCTTATTCCTTTTCTGCTGTTCTGAGTCTGATTTCTTGCAGAAAAATTAGGGTGTTTATATAGATACTCTTTAATGTTTACTTAAGTTAGAGTACTTTATGATCTATGAATAAAATCTTTTTAAATGTAAAATCAATCCTTTTGTATTGTTTTTATCTGCATAACAAAAATAATTAAGAAGCTATATTTTATTCAGATTGCACTAACTACAACTTTCACGCTGAATTTTAAAGAAAGGGGGAGGGGTTTGATTAAAAACTGAAAACACTGGAGAACACCACCTTTCCGTTGTCTTTAGGGAAACTGGTTTTAATGGTTTATGAATCTTACTTGAGGAAAAAATGAAAAGAAAAGGCAATAGGCAAATATGGTTGTACCTCGGTAGTTGATGATCTCTGTCCCAAGCACCGGAGTCATCTCCAGGACTGTGATGAAGGCTTTGTCCATAGATGTGAGAGGAAAAGGAGACATGCGGTGTCTTCTGGCCACCTTGGTGATATCGACAGCACTGTGACCTAAACGGGAAGACAATTAACTAAGAATATGATGCTTAAACACTGATTAAAAAGTGGGCCTGGCACATAAATATCAACAACTCTCAATTTCTTATATCTGTAAATGAAGATTACAAGGTGAGAACTTTTCTCTTGCTTCCAAAATATAGCTTGCTTTGGTGGAATATTAAATCAAGTCAGTGATGTCTTACAGTATGTGTCAAAATTTGGTGGAACTTTAATGATGATATCGTCTTATCCTTTTTGAGTGTTACTATGTGTCATGGCATTGTTCTAATAACTCAATCTTCACAACAACTTTATAGGAAGGATCATGATTATCCTTTTTTACAGATGAGGAAAGACAGGTTTAGAGAGATTACATGTTTTGGTCTAAATCACAGAGCTGTTAACAGAAGAGCCACAATTCAAACCTAGGTAGCTTGGCTTCAGAGTCCATGTCCTTAACCACTATACTAAACTTTGAACATTCAATGAGGTAGTTAGTAAAATGCAATACCTAAAGTTGATCTTATTTAAGATTTCACAGAAAATCTTTCTTCTGAAAAAAGTCATAACGGATGATTACTTAACTACTTCCGACATAACCTCATTTAGTCCCATGGAATTAATATCACTCATTTACTAAAACCTCTAATTTTATATCTCTAATCCCAACTCTACCCACAACTACAGCTTAGTATGCTGTGCAAATAGCCAGTGGATAATATATATCTCCAAACTTATAAATCATCCAACATGCATTTGGATATGTGACACACAATTCAAACCTAACCTGTCCAAATCAAACTCCTGATTTTCCTACTCTCCTATCCCACCCACACAATGTCTTATTCTCTTGCAAGTCCCATCTCAGTAAATAGCAACTCCACTTTTCCAGTTATTGGTCTAAAATCTTGGAGACATTCTTGATTTTTCTCTTCTTGTCAGAACCGTATCTAAACTACCTTTGAAACACTTCTGGACTCACCATCTCCACCACTATGACAGTAGTTGGAACTATCGCTTATCTCCCGGGACACTGAATAGCCTTCTACTGGTCTCCCTGCTTCTATCCTTGTCCACTACAATTTATCTTCCACACAGTAGTTACAGGAATCCTTTTAAATTGTAAATTGGATTGTGCTCATCTCTATTCACTCCTTCCATTGACTTTCCATTTCACTAAGAGGGAAAGCTTTGCTATGGCTTTCAAAGCCCAACATATTATGGCCCCACTGTTCTCATTTATTATTTTCCCCCTTGTTCACTGTACTGTCTATATAGTTCCTTATTTGGCCTTGAACATTCCAAATACATCTCTCATCAGGGTCTTTGTATTTGCTGTTTTCTCTACTTTATTCCTTGATATTATGGTTCCATCTATCCCTCATTTCTTTCAGGTCTTTGCTAAAATATCACCTCATCAGAGGGTCTTCGTTAGACTCCCTGTACAGAATATCACCTACCATCACTCTCTATTCTCCTTACTCTACTTTCCTTTTCTTAATAGATATATGTGTGCATGTATCTAGATATGGATATTGATATCTACATACTTATAATATATATTTATATTCATGTGTTTATAGCTTTCTGCTTCTTAGTATAATGTAGGTTCCATAAGAGCAGAAGCTTTTAATCTTTTTGTTCAGTGTTGTTATCCCCAATACCTAGAACAGTAACTAGTATATATTACGCAATAAAAAAATATTTGTTGAATTAAAAAATAATCTTTTAATGACAAAAAAAGAGACTTCTTAGAACCCTATACCCTGATTCCTAAATAACTTGACCTTTTCTTTGCAATCTTAAGAGTCTGTGGTCCAAAGGGTAAATGGAAAAAGAGGAACTTCAAACACTGTTGCTTGGCTATGCTAACTTCTACCCACAGCTCCCTTCTTCACTAGCCACCTTGCAGCTAAGAGTGTCCATATGACACAGTTCTGGTCAGTGAGATGTAGGAAGAAGTCCCTGTGGCAGGCTTCCCATTATAAATAAAATGATAAAGATGTAAAGCTCTAAGAGGAGAAAACTTTTACCCTTCTACCTTCTTTCTTCTTGGAACAGAGCTAAATACTGAAGGTGCTATAGCAATTTCAATCATGAGAATGAAAACCCACTCAGTAAGTATGGAAATACGAGAAGAAAAAAGAACCTGAGCCTCTGATGACAATGTTGAGCTGCGGACAAGTCTTCAGCGGCCTGCTTCCAGACTTTTGATATGTGAGACAAACCTCCGTCAGTTTAATCACTCTATAATGATTGTATATCTCTCAGTAGTCTGTTAGTTCCTAATTACTGCAATTTATTAAATTTAGTACTCTTACCCAAACCCCAGTAGCTGCTTCCTACATGCTTGCTGAATTCACTTAAAGGTACTACCTCAAAGAATTTCCATTCTAAGACAAAAGACATTATTATAAGTACTCAAGGAAAAATATATAAGGATGGTTATAATTATGATATTTCTCCCCATGGATAATCATAAAATTAAAAAAATATTCAATGCTTGAAAGCCCTGAAAACTTATTTAGTACTAAATATGAACAATATTTTCTACTCAGAATTTCAGTGAATATATAAAAAAGGATTATGTATGATTTATCATTCACTTACAATAGAAATATATATAATTATTTATAACTCACTTTCGCTGAAGTCCTGGTCTTGTCATTCAAACATCATAAAAACATACTGTCACAATCACTGTAATTGGGAGAATGATAGAATGCTTCTGCTTTTTATTCAGATTTTTAGATCTCAGATTTGATCTTTTCTAAGATAGGCTTTCTTTATGGTGCAAATTGTGTATAATCTTATGAAAGATATCCTTTCAAAATGTTGTTTCTGATTAGAAAGCTGTACTTTTTAATTGAGCACAGTTTATTTGTAGAATATGCATTGTAATGTAATAGGCTTTTTGTTATTAGGAAGCAAGTTTGGTTAGGATTATCAGTGATACACACCCACTGAACAAATATTGATATTTATCCATGCATTTTATGAACCAGGAACAGTTAGGGACTTGGGATACACAGAATAAGATATACCCTGCCATGAAGAACATTACATTACCCTGCCAGGAAGAACTGTAAGTAGATAAGAAAAAAGCAGGAGGGTAGTAAACCATCTGATGGTTCTCT
Source organism: Micronycteris hirsuta (assembly GCA_004026765.1). Taxonomy (NCBI): domain Eukaryota; kingdom Metazoa; phylum Chordata; class Mammalia; order Chiroptera; family Phyllostomidae; genus Micronycteris; species Micronycteris hirsuta. The sequence continues at coordinate 149,514 of PVJI01000564.1, forward strand.
AACTATAGAGATAGGTAGTTTTCACTCTCTATTTCTTTTTAGATTAGAAATTATAATGTGGATATCTACCAGCCTGGAAAAATATTCCCCGTCTTTAAAATAATTTGTAACTTGTTTATATTTTTCTTATGGTACTTCCTTACTCTCCATCTTGGGTTACAGGCATTTAAATATTTGCCTTATCTATGTTGGTCAATGTAAACTCCTTCAGGGCAGGATTTATATCTCCTTAATCTTTATATCCTTTGCCACATTTAAAATAGTGCTTTTTTCCTTATACTTGCAATAGTTACCAAATAAATGCTTGTATGTATGAGTAACAATCTTTCAAGCAAAGTCAAAAGTCAGGAAGGAAAAGACAAACTGGTGCTTCCTGTTCTGCCCTTTTGCTTTTCTTTTCTTTTTAAAAGTACATTGCATTGATTATGCTATTACAGTTGTCCCATTTTTCCCCCTTTGCTCCCCTCCGCCCCTTATGCTCTTCCCTCCAGCAATTCCCCCCTCCCCTATTAGGTCAGGTCCTAATGTCCATGGGTCATGCATATAAGTTCTTTGGCTTATCCATTTCCTATACTATTCTTAACATCCCCCCCACCATCTATTTTGTACTTACCAGTTATGCTTCTTATTCCCTGTGCCTTTTCCCCCATTCTGCCCCCTCCACTTCCCAGCTGATAACCCTCTGAATGATCTCCATATCTTGATTCTGTTCCTGTTCTAGTTGTTTGCTTAGTTTGTTTTTTAGATTCAGTTGTTGATAGTTGTGAGTGCTGTCATTTAATGTTCATAGTTTTGATCTTCTTTTTCCTAAAGAAGTCTTTTAACATTTCATATAATAATGGCTTGGTGATGATGAACTCCTTTAGCTTTACCTTGTCTGGGAAGCACTTTATCCTTCCTTCCATTCTAAATGATAGCTTTGCTGGATAGAGTAATCGAGGTGGTAGGTCCTTGCTTTTCATGACTTTGAATATTTCTTGCCTGTAAAGTTTCTTTTGAGAAATCATCTTACAGTCTTACGGAAACTCCTTTGTAGGTAACTCTCTGCTGTTCTCCTCTGCTTTTAAGATTCGATCTTCATCTTTAACATTTGTCATTTTAATTAAGATGTGTCTTGGTGTGTTCCTCTTTGGATCCAACTTGTTTGGGATTCCCCGTGCTTCCTGGACTTGTACGTCTATTTCTTCTGCCAAATCAGGGAAGTTTTCTTTCATTATTTTTTCAAATAAGTTTTTAATTTCTCGCTCTTCCTCTTCTCCTTCTGGCAGACCTATGAGTTGGATGTTGGCACTTTTGGTGATGTCCCTGAGTTGTCTTATACTCTCATTTTTTAAAATTCTCATTTCTTCATTCTGTTATGGTTGAATGTTTATTTCTTCTTTATGTTCCAAATAGTTGATTTGAACCCTGACTTCCTTCCCTTCACAGTTGGTTCCCTGTGGATTTTTATTTCACTTAAGCAGCCTTCATTTCTTCCCTTATGTTTTTGCTGTAATCAGTGATTTCTCTGAGCATCTTTATCACCAGTTTTTGAACTTTGCACCTGATAAGTTGGCTGTCTCCATTTCACTTAGTTTTGTTCTGGGGTTTTGTTCTGTTCTTTCGTTTGTGCCATATTTCTTTGTTTCCCCAACTTTGCAGCCTTCCTGTGTTTGTTTCTGTGTATTAGGTAGAGCTGGTTCGACTCCCTGTCTTAGTGCACTAGTTAAAGTTGTAAGGTGTGGAGACTTAGGTAGTCACCTGGGCAGGGCAACCCACTTCACTGCTTTGTGGTGCTGTGTGGAGGGGAAGGGTCGGAGAGGGGACAATGCTGCTGCCTGGCCTCTGGAGGCTTGCCAGGCATTTGTCCCTTTTCTAGTCACTTCACCCATTTCCCATTTGCGACTAGAACCCTTCTCAGTGTTGCCTTGGTGATGATTCCCAGAGTCGGTGGGTTTGTGAGGGTTCTAGGACCATGCGGGCCCTTTAAATGGACTGTCCTGAGAAACTGGCAGTTTCTTCCACCACACCAACCTGCACTGTTTTTTATAGCCAGAAGTTGTCAGGCTTTATCTTCCTGGCCCTGGAACCCTGGGCTGAATAGTCTGGTCTGGGGCTGGGATTGCTGGCTCCCAAGGTACCCCTCCCAATTTTTATCAGCCGCACAAAATTTTATCAATTTTATGAATGTGGGAGTGCCTGTTCTGCCACTGCTGTCTCTTCATACCGCACCACATCCTCTTTGCCGGGGAACCCTGTCTCTGCCCATCCTACCCATCTGGATAAATGTGGCTTCTTTAAATCCTTGGTTGTCAGGCTTCCATAGTTCGATTTTCTGGCGGTTCTGGGTGTTTCTTGTTCTGAGGTTAGTCGTGATGCTTCTTGTGGTTATGTGAGGAGGTGAAGCATGTCTACCTATGCCTCCATTTTGACTAGAAGTCCCTTTGCTTTTCTTTCTTTTTTTTTTTTTAAGATTTTATTTATTTTTAGAGAGAGGGGAAGGGAAGGAGAAAGAGAGGGAGAGAAATAGCAATGTATGCTTGCCTCTCATATGGCCCTCACTGGGGACCTGGCCCGCAACCCCGGCATGTGCCCTAACTGGGAATCAAACCAGTGACCCTTTGGTTCCCAGCCCGCGCTCAATCCATTGAGCTACACCAGCCAGGGCCCTTTTGCTTTTCTAAGCCCTCTAATATTTATAGACTCTCTGCCACAATGTGATTACTCACTGGATAAATAATCCAAACTTTAATGCTAATGTGTTAATATTGGTCTCTGGCTCAACTTTTTGCTTGTTATCAGAGGGGCCTTCCAGATATATAATAAATTATCTGAAAAATGTGACAAAGAAGAAGTATTTTAATTCTCTGGCACAAGAGAAGGTGTGTGTGTGTGTTCTCAGTATTTACTGAGCACTTTCCACATGCCAAGAAATATCTTCCCACTCAAGATCCACCCAAAATTACACAGTAAGAACAGTCAGCTACTTCACCAATAAAGAAGGGTTAACTAGGGTCTATAAATATGAGAAAAACAGAATTTGTAACTGACCTTCTACACACAAGAGTAAAATTAATGACACAGACAGCAGCTGCTCTTTTTAAGTAAAAGGAACTACTAAATAACATTAGCACACCTAGTTGTGTTTTATCCTTCACAATGTGCAAGATGACTCTTTGTCCATATAAGATCCCATTTAACAAAAAATTGTAGTCAACATAGGTTTGAAAGCCATTGATCTAGGTGATGCAGTCCCCTCATTTCCAAATCAAAAGTGGACAATGCTCCATGGTCAGCACAGGGACATCTACACAGAAGCAACAGCAGCTGGAGGCCTAGGCTGAGGACACGGCACTCACACATACAGCAGGGGCTCCTGTGCAGGCTTCCCAAAAGCAGCCCATTTTTAAAAGGCACACACTTTCAAAATAAATCTGGTAAGCAAGTAGTTATGTTTCCTTTTTTGGTTTGCTCCCATTTTTAAAAGAAACACAATTTCAACTGTTTTCTGACGTTGACATCAGTGATTTACAAGAATCTTCAAAATGAAAGCTTCAGAAAATTTAAGAATAGTTATCTCTGACTCCTTATTTTGGAAATTACAACCTCAAAAAGCACTTCTATCCTGGGTCATTAGAGAACTCAATCAGGCAGGAGAAAGAATCAAGAATATTTTCTCCTAAACACCAAACCTCTTCTTGATTCTGAGCCTAGTGTAGAAATCTGATAGGAAAAAGAAAAATTGAGGAAAAAAAAAGTATGCGTTTTTTTTGTCTTGAAGGTATATATCGCTTAGCATCCAATTTTCACTGAGTAGTCCATAAACCCTACTTACAAGGAGGAAACAAAGGAAAGAATAATTTTTTTAAGTAAGAAAGTTATAATGAAAGGAAGTTTGGTTTTTACATAGAGAAAATATCCAAAATTTGATAGAAAATTTGGATATTTTTTCCTATAAAGCAAAAAGTATCTCATGGCCACAAATATATGCTGATTGCTACCTTACAAATGAATACCAATGGTCACTAAGAGGATCTGTGAGGACCTTGGCTCCGTTCAAACCATGTATACACTACACTGCAAAACAAAACCAACATGTGAACATAGGCTCTACTGATAAGATTATAGTGTGCAAGGGAATATTTATTTTAACTTACAATAGTAAAATTAGCTGGTGATGTATGGCTGTTAGTGCTAATTGGTAGGAGGGCTAGCTAGTTTAACAAAAAATAAGCTTTAAATTGCTTTAGGATATGGGATCTTTACACGGGAGTGGGGTGTGGGGATGGGGAAAGGAAGTCTAGACATCTCCCTTACTAGTAGCTTTCCTAATTGAGCAAGAGTAACAGTGTGAATTATTATAACATCTATATTATTATGGCATTCTTCCACAATGGTTTAGCTTTCTGAACTAGATTTGTAGGATTAAAGCAATTCTAAATTAGCCACAGATTGATGATCTAAAAGTTTCTCTAATAAGCCTAGGTTTCCATAAGTAAAACTGAAGTTGTCTCATTTATATTTTCTGGTTTATAAGTCTAGATGTGAGGTTGACTATATTAGTTCAGAATCTTTGCAGGTACTCAAAATGTTATTGACATTTCCTAGCTTACATGCAGCAGCTGTAAAAAGCCTATATAAGAAGTCAGTGTAAAAACAGCACAGGTTCATTCAGGATTGAATCATGTTTAAATAATAATGGCAATGTCTAGGATGTAGAAAGACTTCAAAGGGACACAGAGTACAAATAGATTCCTTCTACTAAGTATAGTAAGCAAGGATCTTCATTGTGTAGCAGTAATCGTTTTTTCTTAGGGCATGACCATCTTGAAATAAAGCTGTTTATACCAATGAAAAGATTTTTCCCACTTCAAATGCATCCTTTTTAATCTGCCAATTCTTAATATACAGTGTCTCATCTTGACTTGAAAATCTATTTTTTAAATTAGAAGTAAATGAGGAAAAGATACTTTCAAATGATTGAGCAGAACATAATAGAAACAAGATGTATATGCAGGTTCTTCTTGATTAAATTTAAAACCTCAAGAGGAAACTTTATTCTTCAAAACAATCAGTAAAAGAATTCCCCAACTACCTAAAGTGTAAACCAATATTCATTCTTTGGATATAAAGAAAATCTAAAGGAAGGGATCTTTTCTGCCTTATTAATATTACTGCCTCTATTTCCCCTTGTATTTGTAGCTTGCTTTCCTTGTATTTCTATTTCCTGGATCTTTCTGAACAGCAAACCACCTAAGATAATAAACAGCTTTCCTACGAAACTTAGAGTAGATGATAGTAATATTTTTTAGGCTAAACAGCTAGGGATTTTGGTAGGTCAAAGCATGTGTGGTTCAGATATATAAAGTATTTAGTCTTTCATAGAAATCTCTCAAATTAAGTGAAACCAGGTATAAAACTCTCAGGAAACACTGGCAACAGTAGAGTTCTTAGGCTCAAGACTGCGGGGCATACCCTCTGTATATTTGAAAATAATGTCTTGTGTTGTTTTCAACAACAGTTTTATATGTTTTCATTTGTTTATTCAAGATAATGAGCCTCATAGCATTTCTGATAAAACCTAGACACCATGGCTGACAGGGCTGTGTTATTTTCTAGAGTGGTACAAAAAATATTAAAGAAAAGCACTCTTGAGACTTCTGTGCATCTAGAATATAAAACAAGGTATTGTTATCACAAAATGTTTGCTCTATAATTTATATCATGGTTCACTATCACCCAAAGGATAGAATCAAATCCTTAGAAGAGTATATAAAACCCTTTTGCTTTCTTTTCAGCCTCATCACTCATTACTCTATCACTTAGAAAACTGATTCTATCGTGTATATTGTAATATACCATACTATTTCATATTTTCTTGCCTTAGCACATTATGCTCTTTTTGCCTAGGATAAATTTTTTCTCTCATCTTTTTGTTTTTCTTAGAAGTTGTTATTCTTCCTTCACAAGTTTCTTTGGTAAGGAAGTACTCAAATAATGATGGTAACATGTCAAAAGGATCTTGGAGTCAACTTGAAGAGACTCCCTTTGGCTAAAACTGGGACAACTTAAGAATCAAAATCAATTAGGAGAGTAACGGTTTATATAATCCATTTAATAAAATAAAAATAAGAATCTGTTAGCATATCATAATATAAACAAATGATTAAATAAAATTCTTTCTTAGAACAGAATGCCAATTGGTAAGTGAAAAAAAATGTTTGAATTAGAAAGTCCTTGGCAACCAGGTAATTGGTTCAGGCAAAAATCATCAATGGATACTAAAATTAGAAGGTGAAATCCTCAAGAAAAATAATATTTATATTGCCTCAATGTATATCCCCACAAGATTCTTAACTACAAAGAAAAATAGTAATTTTACAGTGGTGAAATCTGGCAGACAATGAAAAATTAGAAGGTGAAAGAAAGCCTCATGAAAAATAGTATTTATATGGTCTCAATGCATATCCCCACAAGATTCTTAACTACAAAGAAAAACAGTAATTCTGCAGTGGCGAAACCTGGCAGACACCATCTTAACCAAGTGATCAAAGTTAATATCACCAGTAATGGCACAAAATTACTGCATGAGCATCCTGATATGATGCACTGAAGACACGTCATCACATATGAGGTATTACTGACAAAACCATCAGGAAACATCAGAAAAGTCTAATTTGATAGTCTATAAAATAACTGACCTATTCTTTTCAAAATGGCAAGGTCATGAAAGACAAAGAAAGCCTGAGGAATTGTTCCAGATAAAGGAGCCTAAAGGCACATGATAGCTAAAAGTACTGCATGATTCTGGATTGCATCCCAGATCAGAAGAAGAGAACTTGTTTTTTTCCTTTTGCTATAAAGAATATTATTAGAAAAAACTGGCAAAATGTAATTTGAGTAAGATTATATAATAGTATTGTGGCAAAGTTCATTTCCTGATTTTGATAATTGTACTGTGCTTATGTAAGGATATTTTAAATATTTTTCCTTTCTTTTAAAAAAGGAAATATACATTTGAATTATTTAGGGGTAAAAAATTATCATGTCTGTAATTTACTTACAAGCAGTTTGGAAAATAACTATATTAATATACAGAGAAATAATAAAGCCAGTGTGGCAAAATGCTAACTAACATTTGGGGGAATCTGGGTGAAACATACAGGAATTCACTGTTCTACTCTTGTAACTTTTTGAAGCTTGAAATTATTTCAAAATAAAAAACTCCACCATTTTTAGTAGTCTCTCCTTTATGAAGCAATGCATGGCCATTCCATTTTTGCTTTGCACAAAGGCCCTATAAAATACTCTTAAAATTTTCATTGCATATTGTATGAACTACTTACTTTACCGTACTTGCATTTATTTATATACATGCCTGTTTTCTTAACTAGATTATCAGCTCTTTTAGAAAGAAAAAAAGTGTCTTAAGAGCAAGGCTGAAGAATGATGTGTACACAGTGGTTACACAGAAAATTTCTGTTGAACAAGTTGTAAAGGCTTGACTTTACCCAGTCTAGAATATATACACTGACAAAGATGGGCTACAAAGATAAATATTATATGCAATTTCAACCTTTATTCTAGTCAATAATTTCAATATGCTTTTTGCTAGAACTGTCCATTAAAAAAAACATTTGCAAATGTTTGTTAACAATGAAAACAAAAGTTTTCTTCTTTCCTCTACTTCTTAATTAAAAAGTGGTGAAAGATCAATGTAGTAGTAAAAATAAAAAGGAGAATAAGAAAATATGATAATGACCATTTTTAGCTAAGGTTCAATAATTAGAGAAATGGAAAATTACCTTTGTTTAATGTATATACTATCAAGTTTAAGACTAAATGATAACACTGTCAACAATAATGTAAGCAAATTTTTACAGGTTATTTTTGAGATCAAGAGGTTTAATCCATAGAAAAATTATAATAATTTTTCCCCAAAGAAGAAAAACATAATTTATTTACCATGGTCAGGTGTGAACTATTTTACAGCTGTCTTCTTCTGGCTTTTATTAGGATATTTTCAATTTGTCATATACAAGTAAGCTAAAAATACAATATTAAAGGTAAATGGACAGCATTAGTTGAGAGAACAGGGTAAAAAAATGGTATTAAAAATATAATCAATCAATAAATAGATTTGCTAAAGTAACATAAAAAAGGATAAAATCATTTTAAAAAGCTATATATGTAGAGGTCAAGTGCTAATATTCCCAAGAAAGGAAAACAAAGCCTTTTGGATTCAGGGGGCTTCAGATGGTCAACAGGAGTTCTTCATGACTGTCTTTGTGAAGCTGGACTTCACTACAAGGTGTCTTAAGGACTGAGAGCTCTTGAGGAAGGTCTCAAATCTGGATCCTTGGGTTTTTGCCCTTAGTAACAACATTAGTGCTAGATATACATGAACAATTGTGGGCTCTGGTTATAGACACCATGGCAAAAGAAAAGCTTGGTTTAAGAATAAAAATCTCACAGCTTGTATATTATTTGAGCTGTGATCCCTTGGCTCATTTTTGTCCTGCTATTTTATTTCTGGTTTGGTGCCCTTTTTGGGTCTCTGAACTACAGCTTGCTTTGCTAGGCTAGTAGAATCCTTTTTTCCTAACCTTAAGTATCCAAAGAGCTGAATAAGAATTCTCTTATGCCCAAAGACAGAGTTTGTTAGGAAACAATTTCAAAGGCATTAATATGTAAATGTAAATGTATATATATTATTTATCAGCTTGAATTTGTAATGTTTTCACTGTAAGTACTACCAGTATTAAAATGCAAAATTAGAACTATGTTTTCTTTAGTAGGCCTTTGTTCTAAACATTCTCTAGACAAAAGTAGAGAAAAAGTAATTTTTCTTTAGAAATCATAAGCTATTATATCTCTAAAAGTGGAATGCTTTCTAAGCATTAACTGTTTTCTATAATGCCTTGGGGAAAAAAGACCAAGAGAAGTAGTTCGAAGTCATCTTTGTAGTTGGAGGATTTTATCAGCTCATAAAACCGCATTTCCCTTACTTAATCTTCCCTGTATGATGTTGTTTCTCATAGTACTAGGTATGAGTGCATACGTCTTCAACTTCCAGAATGCCCATTCTATGACAGACTAATAAAAAAGTAAATTTCAGTTAATATCTTACAAAAGATAAGAGTCAGCTGGGCTGCCCAGGCACAGGAAACAAGTTATAAAAGCAAAAGAAGGGCCCTTGGAACTGAGAAGAGAGAAAGGCAAAGGTAGCTGCTGGGGGAGGGGGAGTAGAAGAGAGGGACAGGAAAGGTTTGGGTGTGCTACAGAGAGGGAGAGAACCTATGCAGTTTATTTTGTATTTATTGGGTACTTGATATGATCCAGGTCCTTCTATACACCTAAAAAGTGGGATTAATTTACTATTAATTCTGCTGATACAAGCACTACATTTTATAAAAAGAGTATAAATCATAGTATGATTATAACTATAGAAATAAAATACAATCCAATGTATGTACTGGGAAAAAAGAATTAAATGTATTAGTCATGGTTGTCTAAGTAGTATGATGAGTATGATTTTTTATTTCCTAATTTTCTGTATTATTCAGATTCTTGACAATGATCATGCATCACTTAAAAATATTTAATACATGCTTATTGATTTGAAATAATTAGTTTCTTAGTCAATCCCAACCAATATCTTCCAAATTCTGTGATACTAGGAAAACGTCTCGACAGCATCTGACTGTGTTTTTAACCATCAAAAGGTTGCTATTACCCTAAAGATAAAGTTCAGACTACCTTGAATAATGCGCTAGGCTTTTCATAACCTGTCCCTTCTCTCACACACACCCTTAGTCTGGCTATAGGAAACAATAATTTCTAGTGCACAGCATGGTTTTTTCCATGCATCTGTCTCAACTGCCCTTCCCCTTCTAGTCCAACTAGCAAACACCTGCATATCTCTTAAGACTATGAAAATAAGGTATAGGTCGTATCAATAAAAGGTACTATAATTCATATATTGGCCAAATTAGAAATTGGGGGTCATTCTTGACTTTCTTTTTAAAAAACCTGTATTGTATTTTTTCATTACTATTTAGCTCCCTTAGAGCCCCCTCCCCCCAGCAATCATCACACTGTTGTCCATGTCCATGAGTCCTTTTTTCTTTTTGCTCAATCCCTTGACTGACTCCTTAACACCTCCGCCCCGCAGCTGTCACCCTGCTCTCCATATCTACTTCCCAACTCTGTCAACTGTGATGCATTAAATATTTCAGAAATCCTGCTTTTTTTCCTATTTCTATTGCTTCAGCTTTAATTCAAGCGCTCATCAGGTTCTTCCTTCTGATCTCACTCCAACTCAATCTACTCTCCACACAGTAGTAAATATTATTTCAAAAGTTCACATTTGATCTTATCATTTCCTTGTTTAAATTCCTTTACCGGCTCTTACTATAAAGTCCAAACCCATTAAGGCAATTAGGATGTTCATCTGTAAAAACAGCACAATCAATTGGAGGTCAAAATCTGGTCACTTCTCCAGCCTCTTCCTTTTCTTACCCCATCAACCCCTGCAACTACACCTGCTCCTCCATCTGTGTGTCACAATACCTAGAGCATAGTAAGCTCTCTATAAATGTTATATACTTACATTACTATTTTTAACAGAGCCACTATTTGAGATAAATAGACTTAAATTAATTTGAACACTGAGTAAATAGCTCCCTTTGCTCCTCCACATTACTTTCTACTGTTTTCCACCTTGCTCTGTCCCCCCAAGGGGCTAGCACTTATGTGCAGAACAGTATCTCTGTCCCTGTGGCTTCTGCTGGATTTCATGTAATGGGAAGCACCGGCAGGAAAATGGAGAACAAAAGAAGAGCAGAGACAACCTATTCCTTAGGTCTCCTGTTTGCTGGGTTAGCTACTCTGTTGTGACTCATTCTTTCATTAAATTCTTCTTCAGTATCTTGTTTGAGTGTGTCATGTGATTCCTGCCAGGACTAAGTACTATACAGCTGCCAAGGTGAGACACAACCAGACACAGTATATTTAGGAGAGAATGCAGAGATCAGTAAGGTTATAGCACTTAGGTTTTAGTAGGAGTTGAGGCTAGAAAAGTAACTAAAACCAGACCGTGGAGGTCCCCTAAATGCTAGGCTTTGGAGTTTGAACTTTATCATATAAGCCAATGGGGAACCATTTACATAACTTTATCATGTAAGCCAACATTTAAAAATTTTTAAGCATGGGAGTGGCACACATATAGATTTCTTGTAGACAACAAATTCTACCATAGAAAAGTTAAAAGATTAGTTCAAAGTCACATTTCTAAATACAGGGTCTGGCAGAAATAATGCCATTGGGTGTAGTTGGTAGGGTACGTGATTGTCTTGGATGAGCTGGACAGCAATTTGAACATTTCAGCTAAAATGTCATATGGTGTGCTTCAGTGTGATATTGTTATGTTACAGAAATACATGTTTATAATTTTGTAATAAAATATTTTTATGTAATAAAAAAGAGGCATTATTTGTACCAGACCCTGTAGACAGCAGGTCAAGATGAAAGGACCAGATCTCCAAATTTTTAGTTCAGTGTGCTCCCTCCTATATCACAAAAGGAACTTCCTTTTCTTGAACTTCATTTACTCAATATGAATTGAATACTCTACATAAGGCACTTTATTAAGCACTAGGGAGTGATGTTGAAATAAATAAAATGAGATTCTTATTTTCCACAGTTTCATGGAACACACAAATCAGGCTGTGTTTTAAGGAAAAAGTGAAAAATATCCTGTAACTGCTTATGTTTTAGTTTAAAAAATACTATGACTGACAGCAAAGAAAAGTGAACAAATAATTCTGATGGAACAAACTGTAACCTTTTACAGACGAGGTGACAATTAGGTTGAGCTTTAAATAATAAAAAGGAGAAACATTTGAAGCAGAATGAACAAAATAATACAGATTTCAAAGTACATACTTTTAGAGAATGAGGAAGTGCCTAATGAGGTTAGAAGTGAAGAGGATGAAATACGTACAAGGCATAAGGCTGGTCAATCAAGTTAAGGAAAATTTTGAAGAGGCTTAGTACTATAGAAAATAGAGAATTATTTACGTTTTTTTATAGAGAAGTGACGCATACTTAAAATTGTAATTCTTGATTCTAGATTGGAAGGAAGAGAGACTGTAGATGTACAGAAGTTAGTACGCTACTGCAACCTTGAGGGTGAAAGACAAAGAAGGCCTGAACTAATGCAGCAGGAATTGGAAAAGGGATATTAGGAAGAGCCATAAAAAAGGGTTCTACGATTGACAGTGCTTTGGAAAAGAGAAAGTAAATATTATGGTGAGATTTCAAGTTTGGTTAATACGGTAGGTAGGAGTGTCATTAATTAGGGGAAAATTATAGAAACAACTTGGAGGGAAGGGTACTAAATCTGGTTTGTGATGAGGACAATGTGAGAAGCCACCGGGACAGCAAGAGGTGATTCCAATATGTAACAGCAAGGGAGGTATGGAGTTTGGGAGAGAAGGTGGAACTATATTTAAGAGTCATTAGTATACAGCAGGTAAATCTAATAATATACATTTCTTTTTTTACTCTGACCAATTTATAAGTGTACAGTATAGCTTTGTTAACTATATGCACACTGTTACATGGCAGATTTCTAGAACTTTTTCATCTTGTGTGACTGTAACTCTATACCTAATGGAACAATAATGCCCCATTTTCTCCTCCCTTCAGCCCCTGGCCACTACCATTTCATATTCTATTTCTGAGTTTGATTACTTTAGATACCTCAGATAATATCTCATGTAGTATTTGCCTTCTTGTGATTGGCTTAGTTAATTTAGTATAATGTCTCAAGGTTCATTGGTGTTGTAGTATATGACAAAATTCCCTTCTTTTTTAAGGCTGAATAATACTTCATAGCATGTATGTATTAATTTGTTGAAGGACATTTAAGTTGCTTCCATATCTTGGGTATTGTGAATAATGGTACCATGAATATGAGTGTGCAAATAACTCCTTGAGACTTTGTTTTCAATTCTTTTGGATACTCAGAAGTGAGATTGCTGGATCATATGTTAGTTTCATTGTTAAGACTTTGAGGAACCACCTTAAGCTGTAAGGAAGCTTTCCATAGTAGTTCCACCATTTCACCTTCCCACCAACAGCACACAAGGGTTCCGATTTCTCCACGTCCTCACTAACACTTGTTATCTGTGCTTTTGTGATAGTGGACACCCTAATGGGTATGGTTTTAATTTGCAGTTCCCTTGTGTTTAGTGATGTTAAGTATGTTTTCACATGCTTGTTGGCATTTGTTTATCTTCTTTGGAAAAATGTTATTCAAGTTTTTGCCCATTTTTAAATTGTTTTTTGTTTGTTTGTTATTAAGAAGTATTTCCTCTTCTCCAAACTCTCATAAGAGTTTGAGAAAAACTGGCTTTAATTATTTTTTAATAGTTTGGCAGAACTTAACAGTGAAGCGCTCTGGTCCTGGGCTCTTTGTTAGGAGGCTTTTGATTACTGATTCAATCTCCTTTCTACTTATAGGTCTGTTCAAATTTTTAATTTCCTCATGATTCATCTTGGTAGGCTGCGTGTTTCTAAGAATTTATCCATTTCTTCTAGGTTGTCCAATTTGACATAGTTGTTCACAGCAGTCTCATAATTCTTTTTACTTATGCAGCATTAGTTGTAATGTTTCCTTCTTCATTTTCACTTTGTTAGTTGAGCCTCCTCTCTTTTATTCTCAGTCTTGCTAAGTGTTTGTCAAATTCATTGATGTTTTAAAAAATACAAATCTTAGTTTTGTTGATTTCTTCTATTATGTCACTATTTCGAACTTACTTTGGCTCTAATCTTTATTATTTTCTTCCTTCTGCTAACTTTGGGTTTAGGTTTTTCTCCCCTTTCCCCAGGTCTTTGAGATGTACAGTTAGGTTGTTTCGTTTTTGTTAGTCTCAAGGTATTTTCTAATTTCCTTGAGAAAGGAAAGATTTCTTCTTTGACATATTGGTTGTTCAAGAGTCTGTTGTTGATTTTCCACATACTTGTGAATTTTCCAATTTTCCTATTGCTTTTGAGTTCTAGTTTGATTCCACTGTAGTTGGAAAAGATACTTGGTAGATTTTCTTTGGATGAGGAAGTTTCATTCAATTTTATTTAAAGTTAGTACTGATAGGAAGTGACTTAATATCATCATTTTGTTAACTGCTTTCTGTCTTTCTGGTAGCTATTTTGTCCCTCCTTTCTGCTCTTGCTGCCTTCCTTTGTGTTTTGTTAATTTTTAATATGGAGCTTCTTTGATTCCATTTTCATTTTGTTTTTGTGTATGTTTTGCAGGGTATTTTTGTGTTTCTATGGAGCTTACATAAACCGTCTTATAATTACAACAATGTATTCTATGCTGATAATAACTTCAATCATATACAAAAACTCTGCTCTTTTATATCTTCCCACTCCTACTTTGTTATTGATGTGACAATTATATCTTTATATATTGTATATTCATTAATGTAGTCTTACAGTTTTTTGGATACTTTTATGTTTTAAATTGCTAGAATTAAAAGTGCTTTATATACCACCATTACAATATTATAGAATTCTGACTTTATCTACCTATTTGCCCTTACTGGTCAATTATGTATTTTAATATGATTTTGTGTTGCTGTTTACTGCCCTTTTGTTTCACCTTCAGACTGCATTTAGTATTTTTTGTAAGGCAAGTGTAGTAGTGATGAACTCCTCAGCTTTTGTTTATCTCCACAAGTACTTATTTATTCTTAATTTTTGAATGACAGCTATACTAGTATTCTTAGTTGGCTCTTTTTCTGTAAGCACTTTGAATATATCATCCCACTCCCCTCTGGCTTGTAAAGTTGCTTCTGAGAAAGACATGATAACCTAACAGGAGCTCCATTATACATGAGTTGCTTTTCTCTTGCTGCTTTCAAAATTTTCTCTTTGTCTTTGTCTTTTGACAGTTTGATTCTTCTGTGTCTTAGTGTGGGCCTCTTTGGATTCATTCTAGTTAAAATGCTTTGAGGTTCTTGAATTTTGATGTCCATTTCTTTCCTCAGAATTGGGAGGATTTCAGCCATTATTTCTTCAAATAAGCTCTCTATCCCTTTTTCTTACTCCTCTCTCTCTGAAACTCCCATGATGCATATATTGATTGGTCTGCTTGATGTTATCTGATAAGTCTTTTAAGCTTTCTTTACTTGTCTTCATTTTTACTTTTTGTTCCTCTGATTTGATTATTTCAAATGATCCTTTTTTCAAGTTCTTTCTTCTGCTTGATGAAGTCTATTTAAAAGTCTGGTAAATTTTTTTCTATTCAGTTATTATAGTATTTAGTTCTTGAATTTCTGTATAGTTCTCTATTTTTTATAGTTTCCATCTCTTTGCTGATATTCTCATTTTATTCAGGCATATTTTCCTGATTTTCCACAGTTGTCTATCTGTGTTTTCCTGAAGATCATTTAGCTTCAAGAAAATTACTTTGAATTCTTTGTGAGGAAATTTGTAGGGCTTGTTTTGGAAATTCATTTTATTCATTTGAGTGGCCTATGGTTCCCTGTTTATTCATATGCCTCATTTTTTTTTTTCTGACTTTATGCAATTGGAAAAATAGCCACATCTCCCAGTCTTTGTAAACTGGTTTCATATAGGAGAAGACTTTCACAAATCAGCCCACGGGAGGCTCTGGGGGCCTGTGAAAGCTTTTTGGTGTAATTTCTCTTGGCTGTATGTATAATTTCCAAAGCAGAGGTGTGCCAGTGTTTTTTTTTTTTTTTTTTTTTCCAGAAGTCTGCAATCTCTTACTCCTTCTGGTGTCTGTCTGCAGTGGTGCAGGTGCTATGGTGCTGCAACCAGAGCCACTCTGCTCCCCTTTATTTTCAGGGGTCTCCAGGGACCCAAAGTATGCTGACTCACATGCCCAAAGTCGGCAGAGATGGAAACCAGTCCTTTGTGCAGCCCCCTAAACTGAACTACAGGACATATACTTCACTCTTCTCCCTTCTTCCCAAGGGAGAAGCTGTGAGTTGTGTGCCTTCTCCCCAGTTCCTTGAGCTGCACTGGTCTCTATACCATTTCAGGCTCACAAGCAGTTCCTACTCTCCCTTGCTTTCAGTGGCCCCCAGGCACCAAACTGTGCCAGTTCCATCAATATTCCAAGTCAGGCGAGACAGAAACCAGTTCCTCAGGCAGCCTTCTGAAAAGCTAACACGTTGTATGAATGTTTCACTCTTCTCTCTTACTCTCCCCTCTGTGACAGCCTGAAAGCTAGGTGTGCTCTGCTGATCATGGCAACCTGTGCTGGCTTGGAGGAGGAGAGGTAAAGTGAAAAAGCTCTTCTTCCCATTTTAATGCAGCTGTTCTTGGCTTTGCATTCACCTGGGGTGTTGAGACCTGTAAAATGGGTTTTGGACTTTTCTTAAAAGTATTTGGTCCATATGTTGTTGTAAAGTTGGTGTCTCTGTGGGAAACAGAAAGGTGGGATTTCCTACTCTACGATCTATTAACTTAATGTTTTTAGCTATAGCAGATACAATATTGACAATTAAGAGGAAGACAAAGTTCACTAAAAGTGATAAATGAGTCACATTTTTTTCATATAAAATAAAATGTGATAATCTGAGAAAATAACACAAGTGAGATAAAATTTAAATTAGTTAAATTAAAATAAATATGGTGCCTCATATTAATTAGTTAAATTAGTTAATTAGTTAAATTAGTTAATTAAATTAGTTAAATCAGCTTATGGAATTATTAAGTTTCACAAATAAAAATGTTTGAGAACTTGGTAATTAAATTATATGAGGATATATGAAAGGCACAGTTGATTTATTTAGGATTTAAGATGAGAAAGTTGAGAAGGGCAGTGCTTATAAATAATACCTCATTAAATTCTTATGGAAGTGAATTGCTAATTTTCTTTAGTTATGTAAAGAAAAATTGAATAAGTGGTGATTAGTGCTGTTGTCTGATCCAGTAAATGCCAATCGATATGGTAAGAGATTAGACTTTAGCAGAAGAGAATTAGGAAAATTTTTCTAAAAACAAGAACTACAAAAATTTAGCATACTTCTTCAAGGACTATGCATAATTATTTTTACTAGGAATCATACAGGAAAAAAAACTTCATGTTTTTAGTAGCCAGGTAAAAAAAAATTAACTGGGAGATTTATCAATCTAGGGTAGACTGAAGGGTTTAAGATTAGAACCAAAAAGCATGATAAAATACTCCAGCAAGAGGTAGTTATTTATTGGTATAGAATCTGGGTGGCAGTAGTGAAAATGAATGAAGGGATAAGGCCAGAATGAAAACGTGAAATACTCTGAAGAGAAGAAGCAGTTTAGAAAAATGGTATGGGTAACAAAGAGATTAGTGTTTTTGCTAATGTTTACTATTTTCCTTCTCCGTTCCAACTGATTTCTCACTTTGATGTTCTGCCGTCCCTTGCTGCTCTGCTCGCCCAAATTTTCTTTTCATTTATTTACTTACTCACTCATTGAACTAATTTAGTGAGAGACAGTCATTGTGCTAGATCCTGGGAACTGTGCCAGTTAACAAGATAAATGAAGTACCTGCAAGGAGCTTAGGGTGGAGTGGAGAAAACAGACAACTACTATACTATAAAAAGGCTTACAATAAGGTATGGAAACTACCAGGTACTAGAGAAGAATATAGGAAGGATACTTTGCTCAGATTTGGGCAGTGATGAAAGTCTTTTGGAAGAAATGTAGGATAAGTAAGGGTTATCCAGGGGAAGAGATAGGAGAACAACATTTTAGGAAAGAGGTAACTATTTGTAAATTGAAAGTTTCATCTGACTGGAGCACTGAATTCCAGGTGGGAGCAGTAGAGGGTGAAACTAAAGGTAAGCAGGAGCCAGACTGTAAGCAGTTTTAAGGAGTTGGGACACAAAGAACAATGAGAAGGTATTAAAGGGTGAATGAAAGTCATTACAGGAGTATGAACGGTTCAGATTTGTATTTGAGAAAGATAAAAGTGGTTGAAGGAAGATGGATAAAAAAACACTGTAAAGATTTTTGATTTGGACAACTAGGTGTATAGTGATGTCACTCCTTGAGATATGTGAAGAATATGAGATATGAGATTATAAATTTGGTTTTGGTCATGTCGAGTATGAGAATGATTGGAAATATAACTCTGAAATTTAGGGAATGGAAGGATTTACTGAAGTTTTGTGAATGGATGACCTTATTCATGTAGAATGTGGAATGTGAATGCAAGGTCTTAGAACTCTGAATAACACCGATATTAAATGAATGGGCCCAAAGTAGAAGTCAACAAAGACAGAGAAAAAGGAAACAGCAAATTTAAAAGAAGAGAACAAAAGCAAGGAGGGTAGGTAATTGTTTCAAGAAGGAGGGAGTGATTAAAATTAGTACTCAACCTTGACCTGTCTTCCTTTAGGCTTTCCCTTCTGTATACACCCATTTTCTCAAAACTAGACTCTCAGAGGTGGCAGCCAGATTATCTGATAATTTATCTAAGATTAATGAATTCTAAAGGCTTAATTTGTTACCATAACCAGTTAACAGATTTTTCATTGAAGTGGTAAGATTTTTTGGAGGCAATGCCTTCACACTAAAGAACAATTGTTATAACAATAACAGTAATACTAGCAGTACTAGTAGTAATAACAGTAACAACAGCTAACACTCACTGCTTATTGTGTACCAAGCATTTAGCTGTTTAATCCTCACAACAACCTATGAAGCTTATCCTTTTATTAGCATAAAGGGTGAGGAAATGAGGACACAGAGGTGAAATGAGGTGAGGAAAGTGGGACACAGAGATAATGAATGAGCACTTGCTCAACTTCCTACAGCTAGTAAGTAGAGAAATCAAGATTTGAACAGAGGCAGTTTAACCCTAGAGCATGTTTTCTTTTATAAGGTGAGACAATGAGGACAGGTGTTTGATACTTGCAGATTTTCACTGTACCTCAATTTACATTAAAAACGCAATGACTTGTTCTGCTTATGTGTAAGTCTAAATTTGAACAGATCAATTTAAAGGGTATAGGCTTGTTAAAACATAAATATTGCTATTGAAAACTGTTTTATTGTGTCCCTAAATTAGAATTAACATTTGGGATCTATAACATTTTTAATACTAAGAGGGTTTAATGGACTGGATCTATCATTACAGGGGATATTTATCAAAGCTGAAGGTTGCAGGGTGATGGACAGGTTTCTTAAGTATACTTAAGATCACTATTATTAAAATAATGACAGCAAACATGGAATATCTGATATTTATGTATGGGTATTAAAAGTATGTGAACAAGCTGGCTGGTGGCTCAGGTGAGTTTGAATCGCTGTCAGGTCACAGCTGGGATGTGGGTTTGATTCCTTGATCAATATTTCTCTCACATCAACATTTCTCTCTCCCTTCCTTTCTCTAAAGTCAATAAACATGTCCTTGAGTGAGGATTAAAAAAAAGCATGTGAACAAGAAGGAGATACAAGTAAGATTAGAAGTAAAAATCATTTCCTATTTAATAGTTTTAAAGTTTAATCTCATTTCTGAAAACTTTGGAATATTGAAGTATTAAGGTCAGTGGGGAAGAACCCTAAAAATAACAAAGTTCAGTTGGTTAGCTAGCATAAGGCTAGAAAACTTTTACACATAAAATAGAAAAAGCAAAGCCTCACAGAAGGTTAGGAGCTGCAGATAAACTAACATACCTCAAAATTTTCATTTAATATTTCTGGTAAGAATTTTGATGAATGATATTTATTTTTTCTATATCCACTGAACCCTGTTCTACTATATAATGAATGTCTCCAATAAAATAATAATGTCTTTAAGTAAACATGTCTTTAAGATAAAATTATTTTAAAATTAAAAGCCTATTAGAAACGATGAATGTGCTAGTCTTTGAGAACTGACAAATCAATTTGGGAGAAAATATTGTTTGAAAAGGAGAGCAATGCTGAGTTAGTTTCAAAAGGGAGCCATGGGAAATCTCTTACTTCAGTAGTAACTCAACTGAATCATTATTTTATCTTCTTGCTGCTGAGGTAATAAAATCTCTTAATTCAGTCAAAAGAGAAAGTCAGTTTTATCTTTATATTAGCCAAAACCTGAAGTCTCTATTTTACTTATGTTATAGTTTATTCAAATAAGAATATCCAGAAATTAGCAGAGCATTCTACACCATAGTTAAATAAAGCAGGATGCCTGTTCACAAAGTTAGGATGTAGATAAATTATGTTGCACCATAGGGATATTTCTGCCTGGATAACTACTATTATCTATTACATTAGAATGAAAATTGAAACATGACTTTATTATTCTACTGTCTTCATTAATATAACTTTAGTAATCCAGAAAACTCTTGCTTAGGAAGATAAAACTTATAAATTACTTTATTGTTCATTCTAGGAACTTCCTGAAAGACTCTTAAATAGCCAGCATCAAAGACAGTTTTACACACCAAGACCCTTTTAAACTCTAATCCCCAGATCCTTGCATTGGAGGTGGCTTGGGTACTGCTGTAGTGCACAACTCCTTCCCAAGAACAGAGCACACTGTGGGCACAGGGCCCTGGTCTCCAGTGCTGGCCACAGGGTGACCTGCTGCAGGACCAGTGATTGGCCTGTCCTGCCTGGCCCTGGGCCCTGGGCCCTGGCTGGAGAAGTAGGTAGAGGGGCAACTGGGGGAAGGTGCCCAGAGTTTGGCACAACAGATCATACTATTCCTAAGTTTGACATTGATATGTTGGTTTCACTTCTGAAGCAAGGCAATACAAGAGACTGTGTGTGATAAAAGTTCCTCCAGAAATGAAATATCAAGATTACTTTGTGACTGGGAGTGGAATCTCCACATGCAGTAGCCTATGTCATTGTGAAAATGCACAAATTATCACAGATGGTAAAAGTGAGTTGTAAAAGTGAGCCTGTCATTAAGATCCAAAGGAAGAGAGATTAGAAGACAATATTAAGACAGCAATACTACCCAAAGCAATCTATGGATTCACTGCAATACCTATCAAAATCCCCAAAGCTTTTTTTTCCTTCCAGAAATGGAAAAGCCAATCCTCAGATTCATATGGAATGGCAAAGGGCCCTGAGAAGGAAAAACAATACAGAAAAAGAACGAAGTTGAAAGACTTTCACGTCCTAATTTCAAAACCTTCTACACATTTACAGTAATCAAAACACTGTAAGACTGACAAAAGGATGGACACGGGTCAATGGAATAGAACTGACAGCCAGAAATAAACCAGTACATCTACAGTAAATTTAGTTTTGAAAAGGATGCTAAGGTCATTCAATAAGAGAAAGAACAGTCTCTTCAACAAATGGCACTGGGACAACTGGATATTCGTAAGTAAAAGAATTAAGTTGGATCCCTTCCTCACACTACATCAACCTTAAACTTAACACTGCAACACAATCTCTTCCTTGGAGTAAAAAAACTACTCATTGGTAGGTATCTCTAATAATCCTCTGATACATGTTCCATGTCCTTCATAACTGCCACTCTGGACATTTAACATAGAAACAGTCTTTACTCCTTTGTAATATCATTCCCTTTAACTTGATAGGCAGGGCATACTGAATAAATGGAATTGCTTAGATTAAATATTCTGATGGTTTCCTTCTTTGAAAACCCTGAGTACTCCCCTATTTGTGATGATTATATCTGATTTGGATATGAAGTTCTCAAGGAGATCAACCCCAAATTGAAGATTTCAAAAAGCTGTCAGACCTTTTGCATTTAATGGGGAAAATTTCAATAAACATAGGAGAATTGCTAGGATTGAACCCATTAAGATTCAAATCAACCCAACTAAACCACTACCCCTAAATACCTCTTCTATTGTTTTCATTTTACAGATGAGAAAACTAAGGCAGTAGAAAACACACTGCAAGGAGCTTCTTCCAGAATACATTTTAGCCCATCAGTTTCTTTTTTAAGAAAAAAACAGATTGCTAGATTGTTAGATAATTTATTTTTAAAAAGTAAGAAAAGTGGACATTGATTTAAAACTCAAAATCCTAATCACTCAAGGGAAATTCTGGATTTCTTTCTTCTTTTCTCAAGCCTCTTTACTTCAAGCTTTACAAGAGGCCCTGCAAGTAGGGAAGGTGCTACATGCTATGATTCAGAGAATAGCAGGTAAGTGACATAATGCCAACAAGGCTAAATAACTCTTCACTTGAAAGTTTCATGAAATTACAATGACAGTGGCTCAGCTGCTTTAGTTATAATATTTGCCTCTCATAGAATGATATGTGCTGATTTTGGGTAGGAATGTTCTTCTTATTTGCCTGTAGACTTCTCTGGGATCACTGATATTACTAAAAAATCCAGGAAGCAAATAAGGAAATCAGAAAATTGGATAATTTGACTAATAACCCTATACCTTGTTCTGATGGCTCCTCTGACTGAGAAAGCGATTTATTCTCTTAGCTTACTTTTGTTGTTTTATTCCCTCCACTTTTATTGAGACATATTGACATACAGTATTGTGCAAGGTTAAGGTGTACAGCATTATAACTTGACTAAGATTGTGAAATGATCACCACAGTAGAGTTTAGTTAACATTATTATCTTAAATTGACACAAATGTTCTTTCCTTGTGATAAGAACTCTTGGGATCTACTTACTCTCTTAACAACCTTCAAGTATACCACACAGCAGCTTTAACTACAGTCATCATGCTGTACATTACATCCCCAGTACTTATTTATTTTATTTTTGGAAGTTTGTGTCTTTTGACTACCTTCATCCAATTCCTCCACTCAATACCTCTGGTAACTGCAAATGATCTATTTTTCTACGATTTTTAAAATTCCGCATATAAGTGAGATCATGCAGGATTTACCTTGCTCTGACTTATTTCACTTATCATAATGCCCTCAAGGTCAATGTTGTTGCAAAAGGCATGGTTTCCTTCTTCCCTTTTTTTTTAAAATCACAACTTCTTTATCCATTCATTTGTTGATGGACATTGAGGTTCCTTCCATGTTTTGGCTACAGCAAACAAGGCTGCTGTGATCATAGGGGTGCAGACATCTTTTCGAGATAGTGATTTTGTCTCCTTTGTACCCAGAAGTAAAATTGTTAGCATTTGGTATTTCTAATTGTAATTTTTTGAGGAACCTCCGTACTGTTTTCCATAGTGGCTGTACCAATTTACAATCCCACCAACAGTGCACAAAGGTTCACTTTTCTCTATCCTTGCCAGCGTTTATCTTTTGTCTTTTTATGACAGCCATTCTAATAGGCATAAGGTGATATCTCATTGTAGTTTTGATTTGCATTTCCCTTATGCATAATTAGTGATGTTGAGCATCTTTTCATGTACCTGTTAGTCACTCATATGTCTTTTTCTGAAAAAATGTCTATTCAGGTCTTTGCCCATTTTTAATTGGATTATTATTATTATTTTTTTTTGCTACTGAGTTGTATATATTTCAGATATTAACTCCTTATCAGTTACACAGTTTGCAAATATTTTTCCCATTCCCTATGCCATCTTTTCATTTCACTGATAATTTCTTTTGCTGTGAAGAAGCTTTTTAGTTTGATGTAGTTCCACTTACTGAATTTTGATTTTGTAGCTTATCCTTTAGGTGTCACATCCAAAGAAATCATCGCCAAACTCATGTAAAGGAGCTTGTTTCCTATGTTTTTTTCTCGGAGTTTTAGGGTTTCTGGTCTTACAGTTAGGTCTTTAATTTATTTTGAGTTAGTTTTTGTGAGTGGTTTGAAATAGGTGTCTAGTGGTTTCACAGGAGAATTTTAAAAAGCATTTAAGGGAGAGCTAACCTCCATCCTCCACAGATTATTCCAAAAAATCCAAGAAGAAGGAAGACTCCCAAACTCTTTTTATGAAGCCAGCATCATCCTAATCCCAAAACCAGATAAAGATACAACAAAGAAAGAAAACTTCAGGCCAATATTGCTGATGAACATAGATACTAAAATCCTCAACAAATATTGGCAAACTGCATCAAGCAATTCATTAAAAAGATCATAAACCGTCACCAAGTGGGATTCATCCCAGGGATGCAAGGATGCTACAATATTTGCAAATCAATAAATGTAATACATCACATAAACAAAAGGAAAGACAAAAACCACATGATCATATCAACAGATGCGGAAAAAGCATTTGATAAGGTACAGCACCCACTTATGATAAAAACACTCAGAAAAGTGGGAATAGAGGGAGCATTCCTCAGCATAATAAAGGCCATATATGAAAGACCTACAGTCAACATCATGGACAAAATGGTCAAATGATGTTGACTCATCTGGACAAAAACTTAAAGCTTTCCTATTAAGATCGGGAACAAGACAAGGATGCCCGCTTTCACCACTGCTATTCAACATAGTACTGGAAGTCCTAGCCACAGCAATCAGACAAGAAAAAGAAATAAAAGGCATCCAAATTGGAAAGGAGGAAACAAAACTGTCATTGTTTGCAGATGACATGACAGTGTACATAGAAAACCCTATAGACTCCACGAAATAACTACTCGACCTAATAAATTGAATTTGGCAAAATGGCAGGATACAAAATCAATACTCAGAAATAAAAGGCATTTTTGTACACCAACAATAAAATATCAGAAACAGAAATCAGGAAAAAAATCCCATTTGATAGGGCAACAAGAAAAATAAAGTACCTTGGAATAAACCTAACCAAGGAGGTAAAAGACCTGTACACAGAAAACTACACAACACTGAGAAAGAAATTAAGGAAGCCACAAATAAACGGAAGCATGCACCATGCTCATGGATTGGAAGAATTAACACCATTAAAATGGCCATACTACCCAAAGCAATCTATAGACTCAATGCAATCCCTATCAAAGTACCAATGACATATTTCACAGATAAAGAACGAACATTTCAGAAATTTATATGGAACCATAAATGACCCTGAATAGCTGCAGCAATTATGAGAAAGAAGAACAAAGCAGGAGGGATCACAATACCTGATATCAAACTGTATTACAAGGCCATTGTAATCAAAACAGCCTGGTACTGGCATAAAAACAGGCTCATAGACCAATGGAACAGAACAGAGAGCCCAGAAATAAACCTAACTCTCTATGGGCAATTAATATTTGACAAAGGGGGAAGAAATGTAAAATGGAATAAAAACAGCTTCTTCAACAAATGGTGTTGGGAGATCTGGACAGCTACATGTAAAAAAATGAAACTTGATCACCAACTTACACCATACACAAAAATAAATTCAAGGTGGATAAAAGACTTAAATATAAGTCATGACACCATAAAAGTCCTAGAGGAAAACACCGGCAGGAAAATTTCAGACATTCCATGCAGCAACATATTCACTGATATGTCCCCTAAAGCGAGAATAAAGGAAAGAGAATAAAGACATAAAGGAAAGAATAAACAAATGGGACCTCATCAAATTAAAAAGCTTTGCATGGCTAAAGAAAACAGCATTAAAATGAAAAGAGAACCAACTATATGGGAAAATATATTTGCCAATGATACCTCGGACAAGGATTTGATCTCCAAAATATAGAAAGAACTCACACGACTCCACTCCAGAAAGAAAAAAAAAAAACCCAATTAAAAAATGGGCAAAGGACTTGAACAGACATTTCTCCAAGGAGGACATACAGAGGGCCCAGAGACATATGAAAAGATGCTCAGCATCACTAGCCATCAGAGAGATGCAAATTAAAACCACAATGAAATACCACCTCACACCGGTCAGAATGGCCATCATAAACAAAGCAATAGATAAGTGTTGGAGGGGATGCGGAGAAAAGGGAACCCTACTGCACTGTTGGTGGGAATGCAGACTGGTGAAGCCATTGTGGAACAGTATGGAACTTCCTCAGAGAACTAAAAATGGAACTGCTTTTTGACCCAGCAATTCCACTGCTGGGATTATACCCTAAGAGCCCTGGAACACCAATTCAAAAGAACCTATGCACCCCGATGTTCATAGCAGCACAATTTACAATAGCCAAGTGCTGGAAGCAACCCAAGTGCCGGAAGCAACCCAAGTGCCCATCAGCAAATGAGTGGATCGAGAAACTATGGTACATTTACACAATGGAATTCTATGCAGCAGAGAGAAAGAAGGAGCTTATACCATCTTTGTGACAGCATGGATGGAACTGGAGAGCATTATGCTAAGTGAAATAAGCCAGGCGGTGAGGGACAAATACCATATGATCTCGCCTCTAACTGGAACATAATCAACAAAAGAAAAAAGCAAGCAAAATATAACCAGAGACATTGAAATTAAGAACAATCTAACAATAGCTGGAGGGGAGTGGGGAGGGGACTGTGGGAAGAAGGGTTTTCAGGAACTACTATAAAGGACACATAGACAAAACCAAGGGGGAGGGTGGGAACAAGGGAGGGAGGTGGGTTTGGATGGGATGGGGGGGAGAAGAGGGGAGAAAATGCAGACAATTGTAATTGAACAACAATAAAGTAATTAAAAAAAAAAGAAATAGGTGTCTAGTTTCATTCTTTTATATGTGAATATCCAATTTTCCCAGCATTATTTACGGAAGAGACTATCTATTTTCTATTGAGTATTTTTGGCTCTTATGTCAAATATTAGTTAATCACAGATGCTCTTGATTCAGTTTAATTGGTCTATGGGTCTGTTTTTATGCAAGTACCATACTGTTTTGAAGGAACAATAGTAGAAGGAACAATAGGGACATATAAGAAGGATCCATCGTGTTTCTTCGGGGAAACTTGGAGAAGGTATAACAGAGGAAATCACATGAACAACAGATAAGAATTTTCTATGAAAACAGGGGAATGGAAATTTTATGCAGCAGGGGGAAGGCTTCAAAGGAAGAGAGGAAGGGCATAGTACAGAGAGAACGGTGAGCTGCTAATAGGGTCTATATGACTGCAATATAGTAATATATGGCAGAGGAAGAAATACAAAGAGATAAAAGTAGACTAAGCAATGAGATATTGTTCAGAGTTAGAACAGCTTATGGTGATGAAAGAGTTCTAGATGTGGCTATGGGTATGAGTAGAAGTAATAAAGTGGAGCTGAGAGTAAAGAATTTTAACTTACAGAAGTCACAGAACTATGAGGCTGTGATGTTAGATGGGCTCTCTACATGGATCTAAATGGCTATATGGACCACCTACATGACAACTTCACCCTAAAAAACCACGATAAGAAAAATCTGGACCTTTGTGATGTCCTGCCAAAATGATTAGTAGCTAACAAGCCAGTAAGAGCATTAACTGAAATGAAAGACAGTTAATAACACAAAGATCCATTAGAGGTGAAAAAGGTTCAAGAAGTCTATTCTCTGTAAGAAATTATTTTTGTCCCTAATCACCATAATCACTATCAGCTTATCCATTATTATTTCAAGATTAACCATAAATGGAAATCATACAGTAATCATCATAAAACATCATTTTAAAATTCATTTATCCCTATTTTATTTTAGTGAATATTCAATCATCATTCCCTTGACACTTAGGTTTTGTAACCTTGTATGGGACTACAGGACTTTACATCTCTTATAACTGAAGAGTCTTCTTCAGATTCTCATGTCTTCCAAATGTTGTGGAAACTCACAAACATATAGCAGTTAGACAGAGGCATTCATGTTTATTTTTACATAACTCTGATACAAAGGTCCTGAGCAAACAATTGCAATGTGCTTGCCTCTCAACCCAAGGGTTTCAAGGTAGGGTAACAGATTCACAACACAGAAATGGGAAAAATTTTACATTAAAGAAAATAAAAGATTCATTTTTACCTATTTCAAGTACTCCAATTATATTTTGATTGTTAAATAATAAACACATTCTACTGGAAATATAAATCATCTCATTTACTAAAACTTCCAGTGGTGTAAGTATCAAATAGACCCCTTTCAGTATGACCCAACTGTACTTTTTCTCTTAACAAAGATTAGGAAGAAGAAAGGATGACACCATTAATATTAAGTGAAAGAGAACAATATTAAAATAATTAGCACTTATGCAGCACTTTTCTCTTAGGATCCCAAACCTTTTAAGGGACAACCTTCAATGTCACATAATTTCAAGGATACAGGTAAGAAAAAGCTATTTATAGTTCCTTTTTATAAAATAAGAAAAATGAATACTATAAAAGTTAAAGGACTTCTAAGTCAGTGTTATTAGTAATCAAACAAAAAAAATAAAGGTTTCTTCATCCATAGTTCAGGGCACTATTTCTAAAACATGTGCCTGTGAAGTAAAGAACTTTCAGGAATTCATATTCACAAAATGATTATGATGTACCCTCTCAGGAGTCACTTTTTGTTTTTTAGTTAAGCCCTTTAATGAATTTATATTATTATTATTTTCAGTTAGTCTGTTCTTAAATAGCTTTTTGGCAGTGGGCAATGAAAGAGGGCTTTCGTCTTAGAATCACAGAAGAGCTTGTTACTACACTAGCTAGGAGAGCTATCAAAGTTTTGCTGCCAGCTTGCAAAAAGAATTAGAATAAGGGAAACATCCATTATTATATTGATACTAATCCTTTTAGAAGGCAAAAACCCTAATATTCATATTCTTGATATAAATGTTACCTATTACCTTCTTCATTCTTCTACCAAAATGTTAATTTTAGTTCTCATTCCTGTTGAACCACAAGTGCTAATTCAGTAGTCCAATACTTAGTAGTTCAATACTTACTGGCTCTGAGAATGTTCTCCTTGCTGCTGCACCTGGACTGCACCTGCAGAGAGAGCATAAACTCAGTAATTTAGGGCTTAGAACATAGATAGCCAGATATGTACACATTCTTACTGGGCAAGCTCCTGAGGACTAGGAGCAAAGGTTTTAGATATCTCAGATACCATAACTTATTAGTAAAAATTTGTTAATTTGTTCCATATATTTTATATTATCCTTTCTTTACTTCTATTGCTTTAAACAACTATCTTATAGGAAAAAATTGGGAGTATAATATTATAAATGTGACAGAAGTAAAATCAAAGGCAATTTTTTTATTGATGTGCATTTGAAATTAGTATATGGAAAAAATTCAAGTTACCACATATTCAGTTGTGAAAACAGACCCTTAATCTTAAGGCTTTATGAAAATCTCTTGACTAGAATAATGCAATTCAAGTAAGAACGTTGTAATCAAATACTCTTGTCTTTTTTGTTACATACATTAATAAAACAAAAAATGAAAAATCTTCAGATACAATATTTATGTGTGATTTTAATGACATTTATTATTTATTAATATTGGTTATAAAATATGCTTCTGTTGGAAATCAATGAACTTGAATACATTTATTTATCAGTTCTTACGTGTGTATATAGTTTATCAATCAGAAATCCTTAGGCTTTGATTCGAATATTTTAGTTCAAAGTGGAACATTCTTTTAAATGCTGCAAAACTGTTGAATTCAAGAGCCACAGTGAATGAATGGCACTACCACTTATTAATTTTAGAGGAAATTGTATTTAAACTCCACACCTCTTCTTCCCATTCCACAGCAGCTTGCCTCAAATGGATATA
Organism: Micronycteris hirsuta; assembly: GCA_004026765.1. Classification (NCBI taxonomy): domain Eukaryota; kingdom Metazoa; phylum Chordata; class Mammalia; order Chiroptera; family Phyllostomidae; genus Micronycteris; species Micronycteris hirsuta. The sequence continues at coordinate 179,006 of PVJI01000564.1, forward strand.
TACACAACAAATTAACTTCTATTGCTTAACACGATCTACTGTTGTAATGAAACAACTTATGAAAAGAATGTGGCAACTTAGGGTGGGTTATGGTTGTCCGTCCCTGAAAAAAGCAACTGTTAATGCTTAAAAAAAAGAGAATAAAAAAAATCACAAACATACACGCAAGAAAAACACACACACACACACCAAAAAAACCCAAAAAAACAAAAAAACAAACCCACAAAGAAAAAGAAAAAAAAGAGGAAAAATAATTTCAGATGTTAAAGTTATTCTCTTTTGGCCCAGATTGTTTAATTAATTTTAAACACACTAGAATAAAGAAGCTAATCTAAAACAGTATTTTTATATTCTTTTACTCAGAAATTTTATTGAGGAACAATTCTGGACCAAATGGGAAAGAAATTAATGACTACTTAAAACACAGGGAGGAAAATACAAGAATGAGAAAAAAAAGAGAAGAGAGGGGCTTGAGGGAGTAACTCTAGTAAATAGAAAAGAAAGTATGGGTTTATAGAAGGGACAATATGTAAATGCAGAATGTTCTGCTATTTCTTATTGAAAATTCATACCAAGAAGGTAAGAATGACTAATGAACTTGCTGCAAGATAAACAAGCAAGTTGGCATACCATGAAATGAAAATAAGTGTAACTATACCACTACAACCTTAAAGGAGAAAATAAACAAACACTAATAGAAAATTAATAGACAAGCTTAATACAGAGATAAACTATGTTTTAAAAAGCGATTCAAAGAACACAAGAGAAAGCTAAAGAGCGAGAGAAAAATCTGGCAGAGAGAAGAAAAAGAAAGGGGAAAATGTTTAAAGACAAAAACAGAGTTCAAAGAAGTCAAATGGAAGTCAAGAAAGTCTTCAACAAGATGCAGAAACAGAAGGAGCCCAAACCCATAACGCAAAGCAATGTTTGCGAATGGAAAGCAGCTCCTTTGATCAGTAATAGTTACTCTTAAGTCGTAGCCTCTATTCCTCCAGAGTTCATCTTTAAGCCCTTCCAATCTAGAGTGGAGCTAGTGTATGGATAGAAACAAGAGATTTATAATGAACAGAACAGTTCAGATGAGTAGTTTAATTTGTCTCATCAAATGTTTCAACAGATTTGTACAATGTCTAAATGGAAATGGTGGTGAAGAACTAGCTGGCTTTACCAAAATAACAAAACAAAAAACAAACCCAAACCAAAACAACAATAAAAGAACACCATCTCCCTTCCTTAGATGGCTTAAAAAATTGACAAAAAGTTCATTCATACCATAAATTTAATAACTGAACCTAAGTTTTGCTTTGTGGCACCTCAATTTAGAACTGTATATTTCAAACTGTTTTGGAAGAGAAATTTGGATGATAAAAACAATTCAATTCCCTGAATCTGGGTTATTTATTTAGGTTCACAAATTGTCAACAGCAGTATAACCAGTGTTTTCTCATTTATGTTACATTGGGTATTTGACCCAGAGTTGAGGGAAATCACTTTTAAAATAAATAGTTGCTTTATTTTAAATAATAAACTTTACTTTAGTGATCTTATGTATATATGTAAAAAATGCAGGAAAATAATTTAAAAAATTTAAAAATATTTATGCATGTAGCAGATGCCCCTCTCTCTTACATCATGAAACTGGTCAAGTTTATGTATATACTTCATTTTATAAAATCCCAATATAAAGATTTTACCTAACTCACAATGAAATGGAATTTACTTGAAAGAGTAATGTAGAGAAACAACTATTGTTCTTGTTATTACACATATGAACTACAAAGAAGATAACATGATTCTGTCTTAAGTTTAATGGTTTGTTGTTTTATTTTTCTTTATCTTACCCTAGCTTTTCAAAGGAAATAAAAAAAAGTTTGAAAAACAAAATTAAAGCCAAGATTTTGAAGCCTAATACCTATTTGTCAAGAATTAAAAGCGAAAGGTATGGTATTAGATTATTTATTAATTTATTCTGTTGGAATACATCTGACTTTATGGTGTTAAGAATGAAGTCTCTTTTCAACTGGAATCAAAACTAAAACAATGTGTAGATACAGTGTATTATATTAGGTCAATGGAGGAAATTAAATATACAAGAGACTTACTAAAATATAAATATTCATTTACTAATCAAGACTGCTTTCAGACATCAAATAATTCATTTAATTTCAACATGTGTTTATATGTATAATATAATTTTGCTGAGGGTCACATTGTCTATTAACAATTCTTAAAGTCATGAAATAGAAAACAAAATGGGGGAGAGCACATAATAAATGGTAAGGGGAAAAGTGAAAATGCTTTAAACAAAGCCAAGAAAATTTTAACAAACAACCACAATCTGTAGATACAGTTAGAGAATTGACTTACCTTATGCTTAGGTCATAACAAGAATAGCACAGTGTTTAAAGTCAGCTCTTCATTATGGGAGGTACAATTGAAAGCCATAGGTTATAATAACATGAATTGCTACACAGAAATAAAGACTTTTTCAGCCCAACATGAAAAGCTAACTCTTATGGGAGAACATTTCAACTTATGTTTAATGCAACATGAAGAACAGTTGAGGGTGTAAACATCAAAACACATGAATCTGACACCAATTAGAGAGAGACAGCCCAGTCTCTCAGGAACACAGAAGATTTAATCTGTGACCGTAATCTGTGACACATATGGGAAGGCACATCACTCTAACATTGAAAGATGCATGCATGATGTATAACCACCCTCTGACAAGCCTCCACCCCAACCCCCATCCCACTCTTACACACACAAGCCCACTAAGATACAGGGAAAGAATGTAGTGCCAAGCTGTTATGAAGAAAGCAGGACACACAGAAGCGCAGCAGTGGTCATGTGATTTGAGAGGTGTTCTTCCCTTAAACCATCCCATCACCATGCTCATTTAAAGAAGCCAGGAAAAGACCCTCTTCAATGCTGCAGTAGCTACGAGCCCCCAGCATGAAGCTAGTGTGTGGAATTTTGATCACCGTTCCCTGCGATGTCAGGGGCTCTCCAGAGGAAGCCAGATGTGTAACACCAGTTAGTGGGGTACAATGTGTGAATAACAAACACCCTTTCCCTTCTGCATCTCACAGAAGTGAGGGAGGAGAGAAACAAATAAAATAAAATTGACATTAAGAATAGGTTCATAACAATATAAATATGCATAAATATTAAAATAAAGATTATATTTGACTGCAGGTTAACACAACTTAGGTTTCTTAAAAACTGTCTCTATTTTGCCGCTCACTAGGCTAATATGTACTTTTTCCCTAATAAACACTTGGAATAAATTAATCAATACAACATAACTCAGTGAAAAATTCTGAGCAGTTGGTCAAGGGGGTTAAAGTCAAGAACAAAATAAGTCATCTTTGAGGGATATTAAGCTCTCTCTATTTTTAGCATAACTTTACTGTCAGCAGTCATATTTAAAATTAGAAATTAAGCTTCTATATATCTGCTTATTCATGTAATCTGGGAAATTCTATGGCAGCTTTTTTTAAACACCCAACTTAAATTTTAACCTTTTTACATTTTAAAAAGTAAACAACAAAATACTATCTATTTAGAACCATTACTGACTTTCTTTCCTATGTGCTTTTCTCTACTGTCAATCAAATATGGTTGTTCCTGATCCTGTCAATAATGGGGTCATAACAGCTCTTTAGGAAAACATTCAAATGTGCTTTTCTGTAATTGAGGATAGCAGTTAACTTCATCTATTTTATTTTTTGTATGAGATGAATTTTGAGTCATGTGTGGCATGCAATTTAGTTACCAGTTTATTAATTGCTCAAAGATCATTTACTTACATCACCATTTTCTCTCCCTCATCCTATTCTTAGCAGGCCAGAATATCTTTACCTTCTTGTTAGCATGTCTGTATTTTAGGCTCTAGGTCATTTTTTAATCTCAGTTTCCTCATAGGAAAATAAAGACCATGGGGCTCAAAGGAAATAAGTATCAGTGATTTTAGCTATCAAGGTGGAAACAAATGTCAGGAGTTATCAGGGGAGCCACTGACAGTTGTGAAATAATTCTGTAAGCATACACTCTCTTATTGTAACTTCCTCATCAGCTCAAAATGGAAGCAAATACTTATTTTTAATTCAAAAGAAGAAATGTATCCATATACAGTTATGTTTTTCAGTAGGGATCGACCAAAACTTTTTGGAAATGTCATAGCCATATGGCCATATGTACTGAAAGGAAGGCAAGCCATATAATATAAGGCATGGGGCAAAGTCTGAATTACTTCCTCTACAATATTCCTTGTAATCCTGAACTCTTAGATTGTAGCAAGCTGCTTCCTCTTCCTAGAATATCCTACTGCTTATTTTCTGATCCAAATACTACTTGTTCTTTAAGATCCAGTCTAAAGAAAAAAAAAATCCAGCCTAAATTATACCAGGTGCAAAATATATTGCCCAAATCAGAAGTAAAATAATTTCTTCTTTCCCTAAACTCTTTTAACAGCCTTATTGAGATACAATTAACTTACCATAAAATTCACTCATTTTAAGTATACAGTTTTATGACTTTTAATATATTTAAATGGCTGTACAACTATCACTACAACCTAGTTTTAGGTTTACCTAAGCTCTTAAAGCCTCTTATCTGAACTAATATTCCAATTATTGATGCAGGTCCCAACATATGCTGTAGGTTCTGGAGGGAAAGGACTTGACTTTAATTCTCTTTCTACTAAGTCAAACATAGTACTTTGTACAGAGTAAGTATTTGCTAAATTTGAATATTTAGTTTGTAGTAATCATAATTTTTCAATCTCAGCAGATTAGAAATGGTTTTTATAGTATCAGTATGATCATAGCCATTCCTGTACTAGCTTAAAAATAATTTTTACTTACTTGGGTCTGCTAATATTAAGAGATACAATATGAAGAGTATGGATTATATTTAAGAAATATATGGGCACCCTACAGAATGATCTTAAAAGTTTGGAAAACACATTACTATTATTATTACTTAAGGTTATTAAATAGTGACATGTGGAGTACATAAAGATATTTATACCAAAAGTTTCAGTCCAGGTTAAGATGATTCCTTATTTTCTAACAGAACAGGATATTCTGTATCTTATACAGCCAGATCACTAGAATGAGAGATAATAAAGATTTTTGATGCATCATGGCCCCTTTCACTTCAATTTTTCTGACTTATTACACTTATTCAAGAATAACTGTCTGTGAAAGAACAAAGTTAACTGAATGCCATTTACTCATAAAAATAAGAGGACAGAAAAAAAAAAGAACCTCACTGGCATTTCCTCAGATTATTTGCCTCTTTAGCCTACCCCAAAACAGGTTTGACATTAAGCAGCAACTCAACAATCTCAGACCCTTACATTCTATTTCTTTCTTTTCCCACATCTTATAGCAAACATGGATGATTGATCTAGAAAAGCTCTCTTCCATAATTCCACTCATTCATTTTATCTACAAATTAGGGTATAAGCATTTGGATCATCTGAGCCTAATGACAACTCATTTGAGTTCAATGAGATTTATGATATCACAACACATACACAACTGAAGAACTCAAAATTTTGGTTTATTCTGACATAAAAGGCATCACAATAATGGGAGTGTTCAGTGGTATGGTTTCTAATATTGGTTTTTCCTTTTCTTAACTGTGTGGCCTTAGACACAACAATCTCATCTTGAAGTTTTAATTTCCTTATCGATAAAATGGGGGGAAATTAAGTAGGGTAATGTATGTGAAAGTGAAAACTATTACAAATAAAAAAGAGCAATTCCAATCTGTCATTATTATTATCCTTATGTGGATTTTAAGTCCACATAAGGACTTAAAAAGGACTGTATTGTATACTGGTAGAATCTAAGACACAATGAGAATAAAGACTTTGTTCCGGATCATGCCATGAATCAGTAACAATATAATTTACCAATTTCTATACTAAAGCTTCAAAAGGGCTGACTAAAGGTCTGAGGTTACCTCTTCAAGGACTAATCTAACTTCATTTTGTATGATTTTAGTTGTTATCTCATGTCTATGGTTCTTAGTTTCCTCAACTGTAAATATAAGGATATTTCCAGGGGTTTCAACTGGAACCCCTGGAAAATGGGTTGAAAGTGATGGACTCCTAGAGAGAACCTGTGGATACAAGTCAGAAGGGTCCATTCACTGGAATGAAGAAAAAAAAAACTATAATTTTTATATTCACCAACCTAAATAAATTTGAGTATTTTCTTTCATTATGAGCTTACGTGACAAGCCACTGTCATATTAGCAGAACCTATTGTTTTAAGTTATTATGTACAGCTTAAAATATTGTGACATTCATCAAGATTTCAAATTATAGCAGTCTAACAACTTGCTATTAGGTTTTTATTATTTAATGGATTTATAAAGCAGTATTATGTCATAATTTATTTTATACATATTTTGATAATGATTTGAATTTAGTGTTCTTTGTAATCCTATGCATTTTATTTTATATATTTAATTTTTTTTTCTGCAAAGAAAAGTATAGGCTTTGCCAGATTTCCAAATGGGTCCATGGGAGAAAAAGGCTTAAAAAACTCTCAGAACAAGATAATTTCCAAGCTTCCTTTTATGTCTAGAATTCTGTGGCTCTAAGAAACCATTCCCACTTCCGTCTCCTGCCCTTTATTAAATCATATGTAGAAGAAGTCCTTCTCTTTTGGAAAAATTATATAAAATTGATCTCTGAATTAAGAAATTGGTCATTTAATAGATCATCTACAAAACAAAAAGGATATACAGTTATCAAAAAGTTATAAAGATGAAATTCTGCTTCACTTACTCTTTTCCCACTGGTTTAGATAATTAATTAAGTGGACTAATCATTTAATAGTCATCACACTGAAAACTCTCTAATCAAAGATAAACTTACACACACACACACACACACACACACACACACACACCTCTATAGCTAATTGTTCTTTGAGCTCTTAGTCATGTGTGGATCACAGACAGAGAGCGACAATGCTATTATCTATGTATAACACAAGCCTTAGAAGGTACGCAGACAAAATTCATAAGCAACAACAATTTTACAAATCTTTTCCAGAGGATCATTCTTAAATGTCTTGCCACTGTTGTATACATTACTATTGTCTTAAATTCCTCTGATTTTCTTAAATCCTAGGTAAATGTAAATATATATTTTTTTCAGTATTGACCTCTTCCAAAAGAAGCTAGAACTATGACAGGTTACAGAGATAGTGAAATGAATTATAATTACCACTGTAAATAAAAAACCTCGTTATGTTGCTTTATAGGTAACTTGGTGAGTTCATTATTCCTAAAGAGAATAGTATAATATGGAGAACATTTCTAAGAATAAAACTGGTTATCACCATGTCTCAAGGGAATATGAGTTTGAACATCAATGATGAATATTCTTAATGTATTTCCTATGTATGTTTACTTGTAAGTTGAGCCACTCTCAACTCAGTACCAGCAATATTTTTGAGTTGATGTTCTGAGAAGTTTAATGTTGATTATGGTAAATATGAGGAAAATATACTACCTAATTATATATATATAAAACAAAGCTAAATAACATATCTTTTGACTAATAGGGATTTCAGGCCATTCACAACACTATTTCACAATCCTCAGATGAATAACTGATTATTTTACAGAGAAATTTATATCCATTCTAGAGATGAGAAGCAGGGATTGTTACTGGCTTTAGATCACACAGTAAAGTGATGAAGGGGAGCAGAATATGCCTCCAAACATGTTCCACTTTGGCACGTGGACTATTTTGAGGTGAGGTAATCAAGACCCAGCAGACTTAAGAACTTTTACCTGTCCCTTACTTAAACTAAAAGAATTTGGATAGGGAGCCTGGTTCAGAGAGAGAGCTACAACCAAAAGTAACTTTTATTTGAATCTATCTGTATGGCAGAGCAAACGTCTGCTTTTCTTTTTATGCTGTGAATTATCTCCTCCCCTTTGAAGCCTCAGGCCCCCACCCCTTTCCTTGGCTCAGGATGGCATATAAGCCTCAACTGCCTGACTGGCCGTTGAGTCTCATATTTTTATTGGGCTCCCATATGCACAAAATAAACAATTTGTTTTTCTCCTGTTAATCTGTCTTATGTCAATTTATTTATTAGATGAGCCAAAGAACCTAGAAGAGTAGAAGAAAAATTTATCTTCCCCAACATTAGCAAACAGAATTTAGCTCTTTTGACTTCCAAATTCATTTTTCTGCATACTAGTAGATGACCTTGTCTTTTTAACGTGTGAATGGCAACCACTGCATTCCTAATCAGACCATGAATTTTATTGCCTTTTTGCTGCTGACTCTTTCTTTTAGCAAAGAGAACTACTCAGCGTAGGCATGTGGATGTATAAGTAAATAAAAGCTGGTATGATGAAAGGCAGTTCGGGAAGTAGCAATCTATAGCCAGATTGTCTGGATTTGAATCTTGGTTCTATCATTATCAGATGTGCAACACTGAATAAGTCACAACTTCTCTATACCTTTGTTTCCTGATGTATAAAATGAAAATAATAGCAATACCTATTTCATATGGTTGTTAATAAAATAAGATAATATGTGTAAAGTGTTTGCTTAGAAGATTATCTGGCCCAGAATGAACGGTATATGAGTATTAGCTATTAGTACATTTGTTGTTATTATTATCATTTTTTCGTTTGGATGATATTCTGGACCTGCAATAGAGAATGTTAACTACAATAATGTCTCTTGTTATTTTGACAGCTCTTATAAGTAAAATCAAGTAAGATCAGTTTAGATCAAATTAAGTTTGATCTAAACTTAAGAAAAAATGTTTAGAAAAAACATTGATAAATTTCATGAAAGAGACTAAGAGATAGATACAGTCAATAACACGAAAACCTAAATTATTGGTTATTTGTAATTATTATTATTTTCTGACATTTCTGGAAGAACATCACATAGGTAGGTTCTCACTAAACACAAATTTTGAAATAATGAGTTCTAACTAGATTTGATGTTCTTCTTGGTTTTCATTGCAGGGTAGCAGAACATGCTACCCCGAAATGTGCCTCTTTGGCATAAAGATTATTTTGAGTTAATTATTTTGAGAAACAGCAGGTATAGAAGAAGCTCTGAAAAAAGAGTTAAAGTTATCTTTTTAGTAAGGGAAAAGTACATTTATAAAATAAACCTCCATTTATAAGACTGCCTCCAGCTCTATACCTAGAAGAGAAGGATGACTCTAAATCACAAGAGGATCTTATCAGTGGAGTAGGCACTAATTTAAATTTGCGTAACAAATCTTAACTGTGGTTTAAGGTACTTTTCCTGGTAACCTCTCCCAAACTGGACTCCCTGCCCCTCACTTTTCTTTTGTCTTTAGTTGAAGATAATATTTAAGCTGGTAGTTTAGGCCAGTGATTTCAACCAGTGTACTGTGGCACAATGATGGGCAGTTAAGAGGTAGACTGGTGTGCCCCAGAAGATTTTAAAACACGCAATACCTGATTATTTAGTCCAGGGCACTGACCCCTTTTCTCTTAGGTTGTCAAATAAAAAAATGACAACAGCCAGTGCAACAATGGCCATCCAGTATTAATGAGTCAAAATTATACCTACTTTTTGTCAGATTAGTTAAAAACATGTATTTTGGGGATGTTGCAGAATTTTAATAATGAGTTAACATGTGCCACGAGATGAAAAAGGTTGGAAATCACTGGTTTAGGCTATTTTGGACATTACTCATTTTTCCCTGGGCATTTCCCAAGTATACAAAGAGGTATACATGTTTATAAACTTGTTTTTCTCTTATTAATCTTTCATCAGAGTGGGGTCTCAGGCAAGAACTCAAAAAGGTAGACGGAAATTCATTTTTCTCCCCTGCACATTCTTAAGTGTCATCTTGTGTCATTTATTCATTACAAAACAAACAAACTGCTGCTTGTACTGAGTATAACAGGCCACGTAGGAATCAGGCGGCATTGTTTTCCTCTCTAAATCAAAGGCTGGCATACTGCATGAAATACTGGTTTGAAAGTTGTAACTTATTTCTCTAAATGCTTATCTAGCGTTCATAAGGCACATGATAGACGTATAATGGCAAAGGTATTTCTACAGTATTATTAAAGTAGCAATGATTTAGAAAATGTTCATGAAGCTCTTTTGAAAACTGGGCATGAGTTAAGTTTTTGGAAGTCTTACATTGCAATCCATTTGTGGTATATAGTATGTCTTTATTCAAGTAAACAGTTAAAAGATATCATTTGAAAGTATTAGTAGACTCTCATTTACATTATGTATGTCCTTCCCATTTTCTCTGACGTCTCAAGTTTTAGATGTCTGGAGTAAATCAAATGGAAAGAGAGAAAATCCACTGTCATTAAAACCAAACTTTTAGCTTATAGAGAAGGGGTAATTACGTTAAAAGTTATTTTTTTTAAAGGTAAATTCAAAACTCTCATGTGAATATAAAATGAATGTGTGTCACAGATTTTTATCTAAAGTGTTAATGAGAGATCCAGGAAGATGTTCTAATCCGTTCAAAAGAGAGTTAGAAAACACACATGCATGAGCCATTAGGAATATTGAAATGAATTTTCAGATCAGTTGAGCAAAAATCAATTGCTTCTCCAACTGAACACAATGTAAATTTCTACAAATTAGGATCATGTGCATTACTATTCATATGCTACAATTTAGTGTTGTATGGTAGCTCAGACAATGAAAGGGGATGACTCAGAAGGGTGCCCTACACAAGAAAGTCAATAATCTTTTCGTGAATATTTCAAAGTCTTAAACAATTTTACCTGAGAACTTTATGGACTGGGAAGACCTATTAATAGAATTCATGTCTGTTACTTAAATTCCAGGATATATTTGAGCATTTTTCCCCTAGTATGTACTTTCAATTTCTAAGATTCTAAGATTGTATGAAATACCTACTGTACTTACTTTTAAATGGATTATAGTTTTTGTTTTGACTGTAATTTTAAAATAGTTGTTTATCATATTAAAAATAAATTTAAATGAAATATATATGTCCATTAAAATTTGACTTAAAATGTAATTTCTAAGTGTTAATACACAGCAAAATTTTGTATTTCTTTTTCACTGAAGTCCAATGAAAACACAGTTTGAATATACCTTATTTGGTCAAGATTCAATCATGATAAATTCCAAAGGCAAAGAGAACAACCTATTAAAATCAAAGACATGCAATGTAATATGTGTCTTTATCAATATATTGATAAATATATTATCAATTATATAAATATATTGATCATGGAATTAGTATATAATTACCCATTATATTTTTAGGATGAATTTTCATTTTAGATGCTTTGTTTTTTAAAAATAAAAAGCCAAATAATCATGTATAAGAGAAAGTATGACTTGGAAGCGATATTCTTTCTTAGAACATTGTTAAATTTGGGTTTACAGTGTCTGGAGTTGTTTTAGCCCACTTTAATTACCCTGCAATTTGCCCATTTGCTCCATGTATACTACTGATTCTACTCCCTCATACTAGTGCTAAGTTCACATATTTACATTCATATAACTCATTCTGAGCACAAGCAGGATAGGTTAGATCATTTTAGATGCGTGTAACTTATTTTTTTCAACATAAGCCCTATAGCTCTATGCCCAAGATCATGCATTATTTGATCTACTAAAACTAAAACTGTGCATGTGACAAATCCTTTTCTAAGCAGTCAAAAGCAGAAAGTTATGCTAGCTTCATGACCTTGGCTAAATTACTTAACTTTTAAAGCACTTGTTTCCATATTTACTAAACTCATTCTACTAAGTAAGTATTTTAATAATAGACAGAAGCAAGAATACATCTGGGTGTCAGAGAACCAAAGCTGATCCTGAAAAATACAGTACTATTCAAATGCAGGGTTGATGCATGCCTTACATGTAGAAAGAATATATTTCTAATTTTCTATCATGTATTATTTTTATATAATTATAATTCTATGCAAAGGGAACTTAAGATGTCATAACCTTTAAAAATGTTAAAAGATCTAAAGATATTATAATAAAACATTAATACTTGTTAAATCTAGGTGGTCAATACAGGATGTTCGTTACTTAGTCTTTGTTATATGTTTAAAATATTTCATTAAAAATGAGAACAGTAAAAAAAATGAAGAACATGATTCACCAAAGGACATTTAAACAAGGCCACCAATATTTATAAACCCTTTAGTTTAGATTTCTTGAATTTAGAATTTGGGATCATCTGGATATGCTTTTGCCCTCTTTACGCTAAGAACAAACAAAATGCCAATGTTTTCAAACCATGTATTCCTCATTTTTTTCCCTCTTGGCTAAGTATATATTGAACTGAGAACACCGTTAACTTGTTACCACTGTCCTTGATAGTTTCACTATTAACCAATTTAGTCCCTTTGCTATTCTCAGGGCTGCTTCACGGAATTTTGCTATCTGTGCCTTTCACTGCTCGTTTGTTACTGGAGTAATACAATCCAATCAAACTCTGCAGAAACTCATCCACCAGAGCTTCCCAACTCTTAAATCTCCTATACACTAATTGTTCTTAAAATTTTGCCCCATAGGGAATTCTTTAAAGATAATTATTCCTTCTTCATATGCTTTTCTTTTTATTTACATTATCTATAGAATTCCCTTTCTCCTCTTGTCTTCAATTCACCATCTTTATTTTTTCTTTTTACTAAATGTTAACAGCAATTAACATTGGGGAGTTCAAAGGTTGTTTCTTTACAGCAAACTGAGGTACATACATTCATTTTTTCTTTGCTTATCTATATTCACCAAACATCCGAAAAGCAAGACAAATGTTATTGAAAATGAAAAAAAAATAGACTGGTGAAAATGATAGACATTTGCTTTTTAGAAATTTTCTAAAATTCAAACCTCTTAGTATAAACTGACCACTATTTTATTTGTTCAAATTATTGATAGATTTGTTCTGAACCATCAATAAATCCTTCCTCAGTCTTTCTCCTGCATATATAACTGCAATAAAATATCTAGGATTAGTTTAGTCTATAATCACAGAACAACTCTGAAGCTAACTGGCTTTACAAATCTGTAACCCTGGGCTCATTCATCTGCATTATGTTTTAACTCAACTAAGCTGAAAAAGGAATATATATTCTTTCCATAAGTAGTCTTCTTACAAGGTCACTACATGACTTAAAAATTTTATAGGTAGAAATGTTACACCTATTTAATTTATGCTGGTTTCATCCAGATTACCTCTCCCATATTCCTGTGAGCTAGCTGGCCTAGAATATAGGCCCAGTATATGGCTGCGTTGCCATATTTAAACACTAAAGCAGCTATGCTCAGCCCAATTATGTTTCTTTATAGCAAACCGAGAAACACACATTCATTTGAACAACAGTTATTAAGGCTGACACTTTTTCTCACTGCCTCAGATGGGTTGGGTTATTACTCATTGAAAAGAGGAAGAAAAATAAGAAACAGGTAGAGATTTAAAAAAAGATAGGTAGTTTTTATTAAAAATACACATATAAACACAAGGAAAGGAAAAAGAAGCACAGAAAAGAGTAAAGTGAGGGAACTGCAGTAAGAAAATGGGTGAATGTAAATGAGGTAATACATTACAGAACAAGGATTTTTATAGATTATTTTCCTCTTTACACTTCTTACTTCAATCTTCAAAACATATGGCAGACTTTAAAAGCACCAATATTATCTGTGATCTGACATTATTTTTTAAAGTCGATAGGTCAGAGTCAACAGGCAGAGCTTATAAAATTTAAAAAGGTGTGTGTGTCAGAGAAATAATAGGTACTTTGAATCACATCATGACTTATGAACAGCAAAATTTCCTTTTGTGGAAATATTTAACTTCAAACATTAAAGCAATGATATAGTATAACAATATATACTAGGAGAAGTAACTAAATAAAGAATGAGTAGATAGATAACTCTAGCTGGGAAATATTTCAGACCAAAGTCTTGAAACAGAGCTCAGTCACACCTAAAAGTTAAATACAAGGAAAGGATAGTGACATGGATGGACTGAAACAGTGGGAATGCCCAAGAACACTTTAGAAATGCTCTAATCACTGACCTAATAGTGAGAATGGCTACAGAGACCCTTGCTATATATAACGGTAGCAGCTGAGGTTGAACGAATAACCTAAGATTATTTTGACTTGTCTTTTGAACTCTTAAACTGTACTATAAGACTCTAAATCAGATGAACTAGGGAGATTACAGATAAACTTGCTATATATAAAGGGAAATGAGCTAATGGAGTTCATTTAGATAATTCTGAGCTTCTGGTAATACATTTTTTTTGGCTGTTTAAACTTCATTAGTTTACATTTCAAAAGCTGGAGTAATGGACAGTTGTGTGGTTCAATGACTACACTCACATTGATTTTCTTTGGGAACATAATGATATAAATTAAGCAACACTTAATAATTCATGTTCATAAAAATAATTTAGGAATACAATTAAATGCCCAATTTCAGGAACATTCAGTTGCTTCCCATCTTTACAAGATAAAACTTTATTGTTAAAGGAAAAAAAGAATATATTTTTTCTACTTAGGAAAGCAGCATCTAGTTTAATTTATTTTCTAGTAAATAAAAATACATACGTGAAAAAAGGTGAATGCCTACTGGAATGAATGAAGGCTACTGATCACTTGGTCATTAAATCAATGCATCTAATACACAGTTAAATATTGAAAGCAATTATAAAGTTTGTTTAAAAAACGGTTTGGAACTGTTGTAGATATGATGGAGTTAAATCATGTTTAATATATTTAAAACTGTATGATTAGGCTTTGAAATTTGATGGTAAGACAATTAAAGTCATTCTTACTTTGACCCAAACTACTTCAGACTGAGCCAAAATCTGAGATTGAAAATTGACTCCACATTTCTCGCACATCTGCTTTCAGGGCTCAAAGGCCTCATTTTTTTCTCTTTCCTACTCTTCGGCTCGTGCATTCTTTGAAGGGATGCCTGCCTCCAAGACTGAGAAGTACCAGTGACTAATTTAGCAACGTCTGACTACAGAAGATGACTTTTGCCTCAGTTCTCACTTTTATTCCTTGGAAATTCCCTTCTCTGTCAAGCACTGCACAGCACTCATCATCAATTACTGCAGCCTCAATATTAAATTCAAAGGGCTAGATCACTAAAGGAATTCTTCTTTCAGTGCAGATATGCAGAGCAGTCTTCTCAAAGAGCCATGCATTGGTTCATGCCATGCTTCTCTCAACGAGAACAGCTAGGCATGGCGGCTCCAACAGTATTAGATTTTACGGCTGTGTACTGGTGTAGCAGCACGTTGCCAAAGAGAAAACAACAACAACAACAACAACAACAACAACAACAGAGCAAGCCCAGTTTTTATGAGTGACTCTAGGTAATATTGAGTGCAGAACGGCATGGACAAAATTTCAAAAATAGACCCTTCTTTTCTCATCCTAAGGCAAACTTAGAAATAGGACAAGGAAAACTGCTAATATAATTGCAAACTATGGCTATAAAAGTCCATGTGAATCTGAATTCCATTCAGGGTTTCATGAAACATGAATCCAAAAATATCTTTAAGGTCTTTCTGAATTCACCCTTGTTGTATAAGTCACTGCTTATGCTCCGCAACTAATTAATAGGAGGAATTCAGAACAAGTGACCTATTCTGTAAACACTGAAGCAGATAACAATGAAAAACCAGTGCTTGTTTCCTTTTCTCCCTCCCTACCCTTCCCCCCTCCTTTCTCTTTTCTTTCTCTTTTTACCTTAAAATGCAAATATTTGAGCATCAACATGCTTACTTTTTCTGCACTCTCAATTTCAAGGCATATATTCAATGTTAGTTTTCCTATGTATAATACAGAGCCAGCTCTATTTTATTAGAAATAATGTTTTTTATATAATAACCTTATTATGTTCATAATTCTTTGCTTTCTATAGTAACAGAAGTCACATGGACATTAAGTCAAAAGCACTTTAAAAGGGAGAGTCACAAATGGTTCAAGCACATTTATTTCAAAGGCTGTATGTGATTTCAACTTATCGTCCCATGCAGTGACACTTACTGCTGGATAGAAGACACCTCACAGAGCAAACATGAGTTTGGGCCCACAAAATATTTAAGCTGAAAGAAGTCGGTGTGATAAAGTGAGTACACATATAAAATACCCTGACATCATACACATGTAATTATACAAGTTGAACTTTTCAAAGCATATGGAAAGGACTTAACATACATTCTCCATTTTTATTTCTAGCTTAGCCTATTGATGATAGAGTACCTGTGGAAAAGTCCTCAAGACTTCTTTATAATTCATAATTCTATGATTCTTGTTAAAATGATATTAAAATAAAAATTCTGTCTTAGATGCTATGGAAAAAAAAGATAAAAAAAGAATCAAACAGATCTAGACTAAAAGGCAAGACACTATTATTAAGACTGCAAACATTATAAATTAACCTACACTGGAGAATGATAGCTGCGACTGTAAAACAAGGAAACATTAGCTAATACAAATAAGAGGCTAAAAATACATGGGCAAGACTATCAGTATGATTTAAATGGATTCTACAGAATTCAAAACATGCCCTTATATAGAATTGAGTGGACCTAAAATACATTTATCAAATTTCTTTTTGTAAACTATATCTCCTTTGCGTATGGTATTCATTCTGACCAATAATACTTGCTGAGTTCTCTCTTTCAGTGTCTTCTATACCACTCAAATGTATGAGATAATTTAGAGCAGAGAAGAGCATTTAAAGGGTGGAAATTTGCATTCTCCTCCAATAAGTAATACTAATAAATAATAATACATAGTTTGCCTTTTTCTCCCCTTTCCAAAGAGGTCTATACTTGGAACATAAATCAAATAAGCCTTACCATCAATTTAGAATAACTGACACCATCTCTGTACAGAGAAAAATATGGCCTAAAGAAATATTATTCCATTTTTTAAAGTTATATAATAAGGCCTCAAGAACTCATATCTATTCTAGGAAAATCAGCCTTAAGCAAGTTCTTTTGAGGGACTTAACAATAATTTGGTGAATTTTAAAATAACTCCCCTATGACTATTTTGTGAACACGGGATCCAAGAATGATGATTTTCCTATAGACTTTTTTGACACTAACACTGAATAGCTTTAATTTTTAGCCTGAATACATGGAATGATTTAAAAAAAAAAAAAGACAACATTCCCAATTTGTATAATTCTTAGATGAGGTTCTGTTTTTAATTTTTGCTATATTCTCTATACAGCAATATCTTCTCTGTAGTAGAGATGCTCAATATACACTTGATTAATCATAACCTATTGGTAATGTTAGAAAAACCCAAGGTGCAAACAATCAAGCAGAAATAATACAATCATATCAATTTCAATTTTTACATTCACCCAAGACATCCAAATCCATTACAAACTTTCAAGCTCAAAGCATTTTTTAAAATCTGCATTTGGTACTCTGACTGAACTTTAATGTTGAAAACAAAATGCACAGAGGATAATCAAGATCAAATTCCTTTAAAACTGTACCATTAATATTTTAACAGGATTAAAAATCCTGTTTGATACATTTCATGATAAATTAGCTTTCTCATGAAAGCTAATGTGGGGAGTAGGAATAATCTCTTTTGATTCATAGTCATACATCTATTTAACTTTCTCAGTTGGCTCAAATACCTACGTATCTTGTTTACAAGATAATAAGGACATAGAAGGTATTTAATAAGTCATGAAAGTCAGCACCACTAGGAAGAGGTTATTAGAAATAATAACACCACACTATAGAAACCTATTGAAATTTAACTATATAGATATAAGCCATTGATATAAATGTCCAATTTATAAATTCATTCAATACTGACTGATGTTGCTGTGGAGGGGTCCTTGCCCTAAATTGCCAGAGTTTTCCTCTCCCTTTACCTTCCACTATAATGAGTATTCTAAGAAAGATGTTCCATTTGAGCTATTGGAAGAAGAAATCACAATGTAAAATCCTGTTGCCATTTAGAATTTGTCACGGTAAAAATGCCTTGGAGTAGGCTGAATTCTGTTAGAGGTTAAAATGCATTTTCCCCAAGAAATAATGTTACAAATAGTACACACATCCCTATATTAATCCATACATATCTATTCGACCCTCAATTCAATTAAACTATAATGCTATTTCAACCTATTAAGGGTAATATAAACTTTTGAGTAGTAGACTAGAAATCTGATCACCATTTATAAAGTTATCTTCATGGGAAACTGCTTTGCCCCACATATAAGGTAAGTGCCTGTAGAGTATGACATATAATGGAATTCAAGGACAATATAATGACAGGTTCGGGACACTCTACCCCCAACTATGACACTTTGGCATAGTGAGTATTTTAAAATGAAGAAGTTTACGAAAATGGCAGAAACAAGAAGGTGCTTTTATCTCTCCCTCACCCTTCTCCCCGAAACAGGACGTAAGACCCTAAGGAAATGAGAATCCTTATGTCCGAGACAAAGGGGCACTGGGAAGACTCGAACAGGCATTACTAGGTTTCACACTCTTTGTCCTATCCTATTTCTCCATGACTGTCCACTAACCATCAAAACAAGCATAAAAACACTCAGGCTTAACTATTTCTTTGGGTCTGTATTTCCTTATGAAGGCTCCTGTGTCATGCAAAATTTATATAGATAAATTTGTATGCTTCTCTCCTGTTAATCTTTGTCAGGTTAACTTTCAGACTCAACCAGGGATCCTAACAGTGTCAAGGAAAACTCTTTCCTGTTCTAAAATAACAATTATAATAAAAAGTATTATTTTTAGTAGCTATAATCTTCAGTGAGGTGGTGTGTGTGTGTGTGTGTGTGCACTAAGGAATCCAGACACAAAACAGAAAGTGATTTTGGAGAAAAAAGACAAGAGAAAACCTGAAGAAGATAGTCAGCTGGCTGAAGGAAGGAAACAGTTGTTCATATATATCCTATTCAATATACCATGAGTAGGAAAAAGAAGCAAGCAGGAATGGTACAAGTGTTGATGTTAAGTTAGGTCAAGTTTATGGTGAAGTTAATACTTGGTTTTTCAGTCAAAGTGTGGCTAATAGCCATATGCAAAACATATTTTACTGCACGAAAAATGTAGCAGATACTATGTCTGACAGAGTTCAAACTAAAAATAACTTTACTTTGTACCTTCAGGAAAGTTTGTATTTATTGAGTACCTATATATACCAGGAACTGTACCAAGCAGTGTTAAGTGATTCAATACTTAAAGTTCCCTAAAAAAGGGTGACATTATTCTCATTTTATAAGAATATGAAGTGTAGACAAGTTAACTTGCCTAAGACTACAAAACGAGTAAGAGGCAGGGCTGGGTTTCAAATCCAGAGCTGGGATTCGAACTTAGCCCAAACTTAAAATTTTTAAGCAGTATGTTAAGTTGATCTTCAGTAAGTTTACTTCAATACTGTGAGAAAACAAATATAACTGCGAACACATCTTTAGAATATGGTGAGAAGCTGATTCTTTCAGAAAAACAGTGTATTTAAAAACACTCAAATAAAATACCTACCTCACATTCTCAAATCTTAAATTTATATGGCAAGCATGAGACTATTTAGTGATTTTAATATCCAAAGAAAAAGGCAGTAAGGAGAACTCCCTAAGTAGAAATTTTACATATGACTTTAAATAACAAATGACTTCAAGAAGTACAGAACAACTTAAAAGCAGGAAAAGAATTACTGTATTTTTCTCAACTTTGGGAGAGAAGCCTGAGGCGCCACACATCTGCTGTATGTAATAAATTAGCTTCTCCTTCATGAATCTAGAATGGCACCACTTTTACGGGAACGTGAGGAATCCTGGTTGAGAAAAGAAGTGTTTTTGAAAGGGGAAAAAAGGTGACCAGAGAAAACTGACATTTCTACTTGGTGAAGTCCAGTCTATACATTTCATTGTATCTAAATGCATGTTTGTATGAACAAGCAAAAGGAAATTTACATTGTTGGCAGTCAAGAAGATACTTTTCTGAATCTGTAAAAATTAGACAAGATTTGGTGATAAACCAAACCTGTCTGTAAATCTATGGATATGAACCACCCCAGGGTATGACCATGAGCCTCTTAGTATTCCTGCTCTGTAATTTAGAGGAAGCTGTGTAAGTATACTTATACTACCTCCCATACAGAAGATACAGTTGGGTTAATTAAGAAAGAAGAAGGGAAATGAAGACAAAATGCTAGCCTGTGGTTTGTAAGGGCACATGAGGGAAAGAAATGATGGACATCAGCCCAGTTAGAAGCAAAAGTCACTTTGATGTCAATTTTCCTCACTATTGAATAGAAAGTAAGAAACAAAAGCCACTGGAAATTTATATTTTGATTCTTCTTTTGACTTAAAATGCCTACCAATACTCGTGTAGTATTTTGGTAATAAATAACGAAGTTTTAATCAGAGGCCTATATACGACTTACTTATCAGTCAATAACATTGGATTCTGACTTCAATTTTGTTGAAAGCTAACTAACAAATATTTCCTACTGGCTTAACAAATAAATCTCAGCTTTCTATATATTTTCTTTGCTTGTGTACCAATTCTGATTGCCATATGAATTCCTATCTGAATTTATAAAAGCATGATTTTTCATGGACTTTTAGTCCCAGTGTTTTTCAGACAGGATGTCAAGGAGACTGATTGGGGTCACAGAGAAGAAAGCTGCACTGCTCTAGGTAAACTTCAGGTTTCAACAATAGGGCGAGGAAGTCAATTTTACAGTTTGAGATTCCTTTCCCTCCTATTACATCGAAAGTCAATAGGAATTAGAGTTTTAGAGAATGGAATAACTGTTTCATATTGATGAAGCTCACACTCAAGAAAAATTGGGCCAGCTGTCCCTATTACTTATTTTAAAAAATGGAATATCAGAATACACTGCAGGAATAGTCAGTCAGGCAATGGAGAATTAAAATGTTTTAGAAGCATTGACCTAGATCAGCGATTTCTAATCTTTTCATTTCATGGTACACATAAACTAATTACTACAATTCTGCAGCACACCAAAAAACATATTTTTGCCACTCTGACCAAAAAAAATGGGTATACTTTTGATTCATTCAAACTGGATGGGTATTGTTGTGTTGGCTGTTGTCCTTTTTTAATGTCGCAATCTAAGGCAAAAGAGGTCCGTGTCCCTGACTAGGAAGTCAGGTATTGCATGTTTTTACAATTAAAGTGCCATATCAGTGTGCCCAAGCACACTGGTTGAAAATTCCTGACCTAGATTAACATATGTTTCAGAGAATTAAAAAAAAACGCATACAAATCTTAGTGATATTGGACACATATAGAATGGGATATCTGAGACTGGGTTCGAACTCATGACCTACTTACATTGTGACTCATGACCCAGCTTACTGTGTGCTAGATGGGAGAAGGAAGTATAAAATCCAAAAGAAGCAAAGTCAATGTTTCTATCCAACCAAGTTTCATAATCTAGTAACAGAGTGAATACTATTATAAATATAGCAATTAGTAAATAATTAGATGTCATTCATTTAACTCACACTTACTGAACCTACTGTTTTCACCAACCTGATCTAACCTGTGAAAAAGAAAGCAGTGTGTTCTCCAGGACCTCACAATACTATAGAGAAAGACAATTACATAAACATCAACTATAATACATCATGATAACTGCTATAACAGAAGTCAGTACAAACTGGTGTTGGGAATATGTAAAAGATTCCTAACTCTGACAGGAGTGGGAGTTTGGGGGAGATTATTAGGAAAGGCTTCTTGGAGCTGGGATATATAAGCCGAGTTTTAAGGGACAATAATAATTTAGTTAGGTAAAGAAAAGGCAGGAAGTCAGAGAAAAAGGCAAGTGCAAGTCACAGATAGTAAGGGACCATGGAAACTCAGACAAAAAAGTATGGTTGAAGCTAATTTTAATCATGATGGGGAGTGGTAAGAGGAGTGATTAATAAGGTAGATAGGAGCCAATTCCTAGGGGTTATAGAGGCCACTGAAAGATTTTAAGTAGGAGAATTGTATGATTACATTAATATTTTAATAATTTCATTCTGATGAGGAATGTGAAGATGGATTAAAATATTTATGAGATAAATGATGATGAACTAGTTTGAAGAGTAATCTAGTAATACATAAGAAATCCAACTAAATCATTGAAAGTAGTTCTGGAAAGAAGGACATAGATTCTAGAGATACAAAAGAAGGAAAATATAGGATTTATGTCATGAGGGATATAACTCCTAGACCTCCTATCTGACCTGAATAATTGGGTAGTGTCATGCATAGTAGATGAAGGAAAAAGTTTGGGGGCTGAGTTATGTTTAAGGTGCTTATAAGTTTGGAGAGAGAGATGAGCTAGAGATAGAAACTGATGTCAGGTAGTTACTACATAGAATATGATGGTAATACATATGAATTCTTAGAATGAGTCTCTACATATATAAGAATGGATTAAAAAATTCAGTGAGGTATAATCTATAACAAATATGAAAGGAAAAACACATTATTTATTAAATAAAATTGACATAAGTTAGATCGAAGAAAAATTTTACCTTTATTATATGGAAGAGAAATGTCTAAACAAAGGACAAAAATAATCAAAGGCCTAATTTTTAAAAACTATTCTGAAAAGAGGTATAACTTTTTAAAAAATGATTTTATTTATTTTTAGAAAGGGGGAAGGGAGGGAAAAAGAGGAAATGAAACATTCATGGGTTGCCTTTTGCAGCCCCCAACTGGGGACCTGTCCCACAAACCAGTCATGTGCCCTGACCAGGATTCAAACCCATGAACTTTTGGTTTGCGGGACTATGCTCAACCCAGTGAACCATACCAGTCAGGAAAATATTCATGATATTTTTATGCATTCTAAATGTGAAGCTGATTCCATAGGTCAATAACTATCTAGCAAATTATAATTGTATTTAAATAAGGCATAGTAGGTTTGCAATAAATATATATTAAATTACTACAAAAATAATAATAAATTTATACTATGTGATGTCTAACATTTCCTTGAATTACAGTTTTCTATTTATAGATATATCTACATCCTCTCCTAAAATATTACCCAAAACTATATAATCAACCTAAACCAGGTAAATATATACTGTGAAAATATAAGACTACTGCGTGACATTCAGAGAGCTGATGGCTTTTAGGAAGTCCTGACCAGCAGAAACCACGACATTTAAGAAAATATTTTTTACCACTCTTGGCAGTGTCTATGGCTTTGGGTGAGACAGTTAAACTCTTTGACCCTTACCTTACTCATCTGTAAAATGAGAATGACAATAATATATTTTCCAAACAAGGCTATATGGAAGATTAATTAAGATAAGTAAATTAGATAAACACAGAGTTTGTCACATAGTTAAGAAAACTGTATTTTTTACAAAGGAGCAGTCAATTACACGGAGTTACCTTTGCTGAGCATTATTAGCCAGGTAAGATTGGAAATTATCTTGTTCTTGTACAATTCATGGATGAATTTATTTTTGAACAGGGCTTATTATTTTTTGGTTTTATGAATGCCACAGAAGATAGTGACATGCAATTGGTAAAACCAACATGTTGCATTAGGGGTTGGAGAATGTATTTCTACAGCAGTGGGGGTAAGTGAAGATGAGATGAATGTGAGGGAAAACAGAGACTGCTCAGTGAAGGTTTGGCTACCTCCATAGCGATGCTTTAGAATAAATAATGCACTTTATCAACAGTCCCATTAAGAGGCTCGTATATTAAAAATATGAGGCCATTCCTGGAATTCTAATAACTAAAGTTTTTAGTCTGAAATTTTGTGAAACAATAATTTACCATTTAAGATGAAATAGAAAACAATTATAAACAATTATTTCTGTCCAGGTGATTATCATGAATATTAGATTCCGAGGAGTTTTTCCTGGTATTGGCATCGAGTGGAATATAGAAACCCTACCACAGTGACAAAAAGAGAAACACACTTCATGACAAATAAATTAAGCTCATGTGTCACAACGAAAGAAACAAACCCAGATATAACGCCAGAGTTCATTTAAGAGCCGAGTGCTATGGAGGAAATGCCACAGCACACAGGATCCCGTCCCCCAGAAACCAGTGCCACATTCCAACCTGAGAGCCCTCCTGCACACATGCTGTCACAGAGAAAGTAATACCCTGATGGATGTTGTAGGCTGTGATTGGAGATGATGCCAATGGTAGACTTCTTACACACTCTCATGGGAAATGGAGAATTGCCTGGATGAAGTGGCAGAAAGAAATGGGTTATATATTTTTTACACTGGGAATTGTAATCCTGGGAAATTAAGAAAAGACCTATGAAAAAATGTGATGAAATGTCAATCTTCTCTTCCAAGTCTTTGCTGAATCACAAGTAATTCATTTGTTTTTCATAACTTGGCTTTTCTCTACAAATATATATTTCAAGAAGAAATTAATTATGCACAAAATCAGTTTTAAGAGAAAAAAATCTGTAAATGCTGCAACTTGCAAAAGAAAAAAATTAAAGAAGATGACTGTAATCCTATTGACTCAATATATTAAAATTTTAAGGCTATGGTTTTAGTCATGTTATCCTTTCAAGACCTCTTCTTAAAATTTAAAGCCAAAAGATGATATTCTGCCTCTATTCTTCATATACTATCTGATATTTCAGATAGTGCCATCTTTCTGGTTTTTTTTTTTTGCATAACATTATGAGATAATATGTCTGTGGTCAGATGGTAGCTATTGTGGCTTGCACAAAATAAATATGTATAGAAATGTTGTATCTCTAAAGTAACCAATAAAGATCTTAAAATTTATAGGCTATTAAAGTCCTTTCATTTACTAAGCATATTTTGAGGTATATTTACTCTTTCCTTTTTTTCACTCAATAGTACCCCTGCTTTGGAAATAATATTCTAAGTCAATTAATAACATTTTAATAAATATGGCTTATAAAAACAGAAAACCCATTTATGCTATGGTTTAACACAGTAAGAATAAGAAATGAAACCCCTAAAAAGGCAAAGAATATAAAGGTCAAATTTCGTGTAGAATATTTGTTAAAAGAACACGAATCTCATGAAGATAAGCTCTTCTAGCTTATAAAAACATATAAATATAAGTATCCTGAGTAACCTAATTACCTTTTTCAAAAGGGAACAAATCTTCTGCTTTATATAAAAACAGGGGAATTGTTAACTTTCAGTTTAATAATCTGTTCGGATATTTTTTTGTTTCTACAGTTAATAAAACAGAGTTATCACTAATGTAATGTAAATCTTTAGCCACCAGGACAGACCTATACAAACTGGAATCTGTGTCTTTAGCCAATATGAGTTTAATAATGAGTTACTTTGTTCAAAGGAATATTTATGTAATTACGGTTGTGGTAAGAATCAAGTTGGCTGTTTGGGCTTTAACCATTCAATGTGATATAGTGATTGCCAGAAAAAAGTTATTCAGAAACAGCGTAGTATAAAGATAGAAATTTCCCCCTGAAACAGCTTACTTTTCCCCTTTCAGCCAAATGCAAAGTGCAAGGCAAAATAAATTAAGGCAAAAGAAAAATAAAATAAGAAAAATGGTGAGGGCGAGCATGTTTTTGACCATGTAATAAAACACGTGCAAAGTATACCTCAGATACACTATAGGTAGATGAACACGAGGGAAGCCGAGCCTGGTTTTGCAGTGGGGAAAAGAAAACACTGTTAAAGAGGAAATGATAGCATAGTAAGGGTCCCAGAAGTTTAGATGGCTCCATCACCAACACACTTGCCAGATAATAAAACAGCCTTGTAAGAAGACACTTGAGTTTGAAATCTCAAGGTTCAAGCTATTTGAAGAGACCTTGTGGTAAAAAAATACCTGGCTTATAAAAAGTATTCCATGACGAAGATGACCCCTCTGATCAGACTCTGGTACAATCTTGCTGAAACGATGCTCATTTAAGGTTAACAGTAAAGCAGAGCACTGGTCACTTTTCCTAGGATACCACAATGATCTTTACTGGTTTAACACTAGCAACTCTACCTGTGACATTATTTACAGGATGACTCTACTGTACATCTTCCTGTTATTCTTAAAGAGGGCACTAAAGCCATCCAGCATTCTAAGTCTGATTTCCTGTTCCTATCATTCCAATTCTCAGTACTACTGAATCAATCTCTCTATCTCTGACAATAGCAACACCAAAAAAAGATAACAAACTGTAAACACAAACTTTTCTCCAGACCTATTTTGTTTATCAGAAGGTTTCAATGTTTCATTTTTTTAAATGACTATTTTATATTCAAAA
The DNA here is from genome assembly GCA_004026765.1 of Micronycteris hirsuta. Classification (NCBI taxonomy): domain Eukaryota; kingdom Metazoa; phylum Chordata; class Mammalia; order Chiroptera; family Phyllostomidae; genus Micronycteris; species Micronycteris hirsuta. The sequence continues at coordinate 205,304 of PVJI01000564.1, forward strand.
CCATGTTCTATCTCTATGACTTCGAACTGATAAATTTCTGGCCTGTTTTTTCTTTCTAGGTTGTCACACTCATGTTTAATTCTGTGGCTTCTTCTTTTATTAAGTTGTCACAATGCCATGTGAGGTAAATTTTTAAGGATGCATTCTCTAGTTACAGACTTCTTCATGAAATTCCAAAATACAAAGTTAGAGTGGGAAAATGAAGGTATAGGAAATGTCAAAATGAAAAAATCAGAAATACCCTTATTATTTGATTAGTACTTTAACTGTATTTCAGAACCCAGCACAGCTAAATGTAGTAGGCGCTCAGTAAGTGTTTACTGAATGAATGAACACAGAAACTCTTTTCTCCTTTAAAAAAAAAAAAAGACTGAACTGTGTGAAATAATATTCAGAAGGTTTTACACTTCTCATTACAAAGATTTGTAATAAAATGTATGACTGCCACTTAATGGGTTACTTTGAACTAGTTTCTAAATTATGGTGAATTCTCTACATATTAATAAATTATACCTTTTGTCCAACCACATGCACATCTGATTTTCTTTAGCAAGATACCAGTTCTTAGAAAACCTTGCTCTGCATGTTTGCTCTGTTTCCATAACTATACCCATAAAACTGAAAAACTTTATCTTTGAAACAGTTTGAGTCTTGTCTTTCTTTGCCTATCAGTTCTCCAGTTTTTATTACTAGGGATATTTACTTGTCGAGGAGATCTTTTAGTAGTACCTTATTTTTGTACAAAAGTTCTGAGGAGGGTAATTCTGCAGTAAGTATTAACTCACAGATGATGTCATAAGCTATTGCAGGTGATTTTGTAAGTATTAGATGAGAATTTTTTAGTCTGAAGCACAAGATAATTTTTTGTTATTTTTCAGCAGTACTGAAACCTCAGAATTATATTAATTAAGTTTACATATTAAGTGAATTCTAACGAAGTGAAAGGTAGCAAAGTTAGCCTGTTTTCCAAAGAGATAACCCTACAATTGATTTACTGCCATCTTTATCATTACTGTAGTCTGATCACATTCATAAGACATTGTCTATCAAGGTACTCAGAATGTTACATAATTGTTATAAATTAAATGCATATTGTTAACATGAGTAAATGCCAAAATGTCAAAAAAGGAAGACTTAAAAGCCTCATAATGTTTTACATACAAAAACCGAAAGACACAGAAATCTGTCTAGAGAAAGAAGAGTATACCAACTGAGGTTTACTCATTTAAAAGCTACTGAATGTTTATTTACCTAAGGACTAATGTTCCAGCTGTTTCTCCTCACCTCACCAGAAGTTGGCTGATTCAATGCAGATACCTTTTAGATTTTAAGTGCTGTATATTAAGGTATGATGTTATTATTACTTGTTCCTGTTAGGGTGTCTTTCCCATTTGGATGAAATTTCTTATAGATAGAAGGTATGATTTTTGGGTGAGGTCAAACAGGAAATTCAGTAGAAATCAAAAGGTGATCATAATCTTCAGAGGAAATATCTTTACCAAGAAATAATGATGTGATAAAAGAAATGCAATGTATACAGCAAAAATACTTTAAAAACACATTGTTTAAAAAGTTTAAGAGAGGAAGAATAGAATTTATCTTTATACATTCAGGGGTCCCCCCAAAAGAGGAATTTATAATCCATACTTTTTCCATGATAGTTCTATATTTGAAGGGTTTAATGTTAATTCCACAGTGAGTTTTATTTTGTGAGTGTGTGTATGTGAGATATAAAGAGAGAGTAGCTAGGAAAACAACATACATAAAAAGAAAAAATAAAAATGTAAAAGTAGAAGATTTCAGAGGATCAACTTTTTTCAACACATGCTTCCATGTAGAATGATCTGAAAACATCTGCAGAAAAATGAGCAGCTCTCCCTTTTTCAAGCATTAAAATGAAGATAATTTCACACAACCTCTATAATAATATTTTTTTGGTCAATGTCATCTTGATGTTAACCAGTTATAACAGTTCTGGACAAATGTTTTCTGTAAATGATCAGGTAAATATTTTAGGTTTTGCATGCCATATGGTCTTTGCTTCGACTGTCCATCTCTGATGTTGTAGTGCAAAGACAACCAAAGATTATATGCAAATAAATGAGTGTGGTTGTGTTTTAATAGAACCTCACTTTCGGACACTGATATTTGAATTTCATATAATTTTCACATGTCAAGATATGGTGTTCTTTGGATATTTTCTTCCATCATTTAAAAATACAAAAGTCATCCCTAGCTTGTGGACCTACAAAAGAGAGGCAGGATTTGGCCCAAGGGCAGTAACTTGCTGACTCCTGAGTTACAGCATTGATTTGATGAATATAAATGTACCTAAAAAACCTCCCATGAATATAAGAGGTAATTCAGAACTAACGCTGAAATGAAAATACTGATATTAAAAGATCTATAAAGCCACAACCATCTAATTCATTATTTATATTAGTCCTATTGCACACCAGTCTTATTTTGGCATTCTGGACATTGTTAAACAATTAAAAATCATTATGAAAAAGACATTACTTTATGATATTATTCAGGTATTTTTCTTAAACTTACTAAAATACATATCATCTTATTTTAAGTGATAATTCCTCCCTTAACGTTTTCACTTCAAACAATACCATCTTTTTCATTTGTGTTAGCATAACAAATACTTATAATTATCATATTCCTTGTACTTCATTATCTCTTTTTAGTTCACTTTGTGCCAATAATCTGTCTTCATAAGCCATCTTCCCTTTTATTGTCTGTGAAAGCATTTAAAAATTAACATATTTGGTTACCTACCTGTACATAATTGTAGCTGAACAGAAATTTACTATCATATTACATAAGTTGAATGAAAATACAAAATTTGTGACTTTGAGGTATTTTTACTCCTCTACTTGTTTTCCATTCTACTTGTCATTATTTCATGAGAATTTATGTAACTTTTCTTCTAAATATTTTAATATTCAAGCTTCCCATTTTTTAAATTAATTAACTTTAATTTTGTAAATTTACCTTGATTTATATTATTTAAACAGTGTTAGTTTGTCATTTCTTATCTCATGGTTTACAATTTTCTTTTTTTTAACTAAAAATTTTATTTCTATTTATTTTTAGAAAGAAGGAAAAGGAGGGAGAAAGAAAGGAAGAGAAACATTGATGTACGAGATAACCGGGGAACTGGCTTACAATCCAGACATGTGCCCTGATAAGAAATCAGACTGGTGACCTTTCGGTTTCTGGGATGACACCCAACCCATTGAGCCACACCAGTCAGGGCTGTTTTCCAGTTTTCAACACTGTCTGCACTGTTCTTCAACCTTGTGAATTACTGTTAATATTCTTATTAGATTCATACATTTGATTAAATGGAAAATTAATTTTTTCCTTTTGTGGTTTTATTCTTTTTTAAAAATTAATTAACTTTTTTTTCTTAGAGGGGAAAAGAAGGAGGAGAGAGAGAGAAACATCGACATATGAGAGATACACCAATCGGTTGCCTCTCACATGCCCCTAGCTGGGGACCTGGCCCTCAACCTAGGCACGTGCCCTGCCTGAAAATCAAATCAGTGACCTTACGGCTGCCAGGCTGGCACTCAATCCATTGAGCAACACTAGCCAGGGCTGGTTTTAGTCTTGTCATTATTCTCAACACATTATCCACCTAAGGATTTGTAGTAATATTTGTAGTTATTAAATTAGACAAACTCTGCTTAGGTACAAAATGATAATTTTATTATTATTAAAATTACTAAAAATACACTGGGGGTTTAGAATACTTCAGCTTTGTACAATGTATAGAAAAAGATGACAAACTGTTGATTTAGAATCAAGAATCTAATAAATATTACTTTTTGGCATAGAGAAGTAAATGAAGGATAAAGATGTATATAAATAATATTCAAAAATTACATTTTAACAGAATATTCTGTTTTATAATCATTGATTATCCATAATAAATAAGAATACAAGGTTCTTTTCTCTCTGCAAAATAATATATTGTGTAGATGATACTAACTGAAGTATCCATTATTTAATAAAGTCCTTATCCCAAACTTCTGTACGTCATCTCACTTTCTACAACTATTAAATAAAATATTTAAGTGGCAACATGGTTCTGAACGTTTCCTCTCAATGAAATACTTAGTAAAGTTTCAATGAATTAAAAGGCACCCATAGATTTGGTCTCGTGTGTAAACTCCTACAATAAATTTTCACAAAACTGAATGGTCGCTATCTGCCAATTTATTTCATCTTACAACAGAAAAAAATCTCTTTATACAGTGTATCACACCGAGAATAACTTTTTTCTGCATTTGTTAATGTACAAGGCATACTTTAAGGCTTTCTGGGACAGTAGGAATTAAAGGGGAAGGAGAGAAACTGAATATTCAGCTAAACATTGTTTTGCATCTTAGCTGAACTCTCTAGAGAAGATACAATTTGCCTTCTGATAGTTTTTTTCTATACTTTTCTAGTAAACAGAAATCTTAGAATGATATACCTCTAGTCGGTCTTTTCAGAAAAAAGGCAATCAGAACAAACTGTGACACTGAAATGAAACAGAAGATGAAGATACTGAGATCAGCCATTATGTGCTATACTATGCAGTATAGGTGTTGAAAAAAAGAAATTGAAGAGTGGCATGAGATAAACTAATTTGCAAAGCACAGAACTTTTAATTTAACCCTAATATAACACTAACTCCCTACCAGACTGACCTGAGCAAGTCTCAATTTTCTAGTCTTGGTTTGGTTAGGGAAGAGTATGACTTAAATACGTATATTAACATAATCAGAATACTTTGTGGCTTTTTTTTTTTAGAATAATATCCAGGTATGTTTAGGCTAATTTAGTAATAAAATTTATGTTAATCTTTTTTAAACAGTAGAGTAGATTCTGAGTTTGATTATGGATGATCTTTTAAATGCTATAAGAATATGAATACAAAAGAAGGACTGGCTCAAAAGAAAGAAGTAGAAAAATGAGATATTTGTTATACTTTCCCTTTCTGTTTAGCTATTAGAATTTAATGACTGATACTAACAAAAACAATTTTGGACTTCAGTAATCAAAAATTTAATGTAGAGATATCATAACTATATATGGTATATAATTAACAACAAATTGAAAACCCAAAGAATCATCATGTCACTATTATTTTTTATTCTACCCTTTATAACAAAACTATTATAGAAATATAAATTAAATGTATGGCAATAATCTTGGAATATATAAATCATGGCTAGAATTCATAGGAACTTTTTAAAAAGCCTTAGGAATGGGAAGTAAGGGCTAAACAGAGCCAGAAGTTATTTACTATGATAATTTACTGTTTTTTCTGCCCTATTTATAACATATACCATTTTAGAGATTTACTTCTATTTATCTTAAAAAGACAAATTCAGTAGAACAGCAAAGCATTCTGAGTCTGAAGTCACAAAACACTATGTTTGCCTATGATTATATTACATATGTATAGTACTGAGTGGCTATATGGTATTGTTATCCTTCAAAGTGTTATCTTGAGTATATTACCCTTTATCTCAAGTATTTGTACAATGTTACCATAATGGTTTCTTATTTCTAACCAAAAGGTACCTTACAGTTAATTTAAAAAAAAAGAATCTGAGTTGAGAAAAGTCTATTAACTGAAAAAAAGTCTACTTGCCAGAATAACTATGGTAACACTCTTAACACTGATTATTTTCCTTGACAGTTGAATTGGATCATAAGGGCTCTATCACTTGGATCCAGCCCTTAATTTGTAATCTTGCTGACATGTCCAACAGAGGGCAGAAGACATCGTCAATAGAAAAGCTCCAAATGAAGTCTCATGGAAAGAGCCACAGAAAATTATTTAATTGTATAAGAAGCAAAGAAAGTTTTTATTTTGTAACGAAGCCAAAATGTTATTAAATCAACCTCAATATCAGTGTGGCTTAAGGGTCCTCTGCTCTGCCGATTTAATCTTTATTTCATAAACAAAGAGCATGAAGCTGCAGCTAAGAAAGAAAGAGAAAGGGAGAAGAGACAGAAAGTAAAAAAGATGGAGATGAGAGGACAAACCAATCAGATTTGGAATTACCAGTCAGCAGAAGTTTAGGGGAAAAAAATCACCGAGTGAAATCGTACATTTACTCTGAGAGAGTATCCTTTCACATTGCCTTCTAGGTGATCTCTGAGCTCCTCCAGCTTTCGATGGAGCTACATGTAAACATCAGAAAATGAATTGAAAAAGCAACTTGTTCTCTTTTCAGTTTTCCTTTTTCCTTTTAAAAATAAGATCATAGCATTATACATTTCTCACTGCCTTTGGCAAACATTTCAACACATCAAAGATCTTTGTATAATAAAGAATACATGCTCGATAAACCCACGACCAGGAAGCCAACATTTTGACTATTGCATCTTGTCTCCCAAAAGCATTACAGAAAATAAATCCTGTAACTGTCCTTACAATCCTCAAAGATTTACTCAAGATTTTTCTATTTGGTAGAAATACAGAGTAAGTGTATTTAAAAATTATGAAATTTGCCTTTCTTTCCCAAACATACTTTCTGATTTAAGGCTGCATCCATTTTAAACTGACTGAATCCTAAAATGTATCTTTTGTCTTATACATAACATGTGTATATACATAATCATACTATATATACACTTAAAAACAATAAGCATACAATTATAACTTGATTGTACCTATACACCTAAAAACTGAATGTGGACGTAATTAAACACACACGCACTCTCACACACAATCCAGTTTATAGCAGATGGTGCTGCAGTTATGGATGCCATTTGATCTTTATTTTACTATCAGTAATTTCCAAAAAGTTATGTTGCTCTGCACATTTTGCTTGTGTCTGATTCATAATCCATAGTCTAAACAATTATGGATTTACCTTTCCTTAAAGACAAAGGTAAAATATGATACCTCACAGATAGACAGTGAGGAATGCTACTGTTACATCATCAGGATACATAAACTCATATTTTTCTGACTGAATAATTTTAAATTTTACCTTGCCTCATTTTTGAAATAGGAATATAATCAACACTTCCCATCCCTTCTGATTATACTTAGTGAAATAACACTTAAAAATGCTACACAGTATATAGCAAGTGTTAGAGGACAGAGAGGATGGCTTGTCTGGAATAAAGGACACAAACATACAGACACACCTTCATCCATGTGCACTCACGTGCATGGCACACACACAAATAAATAAACGGACACAAAGAAAGTAAAATTAAGAAGGCAGAAGAGGCAAGGAGAGGAAACAGTGTGGAAATTAGTGCTTCATAAATTGTTAAATGGAAATAAATTGAAGGTGTATAAAATTTTGAAATGACTTAATATTAGGCTTCATGGTAGTTATTGAATTTTGGGACATCACAGTGCAGTGAAATTTCTGTTATATTGATTAAACACTTACTCCTGTTGTAAGAACGAATGGGATTGAGATATAAGAAGTCATTAATTTGGAGGGAGATTCCTCTGTATATTGTAAAATTCAAATTTTCCATCTTTCATTTATAGTGGCAGCATTAAAAGTTATCAATGGCTATGTCAATAATTCTTAAGAGTGATAACTGTTTACTTTTTCATTGTGATTAAATGTTAGAGTATCAAGTGCCCAAGATACTTAACAACTAGCAAATGGGACCATCAGATCATAAATCTTTAAGTTGTATATTAGCACATCATATACACAAATGGGCAAACATTAGATATATATTGTTTCTGTTGCTTGTTATATCAAATTTTTAACTTTAAAAAATAAAACAAAGGGGATTAAGAGTGCATAAATACTGTTAGCTGTATTTGAGTCCATTACACTAGCATCATATAAAATTTCTAATTCTTAAGATTTTATATATATGTATAAAATATATGTTATTAACTCAATAATTATTTTCCTGGACTAAGTTACAAATGGTAATGATGCTAACATAACATTTAATTACTTTTTACAAAAAAATGTAAAAAGGAAAGATAATATTCTGAAAATAAATATTAGTTCTCTGTGTAACAGGCACTTAACACATAGTGACATCAGTCAGAGGAACGGTTTACTCTAGAACCCCAAATTACAGGCACCCGTAATGAGGCAGTTGCCTTTTTCTAGTTTGTGGTGCCACTCAAAGCTAGTTATTTGGCAGCTTGCCTTCAGCTGGTTGCTCTATGTGTAGCTGAAACAAACAAAAAATATGACCCAACAGCCAATAAAAATATTAAAATAAAAAAAAAATGGGATGGTGAAAAATGGAAAAAGCCCCCTTCCTCCCGCCACCCTCCAAAAAGGAAGAAGTGTAGGCTATAGACAAAATCTTGCCAAAAAATGTTAGAAACATATTTACTTTGAGGGATCCAACTCTACTAGCAACTCCTTTGCTTTCATCCGGCCGTCTAATTTGCTACAATGAGGGAAGATGGGTAAAAAAGACAGAATAAAGAAAAAGTGAACTTAAAAATTTTTCTATGCATTAGTAAGTCATACATGCAAAAACATCAATTGACTCTTTGAGGTACCTCTTAGGAAGTCAAGGAGTTAACTAACCCAGAGGCCATATGACACGCTCTACAAATAGGCTGGCCACTAGAGTTCAATCATCATCATGGCACTATTCCTGAGATGAAGAAATGGGCACTTACTTTCAGTTATCTTGGAGATTTCTGATGAAGCAGTATCTGGAGTAGTGTTACATTTGCATTTGGGTTATGAAAAACAAAGAATTACAAATATACCTATGCATAGAACTTTGTCTCTTTCAGTGTTTTAGTGTCTATTTCATTGTAATATCACAAAACATCAATGATATGATTAGAAACATGAAGGTTCCCCAAGTGGAAAGATCAGTCCTGACAAGCATCATTCTTAATAGGTGACAGAGTGAAGCTCCTCTGCTTGCTGACCCCAAGCACTGAGGTTACTCAGCTGTCACTGAGATTCCTAATTAAACAATCGTGCTGCCCAACCAGAAAATTTTAATGCCAGACCGATGTCAGATACAGCCACTTCCTCAAAGCTTTCTGTACTTCAGTTCAAGTTTCCTCTTAGGTAAGACAGGGGAAAATAAAGCTGCAATTTTAAAAACTTGTTTTATATCACTATACAAATGAGAAAAGGAAGATTCTTAACACAAAGTGTTTTATCAGATGAAGTATGAACTAGAAACTGCTTTTTAAAAAAATAGTTTATTTTTTATTGTATTTTTTAAATTTCCATTTATCCCCCTTATACTCTGTTGTTAGTTTGTCACGGCAGACACTGATCCTTTGCTTTTTAATAGAGCTGTAATGACAAATAATATTTTGTTTAAAGAAGAAGACAAAAAAGAAGGGGGAAGATGGGGAAAGAAGTTTTGCATCAAGTGGATTCCCACACATGCACAATGGTGGTCTCCATTCTGACCAGCACAGATCAAGTTAGCTGCGATGCTTCTGTTCATATTAGGAGACAGGAGAGAAGTATCGATGTGATGCCAAATGTTAAAAGTCCCTGGAAAAAATAAGAAAGCTGGCCATGCTACAAAATTGTATCTGGCACACTACAGATTGTCTGTCTTATCCCTTTTGGGACATCTCTGATAGTATATAGAGATTGCTTAGGAAAAATACTAGGAATTGAATTTTCATTTTGAAGAAAAGCACCTTTGCACAAAAGAATTGTGTCAACTTCTGGTTTCACTTGATATAAATAGTTTTTACTAATCATCAGCATTAACTAAATGTTATGCCCAAAAGATAATCACCAATTCTCATTATTCTTTGTTGAACACAATTCTCAAATTTAGAATTCTCAAATTTAGGCCATCCTATAGGACGGGGCCTCTGGATGGACAGTGAGTTCCTAATAATCGAGTTACTCTCTTGTTCTATTTTCTTGACCTTGGAAAACATCTTTATATCAAAAGCTGTTTCTCATTTTAAATGGAGACTCAGAACAGCTTGATTACAAAGATAAACTATGTATTTTCATATAAAAATACAGTTTAGTGTCTCGCTCTGTTTTCTGGAAACTTTCAGAAATTGGGAAGACTTTCAGTAACAAGTAAACACCCTCTTCCTCATTTTTTTAATTAGTAGAAAGCTTAAAATTACATCAAGTCGAAAAACATGAGGTTATCGTTCCAAGGTTACATAGGATGTTAATGTTAAATCTAGGCACAACATCTGCAGTTCCTGATTTCTAGTTTAAAGCTGTATTCCCTTAATAGGCCTAGAAATAAATGGGTAGGACAAAAATTGATACCTATGAGAGGATATATATGTGTATATGTATATGACCAATGTATATGTATATATGTAGATATGTATATATCTATCTTTTTCTCTATCTGTAAAAGAAATTTTATTATTATATTTATTTATGGAAGATATTTTTTCCTAAACCATTTCAGTTCTATTTGCAAGTGCAAGTACAGAAACTTAAAGATCGAATTATAAGAAAAGATAGTCACCATTGAACACTAAACATGAAACACAGACTATAATACTATTTTAAATAAAGGATTTTGGAGCAGGCAGCTCATTTCTCAATGCTTGACATCAATTTTCTTCATAAAAATCAGACTTTGTAAATTCAAAACTATCATAAGAGGGAGACTTTAGAAAACCAATGTGGTTATCAATGTCAGAAGTGCCATGTGATTCTCCTGAAACAGGTAATGATACCAAATACTGAACATCTTCAGAGAGAATTTCAAAAAGATTTGTCTCATAAACTAAAATTTGAGAAGTAGAAAGAAGTAAAATCAATACATTTTAAAATGCAATGCTCTCATTTATTCTAATCAACCCTTCATCATCAATTATGATGGAGAAGAATGAAACTCATAGCAAATCCAACCGCCTGTATTATTTTTCTCTGATAAGAATTTAAAAGAAATCACAAAATATTAGCATTTAAATAAGATGAATTAATTTATTCTTTTTGAGTTTTATGAGCCTCATAAGTTATCTAATTTTATACATCTTCTTCTGTGAGGTTAAACATTCTCTACCAGTAACTAAGCAAGTTTAAATTGCAAATGTTTCTGTTACATATAGGATCATTGCAATATAAATGAAGTTTGAGAATGAAATGTAAAGAATTGCAGGGATTATGAGTTGGTTGAAATTGTTAGTTCATTCACATATACTGAAAATTAAAATGCCAGTTCCAAAACAAAAAAATATTATCACTAATAGTTTTTCTACCCTGAAGGAATTCTTTTACAAGAATTTCACTGAGACTGTAAAAGATGTAAACCAGAGGATCAAAACCATTTCAATCTTTTTCTCAGCCTTTCAGCCAGAATATATAACAAAATAGTCATTAAAAAGTCTGAAAATATTGCACTGTATTGCTTCTTTTGCAACATTCTTGGAATCTTTCTTCAGGGATTAATTACTAGGGAATCTACTGTTATGAATTAATTACCAGGATGTGGCCTATAAAGCAGTGAAATTATTCTGCTGTTTGTATTCACCTTTTTAATAAAGGTTTGGATGCTAGAATAATGCAACAAAAAGTACTGCCTGGAAGCTAACATGATATGGGTTATTGATTTCCTTTGGCTTAGCCCAATTCTTCAAAACTAAGCTCACTGTAAAATCATTTTGACTACTAACATGGTAAAAAATTATGCCATCCTACACTGTCTTGCCAATAATAAGTAGTTGTGCTATGTTTTTATTGAAGAAAACACAGATTTTAGAGTAGAAAGACAATTTTATATTAATTTCTTTTTTTTTTTTAAGATTTTATTTATTTATTTTCAGAGAGAGGAGAAGGGAGGGGGAAAGAACAATGTGTGGTTGCTTCTCACATGGTCCTCACTGGGGACCTGGCCCGCAACCCAGGCACGTGCCGTGACTGGGAATCGAACCAGGACCCTCTGGTTCCCAGCCCGCACTCAATCCACAGAGCTACACCAGCCGGGCTATATTAATTTCTTAAAAAATAGATTTCAAAGAAAGTTTAGGCTTATAGAAGCCACATAAAGGTAAGCCGCATAAAGTGCCTATATCACTGGGTGTATACATTCATACTTTAAGATCTTTGCTGAAAATTTTTGAGAAAAAGGTTGTGTATTTTACGTATTTATTCTACTGATAAGAGAACTAAGGTCTAGAGAGGCTCAGTGGCTTTGTGGAGAACTACAAATTAAGAAAAGCACAGATGGTATTAAATTCTCTGAATCTCAGGTCTTCTCATTAAATTTGGATCTCATCTACGAAATGACTATTGCAGATCTCCCCTCCTTCTCCCCTGATATATTTTCTACTGATTTAGATTAAGTTTATAAAATTTTTTGTTTGTTTGTTTGTTTGGCCTAGGGGCTGAACTGTTTTATTTTTAGAATTACCTAATTTACACTGAATTATCCTGAGAGAGAAACATTTTCAACCCTATTTTATTATGTCACTTTTTTTTTTAAGTATGGGCATCAATGACAGAAAATAAAACTTTTTTCTTAGAAATTATTTGTCTTCCAATCAATATCACTGAGTGTATACTGGTATAGCTATACATTGTTTCTGGTAGTTATGATTTAGAGGAGGACATTTTAAAAAGTTTTATTTGAAATCTCAAATTTGAAGCAAACTCCTGTAAATAAAATACTTTTTAGGAACCGGTTAATATTCCCATTCACTATATTTCAGCCCTTTGAATACCACTGGTACTTCACTGTAAAACAATTCTGTTTCACTTGTGAGTTATTAAGGCAAAGCAAAGCAAAATATTTGATATAATATACACTAAAAATATTCATGCAATAAATTTCTGAATTAATGTGTTTTGTCTTTAGTAAAAGTAGAATGGAGAGAGCAGATAATCCTGATGTTTTGAGCAAGAAAAATACATGACCAATTTTAGATATATATCATTTAAAAATATAAAAATATAGAGAATAGTTTAGTTTGGGATATACTCTTTATTAAAGTAATGAATGAGACATAGCTAGTTAACTACATAGGTTTAATAGATGGCTCTATCTAATGAATCCCACTGCTGAAATAATGACGGCACAGGCTATTTTTGCTGAGCTGCTTTTGCACAGAACATGCCCCAAACAATTAAAAAGAAGTTTATAGGAATCAAAACTCTTAAGTGAAATTGAAAGATAGTATTTTTAATTTCACTATTCTTTTATTTATACAGTTCTCACTTCCCTATCTTCCTATAACTTCCTATAACAAACTTTAGTGGAAACCAAGAGAAGTCATCGTTTCATTTAACAGAAACAGCTTGACTTAAATGAAAAAGATCTTAAGCGAATTTGAAAATTTTCAGTCGATAATGTCTAACTTTATGGAGTAACATGGAATGCAAAGCCTGAATAAATGTAAATTATTTTATATTAATTGGATAGTAATATAATATCAGAGAGAGGGGCTAAACAGAATGGTAATATTTATTCAGTCAGTGCAGAAACTTATTTCAAAGAAACAGACTTATAAGACTATCAGGAACTTTAAAGGTTACTAATTTAATACCATGATGTTACAAATATAGAAACTAAGGTCTATTTTAATAATGTTATAAAGTGGCAGACTAGGGATGATCCTCAATATTTAGGGTGCCATAGTGCAATACTCTTACATATGCAATACTAAGTTTTCAAACAAATTTGGATCCATAATTTTTAAATGTGCGCCAGTAAATAAGTCAAATACAAATGCTAAAAAATGCTTTTTCTAGAAAATTACTGAATTGAATTCATCAAGATGCAAAAATGATCTCTTCCTGGTATGCATATAAATTACATGAATCAATAGCTTAAAATTTCTGCATCTAATTTAAACAATGGTACAATCAATACAAGTTGCTAAGTTTAATTAAGAGAAAACTGTAAAACATTTAACTTCCAGATACCATTATATCATTGTTTTTAAAACAATAACAAACAACTGAAATATCCATAATAGGGGATGATGAAAAAACTATGCTACAAATTAGAATAGAAGCAATAATCAATAATAATAATGTTGTATAAGATTATTTAAAATAATGTAAAGATGTTCATATAACTCAATGAATAAGAAAGGTTAAAATATTATACGGTTTAATAATACCTAACATTTAGTGAGCATTACTTGTATTTCAAACTCTGTGATAAGTAATTTATATGAATTTTAAAATTTAAACCTTAAAACAACCCTGAGGCAAATAGTATTATTTTTTGTTTTATAGGTGAGATGATTATGACTATGGAGGTGACGTAACTTTCTGAAAGCTACACATCTAGTAGTGATAGAGCTGAAATTGATCACCTGGCCTGTCAGACTCTAGAACCTGAGCTCTTATTCACTGCCTTCCTAATATGATCCATTTAAATAAAATATTTCAATGCATAGAAAAAATACATAATGATAACAGCAAAATTTTAACGGTCATATATTAAGTGTAGTCTTAGAGGAACTCTTTCTTTTCTTTATATAAATTTTCTAAAATGAGCAGTATATTACTTTTTTATTAAAAGAATAAAAGAATAACTTAACCACTTATAGACTATCTAAGTGATAAAATTTAACTCTACAGCTAATAATGTCTGGTTAGCTATATCTACTCAGGCTATCTGATCAAATGCCATTTTCGAGTTCAGATTTGAGAGTGGCAGTTACACATTTCATAGTTAATTTATACTTAGTATCAATGATGAATAAAATTATATCAACATTGATCAGAAAAGGATGGGGGAATTTCAGTTTCAATTATCATTATATATAAAGGCAAAAGGGACACAATCAGATGAACAAAGAAACAAAATTCAATGTAAAACCCTGTATATTTAGCAAAATGTTATAGAACAACTATTCAAAATGACTGGTAAACTCTTACTTTTTACAAATCATTTAAAATAGTTGTTCTACAACATTCTGCTAAATATATAGGATCTTAACTCTATAAGTGTATAAACTCTTAAGTAATAGCTAAAATATATTACTATTACCTAGTTGCAGTTTTATTAAAATATGAAATACTTTACCATGCTGGATGAATGCCTTTCTCATTCAAAAAGTATATAAGAGAATCATCGTGTTTTAAAGATTTTATTTACTTATTTTTAGAGAGGGTAAAGGAGGGAGAGAGGGAGAGAAACATCAATGTGTGGTTGCCTCTCACATGCCCTCTACTGGAGACCTGGCCCACAATCTACGCATGTGCCCTGACTGGGAATTGAACTGGTGACCCTTTGGTTCACAGGCCAATACTCAATCCACTGAGCCACACCAGCAGAGGATAAGAGAACCATCTTTTATTTGACGTCTCAAAATCTGTTTTGCTATTAAACCAGAATAATTAGCAAAACAAACAGTGAGGTGGGGAATAGTGGTGGGAAATGGGGACATCTGTAAGAGTGTAAACAATAAAAATAAAGTAAAAAAACACAAACAAACATGTTGTTATAAAGGAGGAGAAACTAAACAATAATGAACAAGAGTAGAAATCAGTTATTCAAAAGTCTATAGGAGTCAGTCACTTAATGCAAGTGAGTAAAATAGCCTGCAGGGTATAAAGAATGCTGGCTGAGTATTGATATATATTAGGTTGATCTTATTTTTTTTAAGGAAAAGCTGAAATATTTTATTTTTAATTAAAAACACACCAATTTAAGTGTTCTAAATTTATCTTTTTTTAAAAAGAGCTCCCTCAATTATATCTGTAATAAAATGATTTTACAACAACTAGGTTATGACTTAACCTATGACTTAAAAGAGGGCTCTATTTATTAGTAGCCAAGATATTGCAGGGAGACATTAGTTGTTATCCATATGTAGAAACAGTATCACATTGGAAATGAGTACAGTTGGCTGGAAATTATAATTTCTGGTCTCGTATCTTCAAATGACTTCATGAAACCATCTCCCATTTTGAATCAGGGAGCGGAAATTCTGTTCCCTTCCCTAGAATTGATTTGGAGTGTGGGTGAATCATTGAAAATGCTCAAGCATAGTACTGGTGGTCATTTACACACACAGGATAAGATCTCTGGACTGAGAATACCATGACAACATTGTCTTACTGGAAAAATAAGATTCTAAATACAAAACTTTGAACCAGGATATTTTCAAGAAACATAAGCAGTTTGCTCATTTGACTATGCTGGTGGTTCTTAAAGTGTGGTCCACGTCCCCAAGGGTCCCCAATACCATTTCAGGAGTCCAAAGGCCAAATTATTTTAACAATAGTATTATGACATTTGCCTCTGTAATTATGTTGACATTTTTCAATGATGGTACAAAAGCAATGGTGGGTTGGAACGTTAGTGCAAATTAAGGCAGTGGATCCAAACGGTATGAATAGTCATTGTATTATTCACTACCATGTACTATCAGTTTTAAAAAATCTAATAGTTAAAACAAAAAAAAGCTAGTTTCATTTAACATTGTCTTCAATGAAATAGTAAATATTAATTTAACTTAATTTAAACTTGTCCTTTGAGTGTGACAAAAAGAGAAGCATGAATAAAATACTTCTCTTCCATACCAAAGGGTGATGACTGTCTTAAGAAAAAGCACTTAAGCAGTTGTTTGAATTGCAAGCTGAACTAGTCAGGTTTTGAACAGAATGTCATTTTTACTTGAAAGAATGAAAGAATACTGACAAATCATGATTATTCAGTCTTAGATATTTGGTAGATATTTTTCTTGAAAATGAATGAAATGAGCCTGTCAATTCAAGAAAAACAGACAGGAATCATTGTTTTGCCAAAGATAAAATTCTAGCTGTTAAGCAAAAACCAAAGTTGTGGAAAACATATGGTGAGTTTGAAAGCTTCCAATGCTTCCAAATCTTTCTTGATGAGCTTGGTGATTATACTGACGAAATTTTAAATTTTTCAACACTGGGGAAAATTGGTATTTTCCAAGTTATATGTGTTGCAAAATCATGCCTGGTAGAAGGCTCATTTAAAGTTCAAGAGAGAACAATGGATTTTAATATATCAGAGTATAAAATGGTCCTTGACAGCGTTTTAGATTCCACACATTTAATAGACTATCAATTGTAAATTTTTGGTGTATTTTCAAATATTCACAATTATCTGCAAATGCTATTAAAATAGTCCTTCCTTTTCTAACTACGTAACTGTGAAGTTGATTTGTTTCTTCATATTCTTCAACTCAAACAACATATCACAACAGACTGAGTACAGAAGCAGATGTGAGAATCTGTCTGTCTTCTATTTAAACCAAACACTGAAATATATTTGAAAAAAGTGTAAAACAATGCCATCCTTTTCAATTTTTTTGGAAAATATTTTTTCATAAAAATGTTAGGTTGACACATAAAAGCTTATTTGCAGCAAATACACATTTAAAATTTATTGGTTTTAATTTTTTGTACAGTAGATATTGCTACATATAATCCATATAAACAAAAGATATGTGTGGTCCTTAATAATTTTTAAGTGTGTGAAGGGGTGTTGAGACCATTATGTCTGAGAACTGCTGGATTTGATAAATAATGTTAAGAATATTATTGCTCAATAATCATTAGATGAAGCAAAACCTGTGCACAAAATAACTTACATTTTTATGGTTAGAGAATGTACATTTGATATCACTAATTTAGTGTTTTCCAACACTTTTTAGGCATTTATTGACTAATCTATATTGCTATAATGTTATTTACAGCTGAACAGAGGCTTATATACCAATGTTGATATAATTTCAGACAAAAGCAAAGAAACAATGTTTAGTGTAGGTCTTAATGATTTTGTATGTGATCTTAAAAATAGTGAAAATAATTTGCAGGCTCCAGTTGGTACTATGATCTACGCTAGAATTTTAGCAACTTTAAGAGATTCTCCAGAGACTTGTGAACCTCAAGTTTAGAACTAATGAACTCGCCATGTCACATAACCACCCTGATGTTCACAGAGGAAAGTGGTGAAAATATGAAATAGTTTATAAAACAATTTCTCTAAGAAAAAAGTCAGAGGAAGTATTATCCTGATACTGGATCAATAATACCATTTTTATATGTAAAGGAAATCACATTGTCTTCCAGAAAGACTTAATCATCAAAAATTGTGAGTTAAGAAAATACTTTATTCTTTATTCAGAATAATGTAAATTCTTATGTTCAAAGGATATAGAGAATTCATAATTATGCATTTTCTTTGAATATAAGATTAGACAGTATATAAATGAACATACTATTCATGTAAAGACATTACTATAATATACTTTTTTTTTTTAAGATTTTATTTATTTATTTTTAGAGAGAGGAGAAGGGAGGGAGAAAGAGCAATGTATGGTTGCTTCTCACATGGCCCTCACTGGGGGCCTGGCCTGCAACCCAGGCACGTGCCCCGACTGGGAATCGAACCGGGACCCTCTGGTTCCCAACCCGTGCTCAATCCACTGAGCTACACCAGCCGGGGCTTACTATAATATACTTTTTAATTGTTGTGTAAACTTAAGTTCAATTAAATAGAAAGTGCTTATATTTTCTCCCCATGAAGAAAATAACTTGCACGTTAGTCTGGCACAAAATTCCATTCTAACCTTTAAGGCACAAGAGAAAATGTATCAATTGACTACATTTATTTATTTAATTTTAAAGTCAAACTTCAGAGGCTTAGGGAATAAAATAATAATTGAATTGGTTAAAGAACATTCTCTGTCTTTATAATGTCTATAGGGGATAATAAATTGATTGAAAGTTTGGATTTTTTTCCTTTTTTGCTATGGTCATTTTTCTCTTCCTCAAGCCTCTTAATTTTTAATAGAAATGCTCCTGCTTTTCATAATTGAATGCCAGCCCTCATTAAATGGTGAATCATGCTCACTTTAAAATAGAATTTATCTATTACATATTCTTTTAGCAAATCATTTTTTTTGGAGACTATTACCACTTTAGAACTTGAGCCCTCTACATATTACCCACTTCTTATTTAAATAAAATCTACATATCGTTTGGTTTTTGGCTTAGGAACTATTTTACTTAAGGAAATAAAAAATTAAACTCTCAAGTTTGTTCTTAAAAGATACCTCATTGTGTCATAAAGCAAGAAGAGTAGAAATCATTCATCATTTCAACCATATTTCATTAAAAGAAAATATCTGATATAAAAGAGAAAAAAACTTTTTTCCCCAAATACAATAAAATAATGTTATGTCAGGCAATAAATATTTGCTGGAGACAATGACTTTGAATGAAAAATTGCTTTAAAAAGTTAACTATATTTTAATTAAAATACAAAACAAAAATCTGATAATTCATAGATGTCTTCATTAGATTGTGATTAGGGTACTAAAATGAAATCCAAAGTTGGATTATATATTTTATAGGTTTTGTTTTCACTAATCTTAAAGGATCAAAGCACAATCTAAGATATTATATTGCACCGAATGTATAAAATATAAATCCAAAATAATGTTTAATGTTATATTTGTTGACATAAAAGAAATAGATGCACACATGCAAAAGGACAGGAAGTCTTTCAGCTTAAATGTTGCCCAATAATTAAAAGCTACAGAGGGAAAGGTTGGAGCTGTTAGTTTTGAACACTAATTTGGTTACTTAAAACTTTTTTTGTTTTCACAAAGACTAGGTTAATTTCTTTTGACGGTTATTCCCACATTATTCTATGTTCCTGAAGATAAATCATAGCACTTACTATACTTCATTATAATTTGTAGGTGCCTGTTTTGTTTGTTTGTAAAAGCAAGAACAATACCTGCTCATGACTGTTCTCTTAGCACCAGGCAAAGACTTATTTATTATTTAATAAATTAATAAACCCTGTTGGGGAAGCAAGGATTCTCAGTTATTATAAAGCTCAGAAAATTTAAGCAACTTGTTTAATGTACTATTAAGTAGATAACCCAGCAATTTAATCCAGGTCTTCCATTATCAAGTTAAGCACTCTTTTTAGTGCTGATCATTAAAGACTGCATTGCATAGCTGATGTACAAAAAGTATTTGCACATATATTCTGTACATAACAGACTGCATGCCTAATCTGAAATGCAGGAGTTGAGTTTCTATGGAGTTTGGCAAACACTAAAATGAATTAAATTATAAATACCATAACCAAGCTGTAGTAACAATAAAAATGTTAAACTCAACTTGTGTTCTAATTTTGTACTGGATGTCATTCCTGGGACGCCACATATATATCTCAAATTGAACACATTCAGAACCAAAATGTATTTATTTTCCTTTCTTTTTACCCTCAAAACTTACTTTTTCTCTTTTATTCCCTAATGTAATTAAAAACATTACCATTTACCCATACCTCAAATTAAAAACCTAATTTTCTTTTTGACTTTTTCTCAGTCCTAAATTTTAATGCTAAAAATTGAAATAAATAATTCACCTAGAATAGAATGAAGTACTAAAACTTCAGTCTATTTGATCAGTAAAGGAAAAAAAATTATTATTTAAAATAAAAGAGAATATCTAAAAGTGAATTTTGAAATCACTGAATTAGACCATTCATGTATTCAATACTAATGAAGATTTTGTCTGAGAGTTCTTGATTGGTGATAACTGCCTGGAGGCAACCGACTGCGAAGTGGTCATTATTGCTGAATATAGTTCTCAAAACTCCCACCTAGCACAAAAGCTTCTGTTCTGTTTTTATTTATCCTCCATGTGCTCGGTAACTCCTTAGAGAGATTTTGATTATCCTAAGTAAGATTTCCCTATTATTTTCTTTTTCTTTTAAATTGGAACCTCAGTGGGCAAATCCTATCAATTATTTTAATTTATTTTTTACTTTATTTTTTATTGTATTTCCCCCTGTTGCCATTTAGTCCTTTTATACTCCACTTCCCACCAAGCAATCACCACACTGTTGTCCATTTCCATGAGTACTTTTTCCTTAATTCCTCTACTTCCTAACCTCCCCTGCCCACCTTAGGTGTCATCCTGCTATCTATCTATGAGTCTGTCTTTGTTTTTCTCGTTAGTTCAGCGTGTTCATTAGATTCCACATATCAGTGAAGTTATATGGTATTTGTCTTTCTCTGACTGGCTTATTTCACTTAGCATAATATTCTCCAGATCCATCCATACAGTCCCAAAGGGTAAAATTTTCTTCCTTTTTTTTTTCTTTTTTTTTTTTTACAGCTGAGTAGTATTCCATTGTGTAAATGGCCCACATTTGTTTTATTCACTCATCTACTGATGGACATTTGGGCTGTTTCCTATCCTGGCAATTGTAAATAATGCTGGAATGAACATAGGAGTCTTATGTTCTTTCAAATTAGTGTTTAAGGTTCTTTCAGATATATTCCCAGAAGTGGGATCTCTGGGTCAAAAGGAGGATCCATTTTTAATTTTTTGAAGCATCTCCATAGTGCTTTCCACAGTGGCTGTACCACTTTGCATTCCCACCACCAAATGGGTTTCCATTTTCTCCACATCCTTGCCAGCACTTGTTTACTGATTCATTGATGACAGCCATTCTGACAGGTATGAGATGATAACTCATTGTAGTGTTAATTTGCCCTTCTCTGATTAGTGACATTAAGCGTCTTTTCATATGTTTACTGGCCATCTGCTTTGGATTCAGGTCCTTTGCCCATTTTTTAACTGGGTTTTTTATTGTTGAGTTTTGTAAGTACTTAATGAATTTTGGATATTAACCCCTTATTAGATGCTTTGGTGAATATGTTCTCCCATTCTGTGGGTTGTCTTTTTTTTGCTGTTGACAATTTCCTTTGCTGTGCAAAAACTTTTTAGCTTGATGTAGTCTCATTTGTTTATTTTTTCTTTTGTTTCCCTTGGTGGGGAGATTTAGCTGATAAAATACTGCTATGAGCAATGTCAGATTTGCAGCCTATGTTTGCTTCTACAGTTTTTAAGGTTTTGGGCCTAACATTGAAGTCTTTAATCCATTTTGAATTTATTCTTGTGTGTGGTATAAGAAGGTGGTCCAGATCTATTTTTCTGCATATATATGCCCAATTTTCCCAACACCATTTCTTGAATGAACTATTTTTAGATCGCTGTTATGTACTTCCTCTGTCAAATATTGACTATAAAGGTGTGGGTTTATTTCTGGGCTCTCTATTCTGTTCCATTGATCTATGTGTCTGTTTTTATGCCAATACCATGCTGCTCTGATTACTATGGCCTTATAGTATAGTTTGATATTAGGAAGCACGATTATTCCAACTTTGTTCTTTTTTCTCGGGATCACTGTTGCTATGTGGGGTCTTTTGTGGTTGCATATGAATTTTTGAAATATTTGTTCTAGTTCTGTGAAATATGTCATTGGAATCTTGATGGGAATTGTGCTGAATCTATAATTGCTTTGGGTAGTATGGACAATGATGTTAACTCTTCCTATCCATGAACATGGAATGTGCTTCCACTTATTTGTATCTTCTTCAATTTCTTTCTGCAGGGTCTTGTAATTTTCCAAGTACAGGTCTTTTACATTCTTGGTAAGTTTATTCCTAGGCATTTTATTCTTTTTGAAGCAGTTGTGAATGGGACTGTTTTCTTAATTTCCCTGTTAGTTTGTTACTGGCATATAAAAATGCATCTGACTTCTGAATATTAATTTTGTATACTGCTAGTTTGCTGAATTCATTTATTAGTTCTAGCAGTTTCTTGGTGGAATCTTTGGGGTCCTCTATGTACAGTATCATGTCATCTGCAAATAAAGATGGTTTTACTTCTTCCTTTCCAATTTGGATGCCTTTTATTTCTTCTTCCTGTCTGATTGCTGTGGTTAGGACTTCCATTACTATACTGAATAAGAGAGGTCAAAGTGGACATCCCTGTCTTTTCTCGATCTTAAGGGGAATGATTGTAGTTTTTACCCATTGAGTGTGATGCTGGCAGTGGGTTTGTCATATATGGCCTTTATTATGTTCTCTCTAATCCCACTTTGCTGAGTTTTTATCATAAATGGGTGCTGGACTTTATCAAATGCCTTTTCTGCATCTATTGATATGATCATGTGGTTTTTATCCTCCATTTTGTTTATGTGGTGAATCACATTTATTGATTTGCAAATGTTGTACCAACCTTGCATTCCCAGAATAAATCCCATTTGATCATGGTGCATGATCTTTTTGATGCACTGCTGCATTCGGCTTGCTAATATTTTGTTGAAGATTTTAGTGTCTATGTTCATCAGGGATATTGGCCTATAATTTTCTCTCACTGGAGTATCTTTATCTAGTTTTAGAATTAGGATAATGTTGGCTTCATAAAATGAGTTTGGGAGCTTCCCCTCCTCTTGAATTTTATAAAATAGAAGGAGAAGGTGAGTTGTTGGTCTTGGAACATTTGTTAAAATTCACCTGTGATGCCATCCAGTACAGGGCTTTTGTTTGTTGGGAGTTTTGTGATGACAGCTTCAATTTCACTAGGTGTGATCTGTTCATCCAGATTTTCTGATTCTTCTTGATTTAGTTTTGGAAGATTGTGTATTTCTAGGAATTTATTCACTTTGTCCAGGTTGTCCAATTTGTTGGCATATAGTTGTTCATACTATTTTCTTAAAATCCTTAGAATTTCCTTGGTGTCAGTTATTATTTCTCTTCTTTCATTTTTTATTTTATTTATATTTATTTGGGTCCTCTCTCTTTTTTCTTGATGAGTCTGGTTAAAGATTTGTCAATCTTATTTATTATTTCAAAGAAACAGCTAGGATTCACTGATCTTTGGTAGTATTGTTTTTAGTTTCTATTTCACTTATTTCTGCTCATATCTTTATAATTTATTGCCTTCTACTCACTTTGGTATTTATTTGTTGTTTTTCTCCAAGTTCCTTTAAGTGTGAAGTTAGATGGTTTATTTCAGCTTTTTCTTGAATTTTTTTCTTTTTCCCAATGTCCAAATGATTTTCGATTGTTGTGACCTCATTTTCATTTGTTTCAAGGTATATTTTGATTTCTTCCTTGATCTTGTTGACCCATTCATTGCTTAACAACATGCTATTTAGCTTCCATGTCTTTGCATGTTTTTTCAGTGTTCTTCTGATTGATTTCTAGTTTTATAGCATTGTGATAAGAGAAGATGCTTGATGTGATTTCAATCTTAAATTTACTGAGACTTGTTTTGTGTCCTAGCATGTAGTCTAATCTACAAAACATCCCATGTGCTCTTGAAAAGCATGTATATTCTGCTGCTTTGGGGTGAAATGCTCTGAAGATATCAATTAAATCCATTTGATCTAGTGTGGCATTTAAGGCCACTGTCTCCTTGTTGATTTTCTGCCTGGAAGATCTATCCATTGAAATCAATGGGGTGTTAAAATACCTGACTATGGCTGTATTTTGGTTGAGCTCTCACTTTATGTCCATTAAGATTTTCTTCACATATTAAGGTGCTCCGATGTTGGGTGTGTAAATGTTTACTGGGTTATATCCTCTTGTATTTTTCCCTGTATCACTATGTAGTGCCCTTCTTTTTCTCTTACTATACCCTTGGTTTTAAAGTCTCTTTTGTCAGTTATAAGTACTGCTACCCTGCTGCTACCCCAGCTATTTTCTTTCCTTTCCATGAAATATATATATATTTTAAAGATTTTATTTATTTATTTTTAGACAGAAGGGAAGGAGAAAGAGAGGGAGAGAAACATCTGTGTGTGGTTGCCTCTCACGTGGCCCCCACCAGGGACCTGGCCTGCAACTCAGGCATGTGTACTGACTGGGGATCGAACTGGCGACCCTTTGGTTCGCAGCCCGCGGACAATCCACTGAGCTATACCAGCCAGGGCTGAAATATATTTTTTATCCCTTTACTTTTAGTCTGTATGTATCTTTCGATCTGAGATGGGTCCCTTGGAGGTATCATATATATATATGGGTCTTACTTTCTTTGAAGTATATTTTATTGATTAAGCTATTAGAGTTGCTCCATTCTTTTTTTCTCCCCCTTTCCCCTCTCCACTCAGTACTTCCATTCCCTTCAGCATTCCCCCCTTAGCTCATGTCCATGGGTCACACATATAAGTTCTTTGGCTTCTCCATTTTTTATACTATTCTTAACCTCCCCTGTCTATTTTGTATCTGCCAATTATTTTTCTTATTCCCTGTACCTGTTCCCCCATTCTCCCCTCTTTCTCCATTGATAATCTTCCATGTGATTTCCATTTCTGTGATTCTGTTCCTCTTCTAGTTGTTTGCTTAGTTTGTTTCTGGGTTTTTTGGTTTGTTTTTTTTTGTTTTTGTTAGGTTCAGTTGTTGACAGTTGTGAGTTTGTTGTCATTTTAATGTTCATAGTTTTGATCTTTCTTAGGTAAGTTTCTTTAAAATTTCATATAATAAGGGGTTGGTGATGATGAACTCCTTTAACTTGACCTCATCTGGGAAGCACTTTATCTGCCCTTTCATTCTAAAGGATAGCTTTGCTGGATAGAGTAATCTTGGATGTAGGTCCTTGCCTTTCATGACTTTGAATACTACTTTGCAGCCCCTTCTTGCTTGCAAGGTTTCTTTAGAGAAATCAGCTGATACTCTTCTGGGGACTCCTTTGTAGGTAACTGTCTCCTTTTCTCTTGCTGCTTTTAAGATTCTCTCCTTATCTTTAATCTTTTGCAATTTAATTATGATGTGTCTTGGTATGTTCTTCCTTGGGTCCAACTTGTTTGGGACACTCTCAGTTTCCTGGTCTTGTACGTTTATTTCCTTCATCAGATTGGTGAAGTTTTCTTTCATTATTTTTTCAAATAAGTTTTCAATTTCTTGCTCTTCCTCTTCTCCATTTGGCACACCTATGATTCAGATGTTGGCATATTTAAAGTTGTCCCAGAGGTTCCTAAACTTCTCCTCATTTTTTTCAATTCTTGTTTCTTCATTCTGTTCTGGTTGAATATTTATTTCTTCATTTTGTTCCAAATCATTGATATGTCCTGGCTTCCTTCCCTTCACTATTGGTTCCCTGTATATTTTTCTTCATTTCACTTTGTATAGCCTTCACTTCTTCCTTTATTTTTTGGTCATACTGACTCATTTCTGTGAGCATCCTGATTACCAGTGTTTTGAACTCTGCATCTAATAGAGGTGTCTATCTTTTCATTGCCTAGTTCTTTTTCTGCAATTTTGATCTCTTCTTTTATTTGGGCCATATTTCTTTGTCTTCTTTGTTACATTGTTTGGGACAGAGCCTTAGGTGTTCACCAAGGTGGGGCTACCCACTTTGCTGCATTGTGGTGTTGCATGTTGGGGAGGGGCCAGAGAGGGAACAATGCTGCTTGCTTGGCTCTTGCCCTGCTTTCAAGAGACTGGCAGGTTCTGCTGCCTCCATAACCCCCACAGATTTTTACAGCCAGAGATTCTGAGGCTTTAACTGGGGCTGGAACCCTGTGTTGTGTGGTCTGTCTTGCTCCCCAGTTGTTCCTCCCAGTTCATCAGCACACAGATGTGAGACTACCTGGTCTGCCAGCTGATGCCTTGCCATGAGTCTCCTCTGACCCAGCTGCCTGTGTCACCCCCTCCTACCAGTTTCTTGATAGAAACATTCTGGATGAATGTTTCTTCTTTAACTCCTTAGTTCTTAGACTTCCTTACAGTTCAATTTTCTGGCAATTCTGTTTTTTTTTTTGTTTTTAAATTGGTTGTTTCCTTCTTTTGGCTGTGCGAGGAGGCAAACTGTATCTACCTATGCCTCCATCTGGGCCAGAACTCCTATATATGGGTATTGCTTTCTTTTTTTAAAAAATATTTTATTTATTTATTTTTAGACAGGGGTAGAGAGGGAGGAAGTAAAGGAGAGAAACATCAATGTGTGGTTGCCTCATGTGCACCCCTTACTGGGGACCTTGCCTGCAACCCAGGCATGTGCCCTGACTGGGAATGGAATGAGGGACCCTTTTATTCACACAGGCTGGCACTCTATCCCCTGGGCCACACCACCCAGGGCAGGTCATGTTTTCTTATCCTTTCAGCTAACCTGTCTTTTGGTTGAAGCATTTAAGCCATTTATATTTAAGGTGATTATTGACAGATATTTAGTGCTATTTTATTGTTAGACTATCTTCTTCTGTTTTCTTCTCCTTCCCCTCCTTCTAGTAAGTCCTTTAACATTTGTTGCAGTACTCAGTTTGGTGTTAACAAACTCCTTTAGATCCCTCTTGTTTGGGAAGCTCATTATTTCTCCTTTGATTTTAAATGATAGCTTTCCTGGGTTAATTAGCCTTGGTTATAGGTCTTTGCTTTTCACAGAATATTTCACAGCATTGCCTTCTAGCCTGAACTGTTTCTGGTATGAAATAAGATGACAGTCTAATTGGTGGTCCCTTACATATAACTACCTTGTTTTTTCTTGTGGCATTTAGAATTTTCCCTTTGTCTTTAAGCCTTGTCAATTTAATTATGATATGTCTCTGTGTAGGCCTCTTTGGGTCCAACTTGTTTGGGACTCTTAACTTCCCAGACTTGTGGGTTGATTAGGGAAGTTTTTGGTCATTATTTCTTTAAATAGGTTCTTGATCCCTTGCTTGCTCTCTTCTCCTTCTGGTATTCCCATGATGTGAATGTTGACCAAAATGTTTCTTAAGCTCTCCTCATTTTTTAAAATTCTTTTTTCTTTTTGCTGCTCTCTTTGGGTTTTTTCCCCTACCTTTTCTTCCAGAACCTCTTTGTCATCTAACATATTGTTTATTCTTTTGAGTGTATTATTTAGTTCAGATATTGCATTCTTTATTTCTGACTGTTCCTTGTTTATGGTTCCTATTTTTTTTCATGCTGTTGAGTATCCTTGTAATCATTACTCTACATTCTGTATCTGGTAAATTGCTTGCCTCCATTTCATCTAGTACTTCTGGAGAATTCTTTTTTCCTTTCATTTGGGGTCTGTTTCACTGTCTTCCCATTTTGGGTCCTTCTTTATATTTGTTTCTATGTACTAGGTAGATCTGCAAAGACTCTGGTGTAGGCCTTTGTCAGATGCTGCTTGTGACTGGCCCTGGTCAATCTGTTTGGAGCTATCAGCAATCCACAGCTTGTAGCTTCCTCTGCTGGGCCTGGGTGTGTGGAAAACAACCAGGCTGTACACCAAGGCTGGCTTTAACCAGCACCAGGCCAGGGAGAGTGTCAGCTGAAGTCTCAGAGCTCCCCAAGATCCACCTTAGTTGTTAACTAATCAGTGATACAGCTTTAAGCTACACTAAACATTCTGGCTTAAGCTCCACAGGGTGGGGCAGAAGATCCTGTGGGCAGGGCTATTGCACCCCTTCAGGCTGATTCCTCTTGGAGGGGAGTGCTCTGCCTTAGAAAAATGGCTCCTAAAGCATGGGGGAAGAATCTGGGATCCTGGCGGCTGTTCCTTCAGTTCTCTCCCCAGAGCCACCAACCCCAGACTCTCCTCAGCGTCTCTAGTCTACTCTGCCCTCCCTCTCTGGAGCCCAGGGTAAGTGGCTGCACACGAAATTTTGTGCATTGGCCCTTTACGAGGCTCTCTGTATCTCTAGCCATCTCTCTCTGGTGGACAGAAACCCTGCTGCTTTTTACAACTGTATGTTATTTGGGTTCTTTCCCAGTTCTGGTGCTATAGGCTGGGGGGACCAGCTTGGGGTTTAGACCTCACACGTCTCAGGAGGAATGCTCTGGCTGCTGAAATATCACACTTCAGCTGCTACCCATGGGAGCCCAGCCTGCTCTCGTGCACCTCCTCCACACTCCCTACTAGTCACGTTGTGGTAAAGTGGCCTCTTCCATCTGTCCCTGGTTACATGGCTTGTCTCCAGCTAGTGTTCAGTTCCCTCCTATTATTTTCTATCACTACGGCTCTTTCATTTCTTCTTGCATGAATTTCAATGTATAATTATTAATTTATTGTAACATTATAATTAATAGAATTATTTATGTTTATCTACCTATTTATTTTAATATACCATCAACTAAACACTAAACTCCATGAAGGCTGAAGAAATTATATGTCACTGACATAAAAGCACATATTAAGAGCATCTAATTTAGATTCAATCAAGAAGTCTTATATTTGAGACATTTAATAGAAAGATTAATTTGACTTTCTTTGCTCCTTTGAAAAGTCAATATTATGGTAAGTGAAATAAGCCAGGTGGCCAAAGACAAATATCATATGATCTCACCTATAAGTGGAACCTAATGAACAAAACAAAAAAATGAGCAAAATAGAACCAGAGACATGGAAATAAGGAACAAGCTGACAGTGACCAGAGGGAAGGGGGCAGAGAGATAATGGGGGAAAGAAGGGGAACGGTCTAGTCAAGGAACATGTATAAAGGAGCCATGGTAATGGACAACAGGGTGGGGACTGACTGAGGGAGGGGGAGTGGCGGTTGGGGGGGCAGGGGAGAGCAATGGGGGAAAAGTTGGAACAACTATAATTGAACAACAATAAAAAAAAAGCAAATAAAAATGTCAATATTCAAACTAGCTTTTTATTATACTAGTATTCTGATTCAGCCTTAACAGTTTAATTTTAAAATTACAACAAAGCAATAATTTTATCTTTGAGTTATACATTCTGGTGCTGGTAAAAAGTTATCTAAAAAGGACAGACTCTTATTCCGAGATAAAAATATGAAAAAATTCTTAGGAAAAAAGATATTTAAATACTCTGCTTTTTAAAAATTTATTGTCAGTTTGAACATCTAAGTGTTAACTAAAGAAAAAATGTCAAGAGAAGCCACCTGCTCTCCTAACGATTTGCAATAAATATCAAGATTTTTAGTTTTAGGATTTCACTTAAGTAAATTTGGAAATACCAAGTCATTTTTAAAATTGGATTTAATATTTCCTTTGTAATTAAAATGTAATTACAAAGTTTTAAAAAGGCTCAAGTACTAAGTATAATTCAATCATGCATAATATATTCATGTTCGCAGTATATTGTTAAGGGGAAAAATATTCTGTCTTGGGTAATTCTGTATTCCCAAGATTTAGGTCTTAATATTTGGTGAATAGCTAAACATTAATAATGATCTTAACTTTTAGCTTTAATTATTTCCCAGACTTGATAAACGAGTACAGCTTGTACAATTAGAATTTAATGCAGTCAAACAATAAATTTTGCTTTAGAAATTTAAAAATCATGAATGAGATTCATCTATCCAATTGGTCTTGAGAACTCAGTGTTTTCATTAAGTTGAAGATGTAGTTGATTGGCATCTGAATGGCATTAACATACATTTTATGTCTAGAATGTTCTTACAAATTTTCTTCACTGAAGAGTTAAGACTTCAATTTTTTAAAACTATAATAAATATCAGTAATTTTTGATATAAGTCTAAAAACAATGATATACACCACTAACACTCTGAAGATTTTGCTGTGAAGGCCGTACCACAGAATGTAAAAGCACTGCTTGAGATCACTTCTAGTTAAATCCAATTATAACACTGATACATTTAGAAAAGTTCAAATTGAGGAAAACAGCTATGTAAGTCATTAAATTTGATGACAGAGAAAAATACACAATTTGAAAAATTACCTGAAGGTCTCTAGAATAAATTTAGTGTATAGCCTGATATCTAACACCATATCTTATTAAGTAAAAAGAAATTTTACTGTTAACCCTTTGACACTCTACAGAAAACTTAATGGCACAAAAGACTATCTTAACCAGGGTAGAGACATTCCAGGAGATAGCAGTCACAGCCATAATTAAGCTTGTTACTTAATTTATCATATACATGAAGATGTGAAGCAGCAAATGTCTAATCCTTATTTTCCCCATATATAATTCAGTACTTGGGAAAATTACAAAAAACAAATACTAAGATACTTCTTCCTTCCCCCAAAGGTTGGCATTAAAACTTTCTAATTAATTTAGATTTGTTTCCAAATATTAGGCAGCGACATTCCAAGTTGAATATGTTTGAAAAAATGTGGAATGATACTAGAGCAGGGAGCTACCCCAGCTTGGATAAATTAAAAAAATTCCATTGGTGACATTATTTTACTTTGTTAATCTTATTATTTTTTGGCCAGAAATGCATTAATTGTCTGCACAAACATGTAATTCCACATCTATACTGATGAATGTGCTAAGAAAATAACAAGTCTACAACAAAGAAACTGTCTGCAGAAAGTGATACCTGTAGCTGTGATGACGTAGGAGTAGACAGTTTGCATGAAATTTTTATTGTTCTCATGTTGGCCTAACATGACAACTTATGAAACAGTGGGTGGTAACTACCTTACAGCCCATTTATTTTTCATTGTACTATCGTTCATGCAATTTGACCTTGACAAGTAGATGAAAATATTGGTTAGTTTCCCCAGATTCACATAGTAGACCATGGTGCTAAGGAATTGTACTTACTTTTGGTGTTGGGCAGGAAGCTGTAGAAAGGCGAGACGTAGCCTGAGCACGAGGCGATTCGGAAGGAGTAGTGCTGAGGGAAGCTGTGTCTCGTGGGAGCACCTGAACGCCACGAGAAATAATGGATTCTGGAATCTGAACAAGGAGGATAAGCATGGCTTAATATTCTGAAATTACCAATGGTATGTAAAATCAATACCAACACTTAATATTTTTGGGGGGAGCAGGGTATTCTTTGCTGTACAGTGCTCATGTACTGTTAGAATGCATCCAACAATTTGGGCTAGAATAGAAACCTTCAGGTTTAAAATATTTTCCCTGGCCAAACAATATTTTATTAAACTTTTTAATGACAACTCCTAACCACAATGTAATTGTGGTTTAATGTAATTGTGTTTAGGAGTAAAGTAGTTGGTATTCATATACTGGCTCTTTCATGAAATAGTTATATATTTCCTAGATATTTTCCATTTCTTTTCAGATTCAGTTCTATCCTCCTTCAGTCTCTCTGCTCCAAGCTGACCTGTGTAGATAGAATCAACAAGCTAACTTGAGTTCTCTGGTTCCCAGTTGGGTTCAGCTAAAGGAAGGCACTGTCAAGAAACTGAAGGGTTGGACAAAAGTAAGTTCTGGTATTTATTTCCCCCGTTTCTTCTCTACCAGGTCATCATAAGTGCAGTAGGATCAAGATCGTGTCAGATGACCCTTGCTTATAGCTCTTTTCTGGATTCTAACAGCATCCTTCCCTTTGCCCCACTAGGACTAGGAGTATTAATGGTTTCCACTATTACTAGTCCCAGGATACTGCATTATGTCAGATTGCTTTCCCTAAAATTTGCCCAAACCTTTGTAAATACCATAGTCCTTTATTAAACTCTTCTTAATTATCCATTTAAGTATGCTATAACTTCTACTGGAAACTGATGAATATATTTTTCTAGTTGCCATTTCCTTTATCTAAAAAATGAAGATAATGATAGAATCTACCTCAATGGATGACTGCTGAGGGTTAAATAAGATAAATGTATATAAATTATCTAGCATTTCCAAATAGTAAAAACTTAATAAATGTTGGCTATTATTATTGTTATTACTATACCTATCAACACCATAAAGACTGATGTAATTGAGTATCACTATTCTATAAATATACCAACATAAGGACAAATAATGTGAATTATTTATTTTTCAAATCATTAATATTTATGTCAACTATAAAACTTTTTATTTGGGGCTCTGCATAATTTAGTTCATGTTCTGGCCTAGTACTAATAGGTATAGGTCTTCTAATCTCAAAGTGAGAACTTGAACACTTTCAAGTTTTATGCACAAGAGGAGTAAAACATTTGATAAAATAAATATGCAATTAACATTCAATCAACAAATATCACTTACTAAGTAAAAAGAAGGAAGCAGCAGCCAGACTTTGTGATTAGAAAGGTGCTCCTGGTTTTATGTATCTTCTCTTTCTCACAAAAGACATACTACTGTACTATTTCCAAAGAAGCTCTTTTACTTACTTTCCATACCAACATCCTCATTGCCAATGGTACTGCCACTCTTTCCAGGCTTGACAATTTATGTGATTTATGAAAAATATCCCCATAATTAGGATGAAAAGCAATAGAAATTCTGAGAAGAAAAATGGCTCCATCTGCCAGTATTTTTGAGTACCAAATTGTGATATTCTAAAGTAATTAAGGCAGTCTGATTGAGAAGATGTATACATTGCCACTCATGCCTAATAAAAAGGCCATGCTTGGAAAGAAGGTCAAATGCCTCTATTATATTTCACTAACACCATGTTCCTCTACTTCACAGCAATTATCACTCTTATACTACAGAATATGTGTGGTAGATTGATCAATGTCTAGCTTGCTTTCTCGAATGCACTGTTATAATGATGCAACTGTGTTTTGGGTACTATTGTGTGTCCAGTACCTAATGAAATGCCTACACAAAGTTGTATGTACGTGTGATATACATATTTCCAGACTTACACACACATACATATACTATACATCTCTCTTTTGCTTTCTGTGTATGGATGTAAACAAAACAGTATGATACTTGAGAGGAAAGACAGGATTAAATTTTAGGGTATATCCTTTTGAGTTAATAGTCTGAAGATACCCAATGAGCTATTAGAAACATGAGACTGCAGCTTATGAAAGAGTTAGGGATTGGATATATACTTTGGGACTTATCAATGGAGGTGGCCATTGCAGTCATGCAAATGTTTCAGATCACCTGAAGAGACTATAAAAGAACAAATGATAACGGTTGAAAATTCTAGGTGATATCCATATTAAGGGGCTATGGAAGAAAAAGAATTGGGGGAAAAATTCAAATGGGATGAACATAATCTTATTTTTCCTTGAATAATCTGAGTTTGTATCTATTATCCGGGATCAATTATTAAATAGCACATTTTTACACTTTCAAAAGTACTTCAGTTTGGAAAATAAATTATTTCACCTGCCTCTCTTTTTTTAAAAATTAAGTTTTGGGGGGTGAGACTGGCTAACAACAGTATATAAGTTTCAAGTGTACAATTCTATAATATTCATCTGTAAATTGCATTGTGTGCTCACCACCCAAAGTCTAGTCTCCTTGTCACCATATGTATATTTGAGCCCCTTTACACTCTTCATCTTCCCTCAAGCCCCTTCTCCTGGTAATTTTCGTACTGTTGTCTTCCTCTCTATAATAAACTGTTAGAGACAAAAGAGGAAAATCAAGAAAGAGTGGCTATAAGGGAAGGGAAAAAAGAATAAATTTTCAAGGACATGTTAAAATATATAAATATTGGAGAAACAGGAGTAGGATGAGAGTTGGAAAGAAGCCATTAGATCTATCAATTAAAGTAGCTACCAGTAAAGTAAAAAGAGTAAAAATAAGGAAGGAAGTATAATAAAACAAGGTAATTTTGGGAAAACGAAGTGAGACATTCACTAGTACCCTTTTCTTTGGTGGTTGGAGTAAAGATCTATTGATGAGAAAACAGGGAAGTAAAGGCGAGAAAGATAACTTTTTAGAAGACTAGTCACAAAAATCTGGATTAATGCTTTGAGATGAATGAAAATGGAAGAGACAACTAATAATTTGCCAAAGGAATTGTCAGCCATCCTTGTGGGTCCTGTCAATATTGGCAACCGCAAATTTGCAATTTCATTATGTAGCCTGGAAATAAATTTTTAATCCATCTCAAAAAAGAAACTTATGCTAGAGATACTTAAAAATTATTTGCACAGATATGGTTGGGGAAGATAAATAGATAGATAAGATCATAAAGGCAAAAATCATATTGCAAGAATATATCAAGCCAGATAAAAAGAATGGAAAGACACTAACTAAGAGGGGGGGAGTAATTAATTGCCTGAGAGAGAGAGCTTAATTTATGAAGATAAATTCTTGATTATAAGACATAAAGAAAAAAGGAGAATGTAAGGAAAAGGAGGAAATAAATATGGATCACTTTGCTAATGGAGATTTGTATTTTTTTCATTTTGGAGACATTATGAACAATGCTACTATGAGCATTCTTGTTCATGTATCATAATTCCCACATGCATTAATTCTAGGATATAAATACCCAGGAAAAGAATTACTGTTATAGGGTATGAATACCTTCTCTTAAAAATATTTTATTTTTTAGAGAGAGGGGGAGGGAAGGAGAAAGAGAGGGAGAGAAACACCAATGTGCAAGAGAAACATCAACTGGTTGCCTCTCACATGCCCCCAACCTGGGACCTGGCCTGCCACCCAGGCATATGCCCTAACTAGGAATCCAACTGATGAACTTTCAGTTTGTGGGATGACACCCAATCTACTGAGCCACACCAGTCAGGGCTGAATACCTTCTTTTACAAATTTCTAAATTGGTTAAGCCAATTTATATGTCTATCAAAAGAGAACAGTAACAGTTGCTCTTACTCCACAATTTACCTCTACCTAATGTCAGTATTATTAATTGTAGTTGAACTGGTAGGTAGTAATATTATTACTACATACATATCCATTACCATATGTATATCTGGTGTACTGTGTATATTTGGTATATTTGGTGATATATGGTGAGTATTATTACTACCTACCAGATTTGACTAAAATTAATAATACTATAGGTAGAGGTAACAACACTTTATTGTGTTGCTCTTCTTTACTGAATTTAAAATTATATTTCTGTATTTATTCTGAATAACTAGTCATTCATCAGTTTTACATGCTGTACATTCCTACTTTAAGGCTTATCATGTCTTACTTTATCATGTCTTTTGATAAATATAATATTTTAATTTAGTTAAATCTATCAATAGTTTCTTTTATAGTGAGTAGTTTCTGTCTTAAAAAGGAATCCTTCCTGTGGAAATGGCAGGGTAGGAATGCCAAAAGTCCATCCTTCCACTAAAGAGGTGATTTAACTAGCAATAATGTCAGAATCAACTTTACCAGGAATCTAGAAACTAATCAAAACTTTATAGTAACCAGGGAAAGGCTTAATCAACTAAAAAACAAAACCAACAAATCACCCACTATACAGCTCAGTGGTGGCCCTGAAGACACAGTACACATTCCTGGTAAAGCTTCCTACAACTGAAGGAGAACAAACTTCATTCTCAAAAATTGTGGCTGTTTATTTCAACATGTCTATTGGCTTACTGAAGGACATACTTGAAAGGCTTGCCTTTATTTCTCCTGGCTTGGAACAATCCCAGAGTTGAGGAAACTAATTGGGGTGGGGGCAGTAATTGTCAAAATTTAAAAGCAGATTCGTTAACCTCTGTCTTGGGCAAGGAATTTTGTTGGGACAAACAATGGAGTAGCTGAAATATTCAGGTGTAAGGGCTTTGAAAAGTTCCCAGATGTTCCTGAGAATCCAAAAACTCATGCATTTGCCCAGGGTTAGGCTCATTCTTGCAAGACTTCCCTGTTCTTTCACTTCTGGTTAAAGTTCAGACTGTAGGAAGTAAAGGGTAAGGCAGAGTTGTAAACGGCCTGGCTGAGTGATGAAGGCATGCCCTGATACATTAAAAAAACCCATCTGCAAAGAATTGAAGTTTTCTTTTTCTGTATGTATATTTTTTCAAGGTAATCTCTGTTGAGTCACTAGCTGATCATGAAGCTAATGGTACAGAGACCTTAGTTGCCACACACAGTAAAGAATAATTGACTTGACAAAAATAGTTCAGAAACGTTAATCAACAAATAATAGCAAGCAGCAATCACATACTCCAGGGAGAAAGGAGAATCTGATTTACGGATTGCCATTTATAATATTCAAAGAACCCAGTTTTCAACAAAAAGAAGAAATAAAAACTGTCCCTCAGAAAGCCCAGACATTGGATTGACTAGACAAAAATTATAAATCAAGTATTTAAAATATATCTAAAGAGCTAAAGAAAACCATGGACAAAGAACTAAATAAAGCATGGAAATGATGTCTTACCAATAGGAAATATCAATAAAAATAAAGAAATAAAAGGGAACCAAACAGAAATTCAAAAGTTTGAGAGTATAATAACTAAAATGAAAAGTCTACTGGGGAGGGGGTTCAGCAGCATAATTGAACAAGAAGAAAAAAAAGAATTAATGAACTTGAAGTTAAATCAATTTAGAATACCTAGTTTTAGGAGCAGAAAAAAAAAGAACAGAGAAAAATAAATAGGACTCATCAAACTTATGGGACACCAATGACTGTACCAAGACATGCATGATAGTTCCAGGAGAAAAGAAACTGGCAGAGGTAATAGTTGAAGAAATCATGCCTGAAAATTTTCCAAAATTGATGAAGACATGAATCTGCATATCCAAGAAGCTCAAAAACCCCAAGCTGGATAAACTCAAAAATATCTAACCAAGAAACATTATAATCAATCTGTCAAGAGTGGAAGACAAAGAGAATCCTGAAAGCATCAAAAGACAAGCAACTTAAGACAAGAAGTACTCAGTTAGAGTAACAGCTGATTTCTCAACACAAACCACAGCAATCAGAAGGTAGTGAAATGACATTTTCAAAATGGATCTGAATAATAAAAATAGATGGCATATAAATACCTAAATGGATTCTTTAAGAAAATATACATTATGTATCTTCCCAGAGTTTTGCTATTAATCCTTTAAAGTCTATGACTAAGTATAATGAAACTTTTACTAAAGGATAAAACTATCAGGTAAAACTATCAAACTAGTGTACCTTGAGTTAGTAAGGTATCTGACAAGTCATTCATAAAAGTTGTGTGGACAAGATAAAGAAAGTGGGTTTTGATGACTACAAGAGAAATCTATGTTAGCTGATCAAGCAATTATAGCCAACAGGGCTTCTGGCAGTATGTGCAATGGCCTACCCTAAAAAAAGTTGTAACAGTGCCTTGAATAAAAGCATAGTTAATATATCTGTAGATGACAGAGCTACAAAAACAGATAATATACTGAATGGTCAATATAGATTTCAAAAAGATATCCTTAGGCCAAACTGATCAGTTGAATGTAGCAAAATTAAACTTAACAAGAGTAAATATGAAGACCTGAATTTAGATTAAAATCAATGATAGAAAAAATCCACAAGAATATACAAAGAAAATATACACTTTATGGCTTTTTTCTAGATAGTAAACATGTAAGTTGTGACTATAACCTACCTTTATATAAATGTAAAAATTTAAATATTCACATGAATGTTTCTTACAAGGGCTATCTATACTTATTAAAATTATTCTCCCATTAGAAGTTTTTTTTTTTTAGAATTTTTGTTGTTATCAATGGTATTAATCAGAGTCCTTATTAATGTTTGTTTTTCTTTGTAAATTTGTTTTCCAGGAAAATGAAAAAGGATAATCTTGTTAATACATCTATTTCAGTATCAATTTCTGATGGTATATATAAAATGCCTAGAATGGTGTCTGCTCTATACTATAGCATTCAGAAGTTATCTATTATCATTATTAATATAGTTGCTTAACATATTGGCTTACTATTGGGAGAGAATATGCTGGTTTTTTGTCTACATCTTGTAAGATTCCTTATACATCATGGGCATTACAAAATATATCTTACTTTATTTATGATTATTAAAGTATAGTTGGCATACAACATTATATTGGTTTCAGATGTACAACATAGTGATTCGACATTTATGTATTTTGTGACATGATCATAATAGTAAGTTTAGTAAGCATCTGTCACCATGCAAAGTTATCCCACTATTATTGATTATATTTCCCTTATCTTGTATTTTTATACCTGTATTATAAAGTTAATTAATGGACATCTATTCCTTAGAGATGGATGAGGCACTGTATTTTTACAAGGAACATATTTAACAGATATTTACACAGGATATACTATATGTCAAACTCTGCTGGATGTTGGATAGATCATATAAACTAAGAGATGTAATCCTTATCCTCATGGACCTTATAGTCTACATACATCTAGATCAAACACATGAATAAGTATACAATTGGAAATTGTGATAAGTGCTATAAAGGAAAAGAACATGGTGCTATGGAAAAGAGTAACTGCAAGAATAATTCAGGTTGGGGGAGGAAGATCAGACAAGTCTTTCTGTGAGGAAGAGATGCTTAAACTGGAACGGAAAGAATAAACAGACATTAGCCGGGCAAAGCGTAGGGCTAAGAGTGCTTGTACTCAACGTCTGTGCGTATGAGCCTTTGGAGAGGGACATCAACATCACTCACATTCCGAAAGGAGGTCACCATTAATGCAAATATAAGAACCACTCACTGAGCTAGGGCTTAAAAAGGGGCAAAAGGCTGAATAAGAAGGAAAAAGAAAGGATTGGCTGGGCAAAGAAAGAGGTGTGAAGGGAGAATTGTATAAGTAATATCTGAAGGTTAAGTTAGTATCAGTGAGGATATCAACCCCTTACTATTAAATGTTTACTTTATCCAGATACCATGTTAAGTACTATTAAATCCATTTTCTTATTTAAATATTCATAAATTACTCACAAAGTGATAATAGAGTTAATATCATTGTTATTTTTATTAGAAATGTTAGAGAGGGCTGGGATTTAGGAAGGAAAAGTAATTTATCCAATGTTAGAATTAATAATTGACAGAACTAAAACTACCAGATGTGAAAACTCATGTTAAGTATAATGAATACTGATTTCCATATTTGAAAAAGGTCTGTGTACTTTATTTTAACACACTTTCCTATTTTATTCATAAAATAATAGTGAACTTTGTGAAAAACTTATGAGAACACATATTAGCCCAAATAATACTTACTACTAATTCATAACACTTACATACATAATTAATCCAACAATATTACTCAAAGGTCAATGTTAGGAAAAAAACAACTGGCATCCCAACAAGACATTCCGTTATTAACTATGATTATGTAGAGATTTCAAACATTCATTATCAAAAATCATATAGCCTTCTACAGTATCTTGCTTTATAGCATCCATATGAGTAGAAACAAACAAATAATAGTATAAACAACAAAATGCAAACTAGGCACAAGAACATCTTTAACAAAAATTAAATTTTCTGTAAATATCCACGCATCATTGTACTCCTTTTGAGTCAAGAAAAATTGTGAAAGACTT
This sequence comes from Micronycteris hirsuta, assembly GCA_004026765.1. Lineage (NCBI taxonomy): Eukaryota > Metazoa > Chordata > Mammalia > Chiroptera > Phyllostomidae > Micronycteris > Micronycteris hirsuta. The sequence goes on from PVJI01000564.1 coordinate 245,093, forward strand.
TGAAATGGAGAAAACAGTATTACTAGGTGTCCTGTGTAGTGGACAATTCTGGATTATCTGCACTGTTCATAGCCTTTCAGCTATTTTACAGTTCTAAATTGTAAAAACTGATAATAACATACATGGTTTTGGTCCAAATGATGCTACTGGAGGTACAATGGACTCCTTAGCAGATCATGACCAAGTATTTCATCTATTTGTAAATTCAGTTCAGCATTCCTAATGTCTGTATAGTTGCATTCTCTGTTTCTGTGAACTAGTTGTAACATCTTTCTGTGATCATCATTAATTAATGAATAAAATAACATCTCTGATATGTATTAATTCATTTGAGATTTGTATTAAAATTTTATATTTAAAAACTTACTTTTTAACAGTTTTAGAGATCATCCACTGAGATGCCCAGTGGATTTCTCTAATAGAACAAACTGTGCTGTCTGAGTACAATTTTAAGCACTTGCTTAAGCCCACAGGTATCTTCTCTTTGCAACCAGAGGTGAATCTCAAATGCCAACAGAAATTATATAACTGTCTGTTTCCTCTAGGATTAAAAAAACTGAAATAAAAACCCCAATATATTGATTTGTGTTTCATCTGTTTCTAGTTTTTGCACTGCTGGGAAATTATTGCTCATTAGTGGCATCAATAATCGGGATGTTGGTTTTTGACCAGTGGTGATCTCTGTAAATGGATTATAGATTTTTATTCTCTACTGGGTGAAAGATGACAGAGTGCTGTTTACAATTCTTTCTTATTTGTCTATTTCTTCACTTTGAGCTCAACAAGCAGTCAAAGAATTGTATGTTGTAGAAAGCTGTATTATGTATATACTTGAGCTTTACTGTCTACTAAAATACATGTATGTCAGATAGTTCTTAATTACCTATCCTTCCCAATTGTCTTACTTTCATTAAAAGTTATAATTAATATGAGACACTGAAGCTACATTAGGAGCATGAGTGTTAGAGAAATACAACTGGGCATGTGCTTTTGTTTTTTTAAGGCAAAAAAATTTGGTCTAAAGCAATTTCAAGCTTTTGGCCTCTGGACTGTTTACACATTTAAAATTTATTTAGAACTCCTACGGCTTTTGTACAAGTGGGTTATAATTTTCATTATTTACTGAATTATGAATCAACACAAAACAAAAATTTAAAATATTTACTAATTCATTTGAAAAAAGCAAGGATTAATATATTGTATGTTAAGTAAATTATGCACAGTATCATGACGATAGTTTTCATCTTATGGATCATCTGAGAAAGACTGAAGTCCTAAAGTAAAGTTTGTTGAAGAATATACTTTAAAGTTTATTCAAGAATATCTGAAAGAACATAATGAAGACTAAAACTTAAAAAGTTTATTTCCTTTTACTTTTAATACCTGAGCCTGAAAATAAGTTATACAAAGTGTTGAATATAAAAAAATTTGCTTAATTTTGATGTGCTGTTCTCCTTTGATTAATGCCTTTAACCTACAATCTATGTAATCTCCTCACCAGAAATGTTGTCTTACCAGAATAATTTTCTGTGTTATGCTTTTATTACATGCTTGAGTATATAAGGGAGAAAAAACAAATAACAAAAGTTCCTCACTTATGAAAGAGCTAATTCTTAACAATTGTGTTAACTTTTATGCTTTTACTAATGTTTTGTTGCCATTTTAATTAAAAGGCTACCAAAAATTATTTCACAGGCCTATAGGAGACTATCAGAAATGAAGTATGTAAATTTCCTCTGACAACCTAAAACTGAATCCTACATATAAAACAAATTTAAAAATTTTTAGAGTATCATTTCACCTGAAACTATCTTTGAATTTCCCCAGCAAGCTCCTAGAAATTACAAAAATTGGTTCTTTCAACATAGAAAGAGTGAAGATATAATTAGGTAATTTATTGTTTCAGATCTTATACGCAGCTGTTTGATCCACTTTTATTTTTTAAATCCTTATCCGAGGCTATGATCAGTGATTTTTAGAGAAGGAGGAAGGGAGAGAGAGTGAACATTGATTGGTTGTCTCCTGCATACGCAATGATCAGGGATCCAACCTGCAACCCAGGGATGTGCCCTGACTGAGGATCGAACCTGCATCCTTTTCGTATATGGGATGATGCTTCAACAAAAGGATACTCTTTGATACATTTTAAATTAATTTTTATATGTGGGACAAACTAATCTACTTTCATGCTTTTGTCTGTGACTTTCCAATTTTCCCACCACAATTTATTGAAGAGGCTTTCTTTTCTCCATTGTGTGTTTTTGACCCCTCTGTCGAAAATTATCTGCCCATATACATGTGGTTGTATTTCTAGACTCTTGATTCTGTTCACTTGACCTGTGTGGTTTTCTGCCAATAGCATCTGGTTTTGATTAACATAGCTCTGGAGTATAATTTGAAGTCAGGTAGTATGATACTTACAGCTCAGTTTCTTTTATCTCAGGATTGCTTTGGCTATTTGGTGTCTGATGATTTTAAGATGTGGCACATATATACAACAGAATAATACTCAGACACAGGAAAAGAAGAAATAGTGCCATTTGTAACAACATAAATGGATCTTAATGTTATGCTAAGTGAAATAAATGAATCAGAAAAAGCTAAGAACTTATGATTTCACTCATAAGTGGGATATAAAACTGCAACTTGTAGACACAGACAGCAGTGTGGTGGTTACCAGAGGGAAGTAAGTGGGGATGGTGGAGAGTGGAGGGAGCCTAGTATATGAGGCCTTTCCAGAAAAAGTCCAGCCATTGCGAATATAACGAGAACAATATGTACAACATTGATGTAACCTGGCAGCCAAGGTGAGTGGACTGGAATGCACATCCCTGAACAAAGACGATTTCACTGTGCTAGTCAGTGGGGGTGGTAGACATCACTGAGCGAGCATGTGTACTGTGTGGCCACGGCATTCAAAATGACTGAGCGAGTAGAGCAACAAATCTGCATCAAACTTTGTGTTAAGCTTGAGCACTGCTCTGCAG
>PVJI01000565.1:0-249003 GCA_004026765.1 Micronycteris hirsuta
GATATACTTCCACCAGTGAACAAGACTTGATGTTGTCAGATTTATTTTTAATTCCCAAGCTGGTGTTTGTAATGTTATATTTCACTGGGGTTATATCTGCATTTTACTGATGATTAATAAACCTGAGTATCTTACAAGACGACTGTTGTTTGTGTGTGTATGTACATATATTTTTTTTGGTAAAGTTCCTCTTTTGGTTTTCTAACTATTTTCTTTTAGGTTTTTCTCTTTATTTCCACAAAATTTATTCTAAAAGTTTAAAAATTTGTTCTTCATGGTCATGTCTTTAATGTATCTAAAATAGATTTTGGGGGCATGGCATAAATTAGATCTAATAATTTTCACATTTATATAAGCAATTATTAGCATGCTACTTAATAGCTCAGATTTTTCCCTGTATGCTGCAATGTCACCTGGCCTAGGTCTCTCTTTACTCTTTGGTCTATTTCTGAGCTCTATTCTTTTCATGGTGTATTTTTCTATTCTTGAATTCTCCTAATCATTATTACTTTCTATTACTTATTGATATCTAATGAAGTGAGACAACACTTCACCCCAACCTGGTTTCTTCTCCAGAAGTGCGTTGGATACATTTTCATATAAAGTGACAAACAGCTGGAACAGTTTATGAAACAATGACTGGAATTTTAGTAGAATTGGCTCCATGGAACAATTTGGAGATAATTGAAATTTTTATGGGATTGAATTTATATAATATGACAAAAATCTCCATGTATTAGATATTTTCAAGGACTTTCAATTTTATACTATTGAATTTACATAACTTTTCTGCATTAATAAGTTGACTATTTGACTTATTTCTGTCCACTTATTGATGTGATGGATTACATTATTTGTTTCATTAATTATTTTTGCTATGCTATAAAACTTGCTGGGGTGATCCTACATTGTTTTTTGATTTACTTATAAGACTAGACTTTTCATTACTTTTGATATTTTCTGGTTGCTATGGTAAGGCGTCATTTATCTCATAACATTTCAGAATATTTTCTTTTTCTATTTTCTTGAAAGATTTCTGTAAGTGGAAGTGTTTTTTGCATGTTTGGAAGACTTCACAATATTCTCTGAGATTAGTTTCTTAGTGGAAATATTGTGAATTACTGAGTAAATTTGTTAATGATACAGGAATACTTATGCTTTTATTTCTTCTTGAGATATTGTTTTGTCAGAATGATTTTAAATATCTAGTTGTTTGGTTACTTATTCATATTACTTCCTAACTGGATTGTTCTTTGCGTTTTGTAGATGTTTTATATATCTTCTGTATAGAGTATATGGCTGGATATTTTTAATCAAGCCTGCTAGTTTTTTATTTTAATTGGATGATTCATTTCTTTTGCATTCATGGTTTTAACTGTATGGGGCTAGCTAAAAAGTTTGTTTTTGTAAGATGGCTCTAGTACTACTTAATTGTCTTTAACTTCATTCAAAAAAAATTTATAAAAAAAAAAGAAAAAAAAAAAAAAGAAACCAGTTAGAGAAAGACAAGTACCATATGATTTTGCTTATATGTGGAATCTAATGAAGAAAATAAACTAACAAACAAATACAAAATAGACACATGGATATAGAGAATAGGCTGACAGCTGTCAAGGGGAGAGGTTTGGGGGGCAGGTGAAAGAGGTGAAGGGATTCAGTAAAAATACCCCTCATAAACACAGACAACAGTATTGTGATTACTAGAGGGAAAGGGGGTTAAGTGAAGGTAGCAGAAAGCAAAGGAGAGACAAATGGTGATGGAAGGAGACTTGACCTGGGGTGGTGAACACATACTACAGTATACAAATGTTGTATTATAGAATTGTACACTTAAATATAATTCTATTAACCACTGTCATCCCAATATATGTAATAAATAAATTTTAAAAAAGAAAAAAAAATTGTTTTGTGACAGCTGTCATATCAGTGTGCATTTAAAAAAAACATCAAAAAAAGTCAAAATTGATGAATTTTTGTGTGCCCATTTTACTATTGAAGATGAAAAAAATACACATTTTCAGCATTTTAAGCTTTATTATTTTGAGAAAAGTAAAAATGCAACTGAAACATGCAAAAAAAATTTGTGCAGTGTGTGGAGAAAGTGCTGTGACTGATCGAAAGAGTAAAAAGTGGTTTGCAAAGTTTTGTGCAACAGATTTCTCCCTGGAGGGTACTCCACAGTGAGGTAGACCAGCTGAAGTTGCCAGTGGTCAAACAAAGACATTAACTGACAACAGCCGTACGGGAGACAGCTGACATACTCAAAATAGCCAAATCAATAAAGTTATTGGTGAAAATGAAAATGTGTTTTTATTTTACAAAAAAACCCATAAATGAACTTTTTGGCTAACCTAATATATTTAGGTTATTTGTACTATCTCATTTCTACTTTTTCTGGACTTTATTTCATACAGCCGTTGTATGACTTGTTTGAGGAACTTGTCATCATTTTTATCTACCTTTTAAAAAGTTATAAATTATAAATTCAATTTCTATTTGTTTAAGGTTGCCACAGAAATTTTAACATGTGCATTTTGCTTAATGAAGTCAAAATTTAAGCACTAGTAATGCCACACTCTCAAATAATATAAGAATCCTACATTATTTTAAACTGTGGTCAGCTTTTGCAACTCACTATTTTTTCGAATAGTTTGGTCTTATTCTAATGACACAAATTGGACATTATTTTATTGCTTCATATTAGCAAAGTACTTTTAAGCCATTTACACAGTCCTAATTTCATCGCTCTCCTCATGTCCTGTATTCACATTGTGCATGCAGGAATCCTTCTCCTTGTTTCTGAAGTGTACTACCTAAACGTTTCTATATCAGGCTTGTTGGTGATAAGCCCAATTCTTGTTTGAAAGAAAATATATTTATTTTGTTCTCAATCTTGAGTTCACTAGGCATAAAATTTCATGTTAAAAGTTAATTTTTTCTCAGCATCAACTGCAGTCTGGCATTAAATGTTACTGATGGGAAGTCTTCTATCTATTGAATTGCCATTCCTCTGTGGATAACTTGTTGCTTACGTTATTCTAGAATATAAAGCATCTTCACTGCCTTCGTGGCTATGCGGTTTGCCTCCAAGGTTTACAGGTAGGGAGCTCAGTGGGCTCCCTCAATTTGCATTTCAGACAGTGATCAGCAGTTGTCTCTTGGAATCTTGCATCTCCCCATGGTCTCAGCTCTCTCTTTCTGAAGTCCAGTTTGATGTAAGAGAGGAGACCCTGAGTGACAAGTCAGTGGTTTCCACTTCTGCAAGATTTCAAAAACTGCCACAAAAGTTCTATATGTGTAAACTAGCGAATATATATGACATTATTCTCTAAGGTCCATAATTAACCTGACGAGTGGCTGCTTTAGAATATGTGCGTTTCAAACTTTACCAGGTATTGCAATAGTATTAGATGAAGCTATTGTGCCAATTTTTATGCTCTGAAACAATCAATGTATAATCTGATTTCCTTCACTTGTGCCAAGAGCTATCAGATTTGTTGATCCGTGCCTGCAATTTGGTATTTAGTTGCATTTCACTATGTGCTTATTTGTACTCTGATTACTAGGGAAGTGGACCACCACTTTTTATGAGCTTATTAGCAATTCCATTTTTTTAAAAAATTCCATGACTCTCCTTTTAGCCTATTTTCTTAGAACTTTTTTCTGTGTAAGTATAGTAGTTCAGTATAATCTGTATAATAATCTTATATAGTTGTATTACTTACTATTCTTAACCTCTCCCTGTCTATTTTGTATCTATCATCTATGCTTCTTATTTCTTGTATGTTTTCTCCCATTCTTTCCCCGCCCCCTCTCACTGATAACCCCCCATGTGATCTCCATTTCTGTTCCTGTTCTAGTTGTTTGCTTAGTTTGTTTTTGTTTTTTTACGTTCAGTTGTTGATAGTTGTGAGTTTGTTGTCATTTTACTGTTCATAGATTTGATCTTCTTTTTCATAGATAAGTCCCTTGAACATTTCATATAAGGGCTTGATGATGATGAACTCCTTTAACTTGACCTTATCTGGAAAGCACTTTATTTGCCCTTCCATTCTGAATGATAGCTTTGCTGGATAGAGTCATCTTGAATGTAGGTCCTTGCCTTTCATTACTTTGAATACTTTTTCCCAGCTCCTTCTTGCCTGTAAAGTTTCTTTTGAGAAATCAGGTGATAGTTTTATGGAAACTTCTTTGTGGATAACTCCTTTTCTCTTGCTGCTTTTAAGATTCTCTCCTTATCTTTATTTAATCTTGGGTACTGTAATTATGATGTGCCTTGCTATGTGCTTCCTTGGGTCCAACTTCTTCGGGATTCTCTGATCTTCTTGAATTTCTTGGAAGTCTATTTCCTTTTCCAGACTGGGGAATTTCTCCTTCATTATGTTTTCAAATAAGTTTTCAATTTGTTGCTCTTTCCTCTTCTCCTTCTGGCACCCCTATGATTTGGATATTGGAATGTTTGAGGTTGTCCTGGAGGTTCCTAAGCTTCTCCTCATTTTTTTGAATTCTTGTTTCTTCATTTTGTTTTGGTGGAATGTTTATTTCTTCATTCTGCTCCAAACCATTGATTTGAGTCCTAGTTTCCTTCCCTTCACTGTTGGTTCCCTGTATATTTTTCATTTCACTTTTCATAGCCTTCACTTTTTCCTCTATTTTGTGACCATACTCAACCGATTCTGGGAGCATCCTAATTACCAGTGCTTTGAACTCCACATCTGATAAGTTGACTATCTCTTCATCACTTTGTTGTATTTTTTCTGGAGCTTTGATCTGTTCTTTCATTTGGCCATTTTTTTTTTTTTTTTTTTTTTTTTTTTTTTTTTTTTTTTTTTTTTTTTTTTTTTTTTTTTTTTTTTTTTTTTTTTTTTTTTTTTTTTTTTTTTTTTGTCTCAGCACACTGGTTAAGTAGTAAGGGGTGGAACCTTAGGTGTTCACCAGGGCAGGGCAAGCTACAGAGTTGTATTGTGATGCTGTATGTGAGGGAGGGGTCCGAGAGGGAACAGTGCTGCTTGCTCGGATCTCATTGGCTTTCAGTCACTTCCTCTGCCACTCTCAACTAAATTGGGCCCTTCTGGTGCTGACTGGTGGGTGGATAGTTTTGTGTGCATTCTAGGACTCTGTGGGTCTTGCCAACAAACTCTTCTGTGAGGCTGGGAGTTTCTCTTGCCATCTCAACTCCTACAGGTTTTCTCAGTCAGAGGTTTTGAGGCTTTATTTCCCTGCGCTGGAACCCTGGGTTGTGCAGTCTGTCTCGCTCTCAAGTTGTTCCTCCTGGTTTATTTGCACACAAATGTGGCACTGCCGGGTTCATCAGCTACAGCCTTTCCCACCCAGGTCCTCCAGCTGCCACCTTGCCAGGAGTCCTCTCCACCCACCTGCCCATCTTCGCCCCTCCTATGATCTTGATGAATGTTTCTTCTTTAACTCGTTGGTTGTTGGACTTCCATACTGTTCAATTTTCTGGCAGTTCTGGTTGTTTTTGTTTTTAAATTTGTTGTTGTCCTTTTTTCCGGTTGTGTGAGGAGGCACAGTGTATCTACCTACACCTCCATCTTGGTCAGGAGTCTGTACTTTTACTTTAAAATCATTATAATTTTTATGTTTATATTGACACCTTCAGTGTATTTGGATTTTATTTCTCTGTAGGTTGTGAGGGAGGGATCTAATCTAATGCACATTTACAATGAATAACCACTTTTCCTCCAACCACAGCTTGTGAATAATCCCTCCTTTAACTTCTAACACATATTTACATATTTCAGTCTTTATATGAGTGGAGCTACAGTGTATAAATGAACCTTTTTCATGGTTTTCATTTGTACTTCATTGGTCTGTTTTTCTATCCCTCCTCTTGTTTCTCACAGCATTTTACTAAGTACTGATACATTATAAAGTGTGTCTCCCATTGCTCTTTCAAGTGTTCTTAGCTGTGTATTTTTAGTTTTATGTTAGAGAAGCAGTGTGGTAAAGAGCACAGACTCTTGCTCTGACACTGATTCTTTGATCTTGGCCAAGTTGCTTAACCAGCCAGTGCCTCTAAATGCAGATGACGTCATTACCTCCTAGGACTTTTATAGGGTCATAGACGTTATAGAAAGGGCTTAGCAAAGCATCTGGCATTTAGTGCTACAGAAACGTCAGATTTTTAAAGTTATTTTGCCCTGTATTTTACATGCATATTAATATGCATTTTATGTGTATGTCTGCATATTTCTATTATAAAGCTTATCAGAATTCTGGTTGTAAGAGGGCTGAAATTACAGCTACCTTGGGAGAAAGTTAGTATCTTTACAAAATCATTCTTCCTGGACGTGTATGGAATTTACTCCCTGAATTCACTTAGATCTTGTTTTATAGCTCAAAATTTTTACTCTCTATAAAAAGTCTTTCGATTAGTTATATGTATTCTTATGCATATTTTTGGCACTATTAGTTTCTATCTTTTAAAATCATGTTTTCCAATTATACTAGTATTTGTGAATGCTATGGATTTGTGCACTGCCACAATGGATCAAATTCTCTTATTAGTTCTAATATTTTTTTCTGGAATTTATTTTTAATTTTGTAAGTATAAAATCATACATTTGGTAAGATATTAGGATTTTACTATTTTTTTCCTAATCTGCATAGCTGTTATTTCCCTTGTGTGTATTATTGAATTTTCTAGAACCTCCAGTGATATTAAATGGAAGCTCAGGTAATGGACTTGATGACTTGTGTCATTTCTGACTTATAATGGAAATGATTCTAAGATTTTATCATCAAGTACAGTAGTTACTGGAGACTTGGAATGAAACATCTGTGAGGTAAGGAAAACAATCTTGTCTAGTCATCCTCTCCCAAAACTGCTGAGAACACCCTTCCTCCCACCATGTGTAGGTGGTAAATTTTATCAAAGGTTTTTTAATCATAAAAGTTTACCATATTTTAATCTTCTGAATCTATCAATGAGCTTGTTGATACGAAAGGGGGTTTGTTGCTGCTGTTTTTTTGTGTGGGTTAGGTATTTAGGGACTGTCTGTAAAGCAAAGATCATGCAGGTATTACATTACTTTAAATACTTAACCATCAGTTTACTGATATAAAAAAGTCAAACTTTTAAGCATGATCTTAAGGTATATTTATAGCTTATTTAATTAAATACCTTTAAGCATTTCAAGTCATGTTTATAAATGTAATGTATTCAAATTTATTTTAATCATCTCAATTACCCGATCTACTTTCATTACTAAGTTCACAGGTAGAACTGAATTTATTAAAAATCTAATAAGTTAATATAGGTGACAATTTTTTTGTTTTTTTAAAATATTTTATTTATTTAATTTTAGAGAGAGAAGAAGGGAAAGAGAAAGAGAGGGAGAGAAACATCAATGTGTGGTTGCCTCTCTTTTGCCCCTTGCTGGGGACCTGGCCTGCAACCCAGGCATGTGCCCTGACTGGGAATCGAACCGGTGACCCTTTGGTTCACAGGCCCACACTCAATCCACTGAGCTACACCAGCCAGGCCTAGGTGACAATTTTTAATTTTTGTGCTGTTTCAATATCATGTACAAATTTAACAAAATTTCAAAACTTAACAAATTAAAATTTTTCTCTTACATCATTTTGAACTGGAATTAAAATGTAAGTCTATTGTGTATTTTAATACATCAACGGATGACTTTAAATACTTAATATGTACATGGGTTTTTAAAAATGTATCAAAATGATTGATTCCACAATTTAATTCATTTTGTTTCTATATTTATAACATAATTACTCAGGATAGATATAGGTACTTAAGCATTATGAGAAAAATTTGTGTTGTCTTAAAGAATTATGGGGCTATTTTCCCAAGGGAATTGTGGGCATTACCCCAGACTAAGGCTGTTTAATGTTAGACCCGGAGCTGTGGATATCCAGGGCTATCTATCTTACCCCTTGTACTCTAATAGAAAGCCCTTTTTATGGTTATGATGTCCTATATCATAAGCAGGGGCTGTCATTTAGCCCAATCTCCAAGTCTGAGTTATAACATTTCAAAAATAGTAAGCTGCCACTTGATTGGATGATTGCTTCTATCTAAGTTTTACATATGCTTCTGGCCACTGGGACCACAAACATTAGAAATAAGTCAGTGTTATTTGATAAATGTGGGTTGTCTTGTGGCTCTGACTTGCTGTCCCATTTACTTAGCTTATTCTATGAGAGTGGAAACATCAATTGATGCTATTTCTACTGCTGACCCATATTTAATTTGATGGTATCTGTATCAATTACGTTGTATCATCATTTTTTAAACATTTTCGGAATCCGTGTGCCCATACTTTATCGAAGATTTTTTACATTTATATTTAAAAGTGAGTTGGTCTAGACATTTCCTTGTACTTATTATTCTTCCTTGTTTGAAATCAAGGTCATTTTAGCCTTTTTTCATGTTTGGAGATATTTTTTTCCTTTTTTCCTCTTTCATTTGTGCAGTTTATATAAAATTGGGACTATATCCTTTAAGGTTGGGGAAATGTTGTTTATGTCCATCTGTTCCTTTGTTTTATTTATGGGTACATTTTTTCCGACTCATTTGATTACATTGGTTTGGAATCCCCTTTTATTTTTTTATTTCTTCTCTTATTTGTATAATTTATGTATTTCTGAAGTTGTCTATTTTATGTAAAATTTTGTTTATTAATGTAACATTCGCACAAAGTGTATTTTTATATTTTAAGTGTGAGTTACGTGACATTATGTAATTTCTCTTGTTATTTATGTATACATTTGCTTTATTTTTATTCTTTAAAGTTTTTAAAGGTTTGTCTACTTTTTAACCTTTAAAAGAAAAAAAGCCCAGTTTTCTGCCTCTCTCTAGTGATACTCCCTTTTCTATTTCACTAATATCACGTTCATACTTATTACACTAAACATTCTGGAATTGGGGGTTATTTATGGTTAATTTAAAACTTTTTTCCACTGGAAGTTTTTCTTAACAATTTTGCTAGTTTTGTTTTCTAATGCATGCATTTATGTCATCTCATTTTTCTGCAAATAAAAATTTAGGTATATTATGCAAGATAATTTTAGGAAGTGCTTGCATTGTTTTGCCATTATTATCTCATTATCACTGTAATGGTATGCCTTGATTACTGTATTATTTATGAAAATTGTATACATTCCAAATTATTATTGTTATTTTTATCATTATTTTGGATTTCTTCTACTCAGAAATCTACATTTACGCTAGAAATTGCCACTGTCTGGATGGTATCGCTTTTTTTCTTTATCAGTTTACCTTCAATGAAGACAGTCTCCTTGGCTTGGTTTTGTTCTCATCCCCATTTCCTCTATTCCAGTTCTCCAGAGCTCTCATTGGCTTGTATGTCAAATATTTTTGCTGTCTCACGTGCATGTTCCTCTCTTTCCCTGTCTTCTTACCTATAGCTTTTGGCACGATTCTGCATTGTTTCCCTGGTTATGTTCTTACAAGTCTCTAATTATATTATACCTGCTTATAAATCTACCCATTAATTTTTAATTTCAGCAACTGTATATTTTTATTTCTTTTAATTCTAGCAGATTTCACTTATTCTTTTTTCATTGTCTTATTTTTTCCCTAGGGCTTTGATCGTATTTATGCTTTGGAGCATTTTAATTGTATTCCTGTAAAAAATAGTGTTTTAGGTTTCCATTTATTGTGATTCCAAGTCATTGAGTTAAAGACTTTCTTTTGGTTTTGCATGGTGGCACTCACGGCTGCTGTGCTGTGTAACTCACGCTGGGAGGCTGTTTTCCTTAGCGAGGGTCCCTTCTGGTCCAGATTGTGACTCTCTGTCATCAAGGGCTTTTTCGACTTTTGCCAAGAGCCTCAGGCTAATAACTGGCCTGAGGATAATTGTTCAGTTATGTTACAGTCTGGTGGTTCTTGGACCTTGTAAGTACTGGAAATACACATTCTCAAAACATGTTCTAGGTGTACATTTATGGCTTCAAATTCTACCAACTTTTCTTCACCAGAGCTCAGGTTGAAAAAGCTCTTAGTATTGTTTTCGATGCATACATTTCATACCATTTTAAGTAAATTGAAATTAGTGTTCTGATACTGTTCCCCATAAATTCATCATGTTTCTTGCAAGAGGGTCTTCCATTTATCATTACAAAATATCCATAGCACTGGACATAGATATCTACATATTCATTTTAAACCAATTAGAAACTAAAATTATTAAAACTACTTGAATATCTGACATGTTAATGAATTACTTATCTCTACTGACTAATGAAATTCTAAAATGTTTCATGTTATTCCATTCTTGTTTCAATTTTGTTAGCATAATTGTTAACAAATTCTGTTTATTACTCTAACAATATGGATACAAAGGATCATTTTATATTTAGTTACTTATGTAATACTAAGATGACCCAAATTTTTATTCGTGTAAGCTAGAATAGTATTAATATATTGTCACATATTTTAATTACTTACTATATGTGAAGTACATGAAAGTCATGGTATACAGCTACCAAATACTACAAAGACTGAATCGAGAAATTACTCATTTCCTGCACTTAAGAAAGTTGCCTTTTCTCAATAACTATAACAACATGGCAATATATATACAATACTTTGTCAGCTCCCATGCCTGAAAATACATGAAATAGTTTTTTTAAAAAATCGTAAAACACATTTATCTTGTTAAGTGATGAATTCGTACTCTTTAAGAAATGGATACATTTCTAAGTAAATATTTCCTTTCAGCACTCTGAGATATTATTTCTTGCCTTGGCCAAACCAGTCCTCATAATATCTCCTTCAAATCTAAGTTGTCAAACCACACTGGGAAATGGGTCTTAGAGCTGGTGAAAGCCTAGCTTACACACAGGCTTAAGCCTTAAGTCAGAATACGGTGATGGAAAGAAGAGCTAGGCAGCACGTGGAAAAACCACAGGCACTGGAGCCGCAGGGCCCTGCCACCTCTGTGTGCCGCCAGGCCCAGGTGCAGCTTTGCTTTGCAGCTACTTGTATTTGCTGACTTACCACTTCATTCACTCAGATGTGTTCTAGGATCAAGAAAGCCAGTAACGGCAAATCTGCTAAGCCCCGGGGTCATGGAATTTTTGACTGTCTTGGTTTGTAGGAAAAGAATGCAGAGAAGGACAGCCCAGAGCACGGACTAAGCCGGGCAGTTCTCATTCATACTCCTCCCTCCTGGGCCTCTGTTGTTCCTCCTTGTCTGTTTCCTCCTTCATCAGTACTCCACTTCCCTCCTCAGTTTTAATGTCTGCTGGTGAGCCACAGCCTGCCTTGGCAGGCCTCCCATAAATCCAAGAGCCACCACCTCCAAGGGCTCCAAGTTCTAATTATATTTGTCTCTCACCTGACACACACACACACACACACACACACACACACAAACCAAACAAATGAATTATTTGGTCTTGTGTAAGTGACTTGATAAGACTAAAAAGTATTCTTGAAACTTTTCCTAACTTTCGTTAACTCCAGTGACCACTTATCATTAAAACATGTCAGAATCTTTTCTTCCCAACTCCTAATCATGAAATCCAGCAAAGAGTGAGATTAGAATCAATGAGGAGGTATTGGTGGTAGAGTGAGGACCTGCTGGGAAAAGGGAGTTTTTGCTTCAAATAATTTTGAGCCAGAAGGACCAATAGGCAGAACAGAATCAGCCAGTTTCGAGGACAAATGAAATTAAACCAATTCCTGTTTTCAGAAACAGCCTGAAATAAAATGTATCATTACTTTAGCCAATACTGAAATAAATTAAAATAATGGAATTTTCACAAATACTTACTTACCTGCATAATGAGAAGCTGACCTTTCTCCTCCTGGTTTGTTACAGATGTATGTGATTTACTCAGAGTCCCCCAGTGCATACATTTTCAGTCATGGTTTATTTTTTCATCGCAATGGCAGGGTTCCTCTATTTCCAAGCCAAAGGGTCTCTGTCGCATTTAATTTCCCTTTTATGGATTTTTGACCTTTCCTCCAAATTTTACTGGAATTAGCAATGTAATCCAATGAGAAAGAAAGTCCCATGTCCTCAAATGTGTCATTAAGCCACACTTGAAGCGTTATGTCAAAACGAAGACCTCACACTTACTTACTTCATCACTAGCTTGGGAAAGTTTGTGAACTGCAGTAATACAAGCAAATTTCTTAGGCCCTCCAGCTGGCCCTCTCATTTGGTGAATGTATGTACACGCATGGACACATATGCACACACAAAGTCAGGATAACAATGCTGTTTATTGTAGTGTGAAATATAAGTCAAGTTAACAAAATGGATTGGTTTAGAGCCAAATACAAAACAACAACAACAACAAAAAAAAAACCCCAAAAACCCAAAATGGGCTTAATGTTTCATGATTTATGCTAATAAAGTTGATGCTGCAAACTAGGATGAAACAGAAATTGAAAACCCAAGTTTGAGGTCTTCCGTAGCAGTTATGGGAAACATAGCGTTGTCCTCACTTCATCTCACTTGCCTGGCACACAGATGGGATGATAATAGTATCTTCATTTGTGGTTGAGAAGCCTCCCCGGATTAATGTACTGAGAGATGAACTGAGGCTATCAGAAGCCGCAGCACATGCACTTAATTTTACTTCTCTGTAGACCTCTTTACAAGACCAATTGTCTGTGGTTCCTAAGAACTGTGTCTGGCATTAAGTAAGCTACCACCAAATATTAGCTATATATGATAGCATCTGGTAGTCCTTGAATTAGTGCCCCTTTAAAAATTGAGTCTTTTAAAGAATTAATAAAAGAAGAGAAAAAAATGTTCATTGTCTTAGTTTGAGTTCCCCAGGAGCAGATCCTGATCAAGGGGTTAAGTATAACCCAAAATATGAGTTGCTTTTTTTTTTCTCTCCTTCCTTGAAAGACAGAGATAAGTAACTGCTTTATTTTGGATTGGCTTTCATCCCCTATCATGCTACAGTTGGAACAGGAATGGAATGGCAAACAAACAGCTAATCCTATTATTGACACATTACTTCCTTAGACAGAGAAAGCATGCATGTTGTTAAGAATTTAAAACTACAATTTAATAGCACAAATAATTATTGCTTTAATGTGCTCTAAGTAACCAGCTCCTGAAGGGCAGAACTCTTACCTGCCTTGCTCACTCTTATGTCAGTTCACACAGCAACAGACACAGACAAAATAGAGAATAGACACATGCTGACTGATTATTCATAGTAGAGCTTCTCATTCCCAACTGTATTTCTAGCCAAAGAAAGACAAGCTGGGGTCAGTTTTGGTGACTAGTAAATGTTGAATTCTCTCTGCAAAGTTGACTCAGTCACTAGGCAGACAATATTTTTGGATTGCCATGTTTGTTAATGTGAGCTGTGGCGATACTTCAAATTATAAATCTGTTCTGATCACATGAAATATACACTTAGTTCTACCTCAGTGACCAGTTTTATATTTTAAATTTACTTACTTTCCAGTTTGAAGTATATTTTATTGTTCCAGACAGCTTGGTATTTAAGGTAATCCAGATTTCTTTTGTTTCCACTGTGTTGTCTCCAAATAACTTTTGCAACTCCCATTGAGCAGAATGCTTTTGCAAAAAATGTTTTTATGGGAAAACACACCCACATACGCAGAATGTGGATTCACTTTGTCCATAGAATCTGTGAATTATACTTTTATCATTTATGGTGTTTATTTTCTATCCTTTCTAGTGGCACTTACGGGAGACAATGACTCAGCAATGGAATGTTATGTTGTCCAGGGCCCAAGTATTTTCTCAGGCTGGTGCTAGAAAAGACTCCAGGGTTGAGAGTAAATGTTCTTTGAACGAATTCTATGTAACTGTGACTATTGATGGACCAAGATGAGTTTCTAAAAACGGAGAGCAATGGGAAGAAGAAGGGGAAAGAGGAGGAAACTAGGGAAGAAGAAGAAGAAAGGGGAGTAGGTGCCCCCTGTTGGAATTTGCTGTATTTATAGTAAGTAGCTAGCAAACCAGAGATGTGTCAGTACATTAGCAGCCTCTTTCCTATTTTTTTCTGAAATCTCTGTGACTAGATTCAGTGATTAACAGTTAGTATACAGATAATAAAGTAAACGAGACTTTAAAGTAAAAACTAATATTAAAAAAAGAATTAGGAAGGAAATTATAAAGAAGTTTTTTTTTTTTGGAATAGCAGCAAAGGAAATGGGATTGTTTATAGAAGTAGATGTTGAAAGCAGAGTGCTTACTATTAATATCTACAATCATTACCTAATAGATTAGCTCTTTTTGTTTCCAACGGCAGCTCCTAAATTTATTCATATATTAAATATTTCCTTGGAGGGAATGATATAAGTCTAAAAATACCACCATGGTTGATGGGCTGTTTTTAACAAATACGATTCAGTGCTGGTGAAATGCTCAGCAACAAGACACGAGAAGCATATCCTTTATGTTTCTCGATCGACTCTGTCTCACTTAGAGATTCATGTCTTCCCCAGGTTCTCCCCACCTCCACCTGGAAATCTCAGCTGTGGACACTGCTGGGCGTGTTTTACTTTCTCGCTGGCAGTGTTAGAGAATGACTGTGCAGAGCTCTGTGGCTGGTACAAGTGAGACATGAAATGAATCTTGGCTCATGGCTGCACAGAGGCCACCTAGAAGGTGAGGGTACCACTGCTGAGCTATTGTGGTCTGAGGGAGCAGAGCTTGGCAGCAACCAGGGGCATCTTGCTACCATAGTGGAATTGCATCATTTTTTATAAAAGGGTTTATCTTTCTCTTCCAGACATGCTCTCCTTCCAGATAGCCAGCAGGGGAAAAGGTTGGAGGAGGAAGGGAAAAGGCAATTCTCTGCCCCCAGCTGAGAAATTCTTTGTGAAAGGCGAGGTGGCTGAGACAGGGGCCAGGAACGTAATGGAAGTAGGGTTATAAGAAAGAAAAAGTGCTCTGGCAGGTGTAGCTCAGTGGATTGAGTGCGGGCTATGAACCAAAGAGTTGCCGGTTCGATTCCCAGTCAGCGCACATGCCTGGGTTGCAGGCCAGGTCCCCAGTGGGGGCCACGTGACAGGCAACCACACATTGATGATTCCCTCCCTCTTTTTCTCCCTCCCTTCCCTTCTGTCTAAAAATAAATAAATAAAATCTTTAAAAAAGAAAGAAAGAAAAAGTGATTCTCAATTAAGTCCTATCTCTGACTGCCAGGGAACAAGGGCTGTGTTCTGAAGTCTATACCCATCCAATTGGCCTGAACTGACACCTGTCTCAGTGTCTACCAAGATTTACACCAAACACGTCCAGCTCCTCTCCAGATGGCTACTGGAAATGCTGAGGTCATCTTGGATGTGTTTCTGATAAAAGATCCTTATCTCTGGGTCTCAGTCAGCACTCCCCAAAGGCAGAGCCCTCATCTGTCCTCAGCACCTCAGCTCTTTGATTCCGGAGCCTGTACGTTGCCTGGCACAGAGTGTGCATGTAATGAATACTTGCTGAGTGAATAAATCCATAAACGCATGAATCAGAAAAACCTCCTCAGAATGTTTCTTTTTCCTTTAGTCATTTTAGGTTCTTTGGCTGGGACCTGTAAATCAAACAGACAAAAGAGAGATTAACAGGAGAAAAAGAAGCAGATAATGCGTGCGTCATCCACAAGCGGGAGAACTCGGTGATGACTGCAGCATCGTGTAAGGCACTCTCAGCTTCAGTGTTCTAATAAGGAAAGGGCCTTGTGTTCTTGACTTAATTTTCTTTCTTCTCTGACTGTGGAAAGGCATTGAAATAGGGGTATAAATCAAATCTTCTAGGCTGTCTCTCAGACATAGGTCAGGAGACAGCTCCCTGAGTAATGAACTCAGGGAATGTGTTCACTTAAATTTAGTAGGACAAATCGACATACAAACGTAGGCTTGGAGATAATTTATATGGTGTCTGCATGACAGCCTCACAACATTTATAAGATTAAAATAGAGAAAGGAAAAAAGAGGAAGTCAAATCTTTCAGTTTCAACCATTAACTCCAACAAAGCTAAAATTGCCAACAAGTTGGACATGACTGTCTGAGTCTCCTATGTAGATAACTATGTTTGGTTTGAAGTCATTTTTTAATGCGGCAAGCCTGATCCACACAGTTCCTTGAAAAAAGAGTGCATTAGCTGGGGAAATGCTTGCTGCTACAACAAGCACGCATACAAACCTATGAAGTGGGTCCAAATGATAGAGGTCTGTTTATTTCTCAGAGATTGCCCAGAAATGGGTGCTCCTCGTTGCTGGGTGGCTCTCTTCCATGCTGTGCTTCAGAGACCCAGGTCCTTACATCCTGTGGCTCCACTCCCTTGGACACTCTCAAGGCCACCATGGTTGTGTGCGTCAGAGGTGGTAAGGGGAAAAGAACATTAATGACTGTGCATGAAAGAGTTTTATTTTCCAAATAAAGGACATGAAAGGGGTGTGCATCACTTCTGATAACATTTAATTGATTGTAAACTTGTCCCATGACCACCAGGAATCCTGAGAAATGTGGTCCTGACATTTTTTGCAGGAAGAAGATGAAGTGGGTAAG
This sequence comes from Micronycteris hirsuta, assembly GCA_004026765.1. Classification (NCBI taxonomy): domain Eukaryota; kingdom Metazoa; phylum Chordata; class Mammalia; order Chiroptera; family Phyllostomidae; genus Micronycteris; species Micronycteris hirsuta. The sequence continues at coordinate 16,515 of PVJI01000565.1, forward strand.
TAAGTTACTAGGGCTCTGGTACTAGAAATACTGGCCTGGCCAGTGTAAGAAGCATTCTGTTACATCCACTCCTCTGCCCTCATCACAAAAGATTATAAATTTGAGTGGTCAAGAATCATGAATTTTAACAACTAAAGAATCAGAATTCATGTATTCCAAACTCTCATTTTCAGGTAAAAATAGAGTCTAGAAAGGCAAAATAAGTCTTTAAGGACCATGTAACTTAGCTAATGATAAGGACAAATATGTTTTTTAATTTATTAAATTTATAGTTTAATGTTCCCTATACCACAATTTATAATCCAATATTTGGTTTTTTTATTATAAACTCTTTCTTGGACTTATTAAAATGAGCAATCCTGAATCACTAGGAGTTTAGAAAAATAATAAAAACATAGGGACTCTATTAAAAATTTATTGGGACTAAATGGCAATGCAAAAAAATATAATAAAGGTTAAATCAAAAGATAAAAACATATTGATGAAAATAAGTGAACTCATGAATAGCTATGATTCGCATATCTCCAGCTCTTTTGGCAGAGAATACTTTTCAGGGCAGTTGCGTTCTTAGCCTACTCACATTTTCCATACTTCATCACACTTACAGCAAAACCATTTACAATATAAGAAATAAGATGATAAACATTTTTTATGCCAATGATATAATATTAGAATGTATACACGGAGTGAATTCAAGAAGTAAATGAAGTTAAAAACTACTTATTGTCAGCAGGAATTGTTCAATATCCATCATGCTAAAACAATATTGTCATTTTTTGGCAGAAAAGTTTTAGTACAGAAATAAAAATATTAAACTCTATTCACCAGGTTGAATCATTTACTTAACTCCATTGGACTTTATAGGTAACAACATATTTAGTTCAGTAAGATTTAGCACAAAGTTTATGTCTAAAATACCTCTTTTTTGTAGAAATTAACTCTGTTATGTATTTGCTTCCTTGTTTCATGTTAGACTTGGAAGGTTGATAATTCCTCTCTTTATATAAATTCAGAGCTAAAAGATGTATCCATATTTTATGATTCACAATGCTGATGTGGTGTGGATTAAATGTCTGTGTTCCCCAAAACCCGCATGTTGATGGCCAACCTCCAGTGGGATCGTATTTGGAGGTGGGGCCGTGGGAAGTAATGGGTTGATGTGATCATGAGGTGGAGGCCCCGTGATGGGCAAGTGCCATCATAGGAGGAAGAGAGAGCTCTCTCTGCCACGTGAGGACATAGAGAGGAGGTGGTCATCTGTAGGCCAGAAAAAGATCCATCACTAGGAGCCAAATCAGGTGGCACATTGATTTTGGACTTCCAGTCACCAGATCTGTGAGGAATATTTATTGTTTAAGCCACTGAGTCTGTGATATTTTCTCATAGCAGCTTAAGCTAAGACATGAGGCTTTCATGAAATTATGATGGGGCGTTTAGCAGAACAAGAGGCATTTCTTAAAAAACAGAGAGCTTGTGTCTGGTAGAGGATTCGTGGTCTACTTAAAAAGTAAGACTCTGCACTGAAAAAAGGTAAAAACAAGGAGATGTTAATGTGCACAACAAAATGCAAATGTTACAAAGACTGTATTCCTTTCTTTGTAATATGTCTTGATCTTACTATGAAGTATGAATTGTGGAACAGTATAATATAATTCCACTTTGGTAAGTGAAAAGATAATTTTATCAGGAGGATATATTGCAAAAGGTTAAAAGTTATGATGATTGGTTATCATAATTATGGGGGTGCTTTAAAACGTACATGTCAGGTGTAAGTTTTTCTCTCCTCACTTCTCTAGAAAAATACCTGGGGAAGGGAGGTTGGGAGGTGCATTTTAAAATCCAGAGTGGTTCTCATTTATTTGTACCACAGTGCTTCTCAAGCACGTGGACTCGGTCAGGCACAGGGATGGAATCCAGGGAGACAAAGGTGAGAAAATCTGAAGTCTCTTTGTGACTTAAAGTCTGGAGCTTTATAATTTATAGATTGTATCATTTTAATCTTATAGATTGTATCATTTTAATCTCATGTAGAATGTTCCAGCTACAACAGTGTGCTCTGACCCTTGATTACTGTGTGATGGAGGAGGGGTGGGGAGAGGTGCCCAGAGGTTTTGAATCATTGAGTTGGAATAAAACCTGAGGCACTTAATATTTTATGTTACAATTTTTGGGGGGTACCAAATTACTTTATTTGAAGGAATGGTACAAATGAAGGGCGTAAGTGGATGACTTGGTACAAGTTATAGAAAAGGTAAAGGTAACTCCCACAGACACGCACTGCTTTGGTGACCAGGAGAGCCACCCCCATGGCTATGGGAAAGCAGCCTAAGGCTCAGCTCTCTGCACGGCCTCCCAGAGTGTGCTTGTCAAAGACATCCTCTGCCATGCCAGATCCAGGGGCCCCCAATCTGTGCAAGGTGGTTATGTGGTCACCCAGTTCTTTGATGGATTTACCTGCTCATCCGGGTAGTGAGTCTCAATGAAATCACACAAACAAGGTCATTATTTTCAGTGGCCAGTTTGTATAAATCTAGTAGTGACTGATTCACACTTTTTCCAAGTGTAATGCACACTCCATTGCACTCAGCCCATTCTCCCAGTCATCACAGTCTGGTTTCTTGATATCCTGAAGGAAGATTCGGCCACTTCATTGGTCCTGCAGCTTCATCAGTTTCTCAGCATGTTCCCTCTTCTCATGAAATTGGTGAATAAAATATTTGGCAAAGTTATTCAAAGCCACATCTTCGCAGTCAAAGCAGTAAGACATGGACAGGTAGACTAGGAAGCACAGAGCTCCAGGTTGATCTGGCCGTTGCTGGTGGCCTCCAAATCCTGGCGGCAGTTCTGCCGCACCTGTGAGGTGGACAGGGTGGTCATGATGGGCGGCCAAGAACAGGCGGCTTCGCCCATCGTGATGACCACGTGGTGGAGTGGTGGCGGGGGTCCTTGGGGCAGTCCGAGGGCACTGTGAGGAGGTGGCAGCGAGATGGATGTCTCTGGGCAGCCGGCTGGGATAGGGATTGAGCGCTGAGTTCCGTTCAAGCACTGTTGAAGCAGGAAGCCAGGGCGACTCTCCACGAAGACTGTCTCATGTTGCACTTGACTTAGAGTATCTTCCACTGACAAGATACTTAAAGATTTTCTCTCCAATGTTTTAATTTCTGCACAACAACATATTACATAGATTGCTGTAGTTTATGTGTAAGGTTAAAATGGTATAGCCAGAAATGTTTTTTTTTCTTTTTTCCATAATCATGAGCTGTACTCTAATAACTGGGATAACGTGCAAATATCAAGCCCTGGCCATTCCGCTGATGCTGGGGGACAACTCTACACACCTGGTGGGTGCCCTGCAGAAACAGACAACTAGTGACAACATTAAACGTATCTAGGCAGTTTGCGCATTACACCTATGGAAAACAAAGGGTAAGTCTTCACAAGTGTCTTTTTTCTTATCCTATTTGTATGCATAGGGGAGCATTTGACTGTAACTTGACACAATGATGTTGAGGTACTTCATTTTATAATACGTAATAGTTCTTAAAGAGTGACCATTTGGGCAAAATTATTACCCCAGGGTTCAGCTGCTTCTCTAGGTTTGCCAAATATTTTGAGTCTGGAAATATGACTGTAAATTACATCAAAACAAGATTTTTGCCTGAATTATCTAATACTTCCTCATTTCTGGGTAGGCCAAAAATACCATCCCAGAAACCATGTGCTGTTTCTGCTTTTCATCTGCACTGAAACATGGAGGACCGTGATCAGAGTTTCGGTATCAGAATCCTACGTGGTGTTTTCTTCTTTCTTCCTTGGCGAAGGGCTGTGCTATAGTGGTTGAAATTCAGGGTAAAATTTGAGACCTGGTTTTCTCTCTTGACTGCATGGGATCAGCTCTCCTTGGCTTATTAAAAAGGAAACATCAACTTTCCAATTTACTCTCTAAAATTGGTTGCTGCAGCTCCCTGCTGGAGTGGAGAGGCACCATCTGTTTTAATAATACTGATGGTGGAAGCGGGAAAAGGTTGGGAAATGCCACTGGGAGAGCTCTGGGCGATTGCAGTTCCATTTGGAGAATTGTCTTTTAAGTTCATGACTGTGGGTGAAACCCGGCCATGCCAGGCCGAGGGTTAGTCAGTGCAGACTCACAGGCCAGGGGGAGAGCAGATAGAGCTTGCACGTACAGGCAAACCAGCACGGAAAAGGTACCTGAAGACCAAGCGAGGGGAAATGTAGGAGAGCAGCAACAATGAAAGACAGCTGGTCAGGGTCTGCCAAAACTTTTTAAGGTGTCTTTTTTTTAAAACATTCAGATGTTGTTTGTTTTGTTTGGCCTTTGATAGTTATTGGAATGTGAGAAATTCTCATTGCTATCCTAAGCACCCCCTTCCTAAAACGGTTAATCTCAGATAGCAGAATATCCTTTTCCTGCCACTGAAACAAAAATTTCATTTCTCAGCTTTGAAAACTCTGCAAACCACTCACTCACCCACAGGCTGCTGGGCAGACCAATGTGTGCTTAGCAGGAATGGGTGTTTAGTATCTAGCATGAACACAGCTACATACAAATGGACACAACCAAATATACATTCAGACACACACACACACAAACCCATCTACTACACACACACATAATACAAATACACACACATAAATATACATATATACACACACAAACAAGACACACATGATCATTCAAACACAAGGCACACAAAACCCCACACATACATGTGCACATATATGCACACAGACTTTTGGGAGATTCCCAACCTTCTAGGAAAAGGGATCTCAGTCGGCTTCAACACCTTTCGCAGGCAGCACCTGTTGCTCCCTTTTGCTCCTTTCCAGTGGTCTGAAATGCAAGATGCAAATTCATGAGCACCTTCTGGAGTCAATCTTGTGTAAAAAGGCATTTGAACTCATTAGACTCTGCCACTAAGCCCAGTGCTGATTTTTCAACGTAATCCTGAAAATGCTCAGGGGTGACTTTGCAAAATTTAACCGAGTATTAAAAGATGGGCTTAGAACAGCTGATGTGATCCTGCAAAGATAAATATAATGCTGTTACTGGCATTGATTTCTTTAGCATCTTATCAAACGCCCTGTTGTGGCAACAGTCTTTTTCTGTTTCCCCTCTGCTTAAGTAGAAGATGACTCAGTCCACAGGCCAAGAAACCGTGGCACAGTTACAACATTCAAAACAGCTTGTGTGTAACAGCTCATAGCTCCTCTCGAATGGGTCTTGCCTCTCTAAGCTAAATGCCAGTTAACAGATTCCTAAAAATACCCTCTGACATGAGTCATCCTCTTCCAAGGGCCTTAGAGAATGTTTTCCACAGATACAGCGGGGCTCCCAGCAGGGCCATGCTTCTGGGTGAGTCATGTGGAGAACCTCCATCAGCGCCATGCTATGTTATATCTTCCGTGTTCCCTGGCACGGAGCTGGGGTTGCTGAAATGCTTTGTTGAAATGCAAGCCCCTGCAGCAGTTTCAGCCCCTCTTCCCACACTGGTTCCCGAAAGGACATGACTCTGTGCCGAAGGAAGTTGCTTCAGGTGTCTGGGTCACTCAAGATTTGCTGTCTCCCAGACAAGGGAGAGGAGGAAAACCCAAAGTCAGAAATAAGCACTGTAGCTGGGCTTTAAACAGGAAACTCATCATTTTTAAAACTGTCCTTTTCTAACTCTAGCACTGAAAGGTAAGCAGCAGGCTTTGTCTAGGGCAGGATGTGTGCGAGAGTTGGATATTCAAGCCACCCTAGATCACTGCTGAGTCAGTGGAATGGACAGGACACTGGGGGGCCGTTATGCACCCCCTACTTCTGTTACAGATCCTCCAGTGGGCAGAGTCCACTCACCCCGACCCTCATGGAATTATAAAGATGGCATAACCACCTCCAGCAATAGTTACACTCTATCAGAGAATCCTGGAGGACCTGAGAAATTACATTCTTTAACAGTGGGATTTCAGACAGAAGCGTGTCTTTTGGGGGAGCAGAATCTAACACTCCTGAAATTACATGATGTAAAACATCATATAAGATGAATGTACACATAAAGGTACCACAGATGCTTCAGAATCTTCTTAAAAATAGTTGGGATATAAGTTATAAATTTAAAAAAAAGTAAATGCTTATTCTGATTATTAGCTCAGGCAGTAAAACTTGGAATTTGAAAATTATCATCGAGTAGCACATGGGCCAGTGAACCCTTTCGTAAAATGGCTTTAACCTCTGGCTTTCACAGAACAAGTCTTTATAATCTTGGTTTTCACATTTAAAATATCCAACATTCCCTTGTTCCCAACTAAGTGCTTACCAGATAGAAAATTCAACTTGGAAGTCATGTATGAGATTTAGACGTACGTCATCCTAACATCTCTCAGGCCAACCAGGGGTGCGAAGGTTATCTACACACTGTTTAAGAATCTATCATTTTGAAACTTTTAGATAAAAAAAATGTCCATCTTTAGGTAATCTTAATATTTAATGGTCAACATAATTTGTAAAAGTAACTGATTGATTTTTTACTGCATTAAAATTCACGTAACACAAAATTCACCATTTAATTGTCTTGAAGCACAAGCCACCAGTGGCATTCAGTGCAGTCACCGCCTTATCGAGTCCCGAAGACTTCCCTCACTCAGAAGAAAACCCTGCATCCATTAAACAGCCCCCCTCCCCCCAGCCCCTGGCAACCCCTGGTTTGATTTCTGTCTCTATAGATTTGTCTATTATGGATATTTCATATAAATGAAATATGCAGCTTTTGGGGGTCCAGCTTCTTTAACTTAGCGTAATGTTTTAAGGGTCATCCATGTTGTAGCATGTATCAGAACTTTATTCCATTTTATGGATGAAAATATTCCGTTGTATGAATGTACTACATTTTCTTTATCTCCTCATCCACAAACAGACACTGGACTATTTCTACCTTTTGGCTATGATGAGTGTGCTGCTGTCAATATTCATGCGCAAATTTTAGCGAACACCTGTTTTCAGTTCTCTTGGGTGTTCACCTAGCATTGCTTAGTCATGTGGCAATTCTATTTTTAGCTTTTGGAAGGACTGCCAACTTGTCTTACACATTAAAGCATTAACACAATAGGCTGACTCTTGGCTGTCCTCGGAGTTGGATGGCATTGCGTGGAAGAAGAATCTATAGCCTTCTGTGCTGTTTTTTTTTTCAAAAGATTTTATTTATTTATTTTCAGAGAGAGGAGAAGGGAGAGAGAAAGAGCAATGTATGGTTGCCTCTCACATGGCCCTCATCAGGGACCTGGCCCGCAATCCAGGCATGTGCCCCGACTGGGAATCGAACGGGGACCCTCTGGTTCCCAGCCTGCGCTCAATCCACTGAGCTACACCAGCCGGGTGCGTTGTGTGCTGTTTTATTAAATAGACCATAAACCATCTTCCACCACCCCTTCAGTGGCAGATTTCTTGGAAGAAGGAGGTATGTACACCCTTATCCTTCACATTCTCAATGCATGATCACCTAATCCCAATCTTCTACTTTTTTCTTTACCATAGGGCAGTTTCGTAATAAGGTCCTCAGTACTATATTGGTTTCTGTCTTAGTCTTTTTTTGTTGCCATAACAGAATACCATAGGCTGGATGACTTACAAACAACAGACTTTTATTCGTCGCATTTCTGGAGCCTGAGAGTCTGAGGTTAAGGCCTAGGCAGATTCAGTGCCTGGTGAGAAGCTGCTTCCCGGTTTGAAGCAGGTGTCTTCTCTCTGTGTCCTTACATGGTTGAAAGGGTGAGAGGCCTCCCTGGGGTCTCTTTCCTAAGGGGACTAATTTCATCATGAGGGCTCCACTCTCATAACCTCATCACCTTCCAGAAGCACCACTTCTTAACACCATCACCTTGAAGATTTGGTGTCATCCTGTGGATCTGGGGGGACGCGGCATGCAGCTCACAGCAGATACCATGTCTGTCCTCCTGCTTCAGTCTTCCTGCTCCTTGGTCTTCCATGGGGCAGTGCTGTTGGCCCCACTCTTCTGCTTAGAACACTCTCTTCTGTTGGCGTTCCGCTCTTCTGATTTTTGCTGGTATTTTTTTCCTTCTGACTCTTATGTGGCCACACTGAATACTTGTCCACTCTCTTTCCTACTAATTTCAGTTCTTCTTCCCCCATTCTGAGCTTAAAGATGGTTATTTACCCTTAGTCAATACTCTCCTTAAACCATCTTGCCCACATTCTTGGCTGGTGGCTTTGGTGATGTGATTGATAATCCATCTGCTTCCTGACGTTGAGAAGCCAGGTTATGTTCTCTTCCTCTGTTTCCATCTCCCAAATCCTGGTAGGTGGGGTTCAGTCAGGTAACGGAAGTTAGAAGAGTCAAGACACATGGAAAGGGAAGGTTTTAGGAGGCAATGTTTACTTTTTGTTACTCTCAGTGTTAGCAGCACTCAGCAGTTCTGTTCAGTGTCCTTGAGTGTTTGTACAGATGACTGAAAATATCTGCCAAGAATAAGAAAAGCAAGGCTTTCCATGCAATATTCACAATAGAGAGGATTCTGTTTTATAAAAGAATTCACTTATGCCAGAAATGATTCATTCATAGGTTTGTCTGAATAGCAGAGAAATCTTGATTTTAAGTCACTAGGCAGACCATCAGTCCCAGGGTATGTTCTGCAAAATGAGCAGTTCCCTCAGCTTCTCCCACAAAGCAAGAGAGATTGGGATAGAAGTTCTCTTTTATATATATATATATATAAGGTTTGGGGCAGATTTTTGCATGCAAACAAAAGAAAAGGAATCATATTAACTAAAGGAGAAAATTTGGAAAGATAACTAGTAGTTTGTAGAAAATTTGGAAAATGGGTGAAGAAGCAGGGGAAACCAGGCCACCCAAGAGCCAGTTTATTGGGCCCAGAGATTGGCCTTGGTTACCCTTGCACTCTCTCTTCTAGACCCTCACACTGCAGTCACCCTCAGGAATAATTCTCAGCTGGTACTAGGTCCTTCTGTCACTTTTTTAAAAATCTCGATTTTAGGCACAAGATTGGCACCCATAAGCCATATGCTTATATCCTAGTAACTGGGGGGAAGGAAGAAGAAAACCATCTCCTAGGCTTCTAATCAGAGCGGGACTTGGGGCCTTGAGGCCATGAAGACATTAAGGGAGAGACTCCCTAAAACGTGAACAGTTTTGTAGAGCTGGGAGGGAGATAAATATTCCCCGCATTGAGTCACAGACTGGTAAAAGACGTTCCTGAGAGATGGCTGCGCACGGCGCTGGAAACCTAAGTGACTGAGCTCCGAGCAGCACTGTGGGCATGGTGAGGCCGGCAGGGGTCGGGAAAGAGGTTGGAGGAAGAAGTAAGGCATGAAGTCAGGAAAGCAAAAAGTGGGTAAGGGGGGAGAGAAAGAGATAACAGTGGGAAAAAGAGTTCTCCAGAAAAATATTACCTACCTCTTATTTGGGGTTGAGCCAGGTTTCAGGGGGCTTACAATTTATATAGCCTAGAATCCTCTTTAAAAAGAGGAGCAAATGGCCCTGGCCAGGTGGCTCAGTGATTGGAGCATCATCCCATATACCAAAAGGTTGTGGGTTTGATCCCCTGTCAGGACACATACCTAGCTTGTGGGTTTGATCCTCAGTTTGGGGCCCACGTGGGGAGTAACTGGTCAATGTTTCTCTCTCACACTGATGTACCTCTCTCTCTCCCTCTCTTCCCCCCTCTCTCCCTCTCTCTTTAAAATCAATAAAGAAAAGACATATCCTTGGGTAAGGAAACAGCTGGACAAAGGGGTTAATATCCAAAATATGTAAAGAACTCATGCAGCTCAACACCAAACAAACAAACAAACAATGCAGTTAAAAAAAAATGGGCAGAGAATCTGAACAGACACTTCTTCCAAGAAGACATACAAATGGCAACAGACATATGAAAAGATGCTCAACTTCACTGGCTACTAGGGAAATGTAAACCAACATTGCAATGAGACAGCACCTCACACCTGTTAGAATGGCTGTCATCAACAAGACAAGGAAAAGCAAGTGTTGGAGAGGCTGTGGAGGAAAAGGAATCCTCACTCACTGCTGGTGGGGGTGTAAACCAGCACATCCACTATGAAAAATGGTATGGAGTTTCCTCAAAAAAAAATTAAGAATAGAGTTACCATCTGACCCAGCAACTCCTCTTCTGGGTATCTACCAGAAAAATTTGAAACACTTATTCACAAAGATATGTGCACCCCTATGTTCACTGCAGTAATTATTCACGGCAGCCAAGACATGGAAAAGAATAAAGTGTCCTTCAGTAGCTGATTGGGTAAAGGTGCGGTACATAATAAATACAATGGAATACTTCTTAGCCATAAGAAGAGATGAAATACTGCCATTTGTGACAACATGTATGGAACTTGAGGATATCATGCTAAGTGAAATAAGTAAGACATAAAAAATCAAGAATCATGATTTCACTCATATGTGGGATATAAAACTGAAAACAACAAGTGACCAAACAAGAAAACCAAAAACTCATAGACACAGACAACGATGGTAGTGACCAGAAGGAAGGGGGGTGAACGACAGTGCAGGGTACGAGGGCTAAATATGTGGTGATGGAAGATGATGTGACTTTGGATGGTGAGCACACAATGCAACGTACAGATCATGCATCATAGAAATAGAAGCACGAAACCTGTATAATCTTATTAACCAACGTCACCCAATAAATTTAATTAAAAAAGGAAAAAGAGCAAAATTGTGAATACAAAAATATTAGTATAGAAATGAATATTTATTTAGAATGAGACCAGATCGCCTAACAAATTACTGGGGCTTTGGAGTTCAGGGCCCTTGCTGCGGCTTCTCCAGGCCCCTCGCCAGTGCGCATGAGAAGGCCCCTCCGCTGCAGGTCCCCGTGGCTTTCAGCGGCACCCTCGCTCACAGGGGTGCGCGAAGCTTCACAATCTGCTTGGGGAGCTCTCCTTGACTCTCCGCTCTCCCCACTGGAGGGACAGGCCTAGTTAGATGTTCGTCCAGACATTCGTTAAAACACAGTGGCTGAGGATGTGTCCTATGTCAGCCCTGCTGAGGGCACAGAGTAAACAAGGCAGCGATGGCCACTCCCTTATGGTAATTAACACATCAGTAGATAGAAATGACTTCAAAAAAGGTGAGAAGGTTTTGAGGCTGTAATCACTCTTCTATCCAGCTCATTAAGAAACGAACACATCCAGGGTGTTTTATTGTATATGAAACATCTACACTTCAGACTTATAACTAACATTTTGTATAACATTGACTCTATTGTATAAATAAAGCCGGAATTTAAAGTCAGCAACTAAACTACACGGCACTTTCTCTGAACGTGATACGCAGAGAAGAAGTGGAAGAGGGAGGGAGGAAGGAGGGACTGGCCCACCTGGGTGAAGGGCAGCTGTGTGACACAGTGTCGAAGGTACGAGCCCCGTCACAGAGAAAATGAAGCTCTGGGGGGACAGCTGGGAATCCTTCTTCTCCCACAGTCCCAGAGAAGCGGAAACTTCCCAGAGCTCCAAGAGTTTATAAAATCAACACCACTTTACAATGAAGAACTCAATAAAAAAAGTTCTCAATTAATAAAGTTTAGGGCACATGACTTGAGAAATATTGCGCTGAAGACATTCGTACTTCTCTCAAAAACCAAACCTTTGTAATAGCTACCAGATGTTGGGTCTACAAAGGATGAGGTACGTCACAAACTTACATGCATATGCGCAAAACCATACACACATACACACATTCATTCAACATACATCCCAAGTGAGTGTAGGGCATAAAGAATGAAACCAGGATCTTCACAATTGTTTTGTTTGTGCCATGCTGCACAGAGCATGTCAGCCCTTCTCACATGTCCTCGAAGCCAAACTGTAATTCTAGGAACACTTAGTTATCACTTGTTTCTGAAGCATCTCACGGAAAAAAGATTTTATTTAAAATACTGCACACAACAGAGCCATTTATGCCAGAATGGGAGAGCAAGGAAGGTTAAGGGGTTGATCCCTGAGATCGTTTGTTTAGGAAAATAGCCCACATTTGTGTTTTAGATTATAACAAAATTTTAAGTGTTAAAATGGTTTAAAAAATGGTGGAAACATTTTTTCAGCTTTTTGAATTTTTAGTTCCTCTAGACTCATGGATACTTGGCTTCCTTTTACCTGAGACTATCCTCTGCCCCCTGCCTGGAACTTTTCACATGTTTGCCGCATCATCACTTTATCAGCCTGAGACAGACACATTGTATCCAGGCTCCCCGTGCCCACGGACCACCCTGAGGATGGAAGTGCATTGTCAGCCGCTGTCTCGACGCCGTGGCTCGCCGGGGTTCACTTGAAGCTGTGGCAGCTGCAGCCGTACCGTAAACAGAATGGAAACGCTACTCAAGTATTTGTGGACACAGTTGGGGACAAGCGGAGCTTCTGAACCTCACAAGGCAATCTTATCCTTGTAGCGTATTACAAGAAATGCGATATTCCTTATTGACCTCAGGGGTCTTAGAATGAGAGGAAAGGGAAAACCTTTCTTTTCAGTATCCAGCTAAATAAACAATGCAAGGAGGCAAGTTATAGACACAGAATTCAGACACCCACAGTCCTCCTCTCCAGTTACCACAGGCAGGCCTAAAAGGTGAGTCAATTTAGTTCATTAAGATTCAGATGAATTCAAAGCAGTATTTTCACTTTATTGAAAAAGTTGACCCATCACAAAATATGTTGTTTTGTGTATATATCAAGCCATGCTCATCTATGATTTGGGTGAAAATGAGCTAGTGCACTTCCAGGAATCTTCTAGATGAGTAAAGTTTCTAGTATTCAAACCTAGTATGAATGAACTTTTTAAAAAAGTTAACTTTCGTTTCCTTAGTAGCTCTTCAAATATATATGTATGTATATAGGCATATATATGTATATGTATATATATATATATATATATATATATATATATATGTATATGTGTATATATATATATATAAATATAAAAAATTCCCTCTGTCTTCTGTCTTAATCACATAATTTATGGCTCAGATTATTCATAACTTCTGCCCCACTATTACCACTGTGAAATAAAAGATGAAGAAATCATAAAAATTCAAAATCAGGCTCAGTGAATTCTGTTGCCTTTTTAAGACCTTTCAAATTGTATATCAAAAGATAAAAGCCAAATTATGTTTATGCCAGCAAGGTCTATTATTCAGAAAATGACTGCATATCTATGTAGAACTCTCCTTCCTTCTGATTATTCACTCTCACCCCACCCCCAACTCTTGCAGGAAACTTAGCACCTGCCTGTTTGTCTTCAGCACCCTACACACACACAGACCATTCAGTGCGCCCAGCCTGCGTCTCTGCCTGGACACTGGAAGTCTCCCATGAGTTGTATCTTAGCTTGGATTGTTCTTTTCTCTTCTGAGAAATTAACACCTCTCACGGAGAACAGCCTTATCCCACAGCAAAAATATTTCAATGCTGTTAGAGTTGTAATGCAAAACTTCAATTATCTTCCTTTCTCCCCCTCCCCCCTTCTTTCCTTCCTTCCTACCTTTCTTTGCAAGAGGAGTAGGGATGCCTGGATTTGCAGAAATTGGAGGAGTGGTGATGTTGAGTGCACGGGAGACTTTACACTTACTGACTTCATGTTTACTAATAATCAGTTTATTGTGATCTACGTCAGCGGTGTGCGGCTGTAGTGCAGCCGCCTGGGAGTGTCGAGTGTGTAGAGAGCGTGTGTGCTCTGCCAGGGAAGGGAAAGAAGTCTCAACTTGACTGCAGACTTTGAAGCACTGGTGATGCCTGCTCTGAGCACGGTGCTGAGAAGGATTTTATGGCCATTTCTAGGCTTCATCAGGACTATAGACTCCTGTTGGCAGCGTCTGTCCTGCGCACAGGATGGGGTTATAGCTTTTTTATTTTCAATCATCTACAGAGTAGCCTCTAATCAGCAAGACTGTTGAGCTCTTCTTTCTCCTTTGCACCTGTCACTTCAGCGAGTGTCACCCACATCAATCTTGAGGTTGTCAATGAACCAGGATCTATCAGGTCCCCTGTTGATACTCTTCCCATGTCCAAATCCATTCTAATCTGTTGCTTCCAATCTCCTGTGAGTGGAAAATTAGATCATTCATTATATTAAAATATTGCTTATAATGGGCTGGTTTATGGACAGAGGAATGAATAAGATGGATATATATGGAAGAAAACAAATACATGCTAGTTATAAAATCTAAGTGATGGGTACATGAGTGCTCACTTTGCAATTCTTTTAACTTTCTGGCATGTTGGAAATTTTATGACAAAATTGTTGGAGAGGGAATTGTGCTTATGGTAATAATTAATAACCAATGATTTGTGCATGCAAGAATTGCCTAAAATTAAGTGCATGTACTTTCATGGACATGATATAATTTAATACACTATACTGGTTCTTCAGGTTACTTTTTACTTACTAGGGAAGTTCTCTCTTTAGGGAACTTTTTTGTTTTCTCAGTATGAAAATACTAATAGTAAAATAAATGGCATAGAGTTAACATATTTTTTAAAAGCCTTTGAAAATAATTTTAAAAGGTGAGGCTTTTTTGCTGACTTGTTTATTTTGCCTTGGCTTTTTTATTGTATTGGGGTTGTGGGCAATGAAACACAAGTGACTTTTCCCTAAAATACAAACCTAAACTAAAACAACATTCTACTTAACACTGACTTTTATGGAAGGGAGTTCCAACCACAATAGATTACTCTAAAAAGCAAAGGCAATTTAATTAATTTTATATAAATCTGGGAGAAATTGAAAAATCAACGGGAGGCCCCTGTCATATATTTGAAATTCAAACCTATCCCTAATGGTTGAATCATATTTTAAAAAATGAATGTACAGTAGGAGTGACACAGGGTTTTAACAGGTCCTGGAGAGCTGATGCAAGACATGCAGTGACAGAATCAGCAGCGAGAAATGGGTGGTAATTTTTTTCTCATTAAAGAATCAGGTGAATATTTACTCACCTTTTTTTATGTGAATGAAATAATCTCACTAAACTTAATTGAAGTGGTTCATAGAAAACATGAATATTTTACAAATACTCACTCAGTAACTAAACTGAAAGAAGCAATGTCAGTAATTTGCTGACATTAATTCTGGGCTCCGGGAGCTTCCTGCTTGTGTCAAGTAGGGCAACAAAAACAGCTTCTACATGGATGCAAGAGACTGGATTTAAAATCGCCCCTGATGAGAAAGGCAAGTAGAACTTGGCATGAACTATCCCAGAAGCGTATTAGCAGCAGTGCCTAGGGTCTTGGCAACATGGGCTGTGTGAAAAATGCCAAGAGAATCATGGGTAATTGACTTCTTAAAACAACGGAATTCTATTTAATAGATTGTTCTGCACAGTTGGGCAGACAACGACCATCGTCTGTCTTCAGTGGTAAGTGTTCAGACCACAAAATTAATTGGAAATGTGACCGACATGAACAAGAGCCTAGAAGAGAGTTTCATTGAAAAGAAAGCTGAGGCTCTGAAAATGTATCTAGGTCCGCAGTCCTCAGTCTACTGGTCCACAGTGGTATGGTGGGAAATATTGCATTGACTGCTGCTATTTTTTAAGTAGTTAAAGGAATGAAAGTCTAGCTCCTTGAGATTCCTACTTAAATCATCAGAGAGTGGCTCACATTCTGCACAGAAGAAGGCATTTTAAAACATGGAAGCAGCAGCCCACCTAAAAATTGGAATTAAACATGTCAGTGGATGTGGGGTGTCAAAGAGCAGATGGTTACAATCTCTTTTGGGATCCGTCAATCCAAACTCAGCCCTGGTTGTGGAAAACTGTGACAGCATCTGTGTGCCTTTCTGCAGGACCCAACTGCAGCTGTTCTCTCATTCTGGGGACACCACATTGGCAGCATGCCTTCTTGAGTTCAGTGCTTCAGGGTCACTGTTATGTGTGAGGACAGGTGTGGAGATGAGAAGGGCAAGCCCCATCTTCTTAATTTTTATCTAAGATCACGATGAGAACAAGCCCTCATTGTTAATTGATCCTGGTGTCACAGTGTTGAGAACATGGACAGTGTTTAGGCTGAAGACATTGCTCAGCCAGTCACTAGCAGTGTGGCCTGACCTGGCCAAGTCCCCGACCCTTAGGCTGCAGGCTCCTTCTATGTAGAGAAAGGGTGATACTTACGTGGCTCCCTACACAGCTGGGTCATGGTGGGGAGTGAGAAATGCATCCTACGGTGTCTGTTACCTCAGAAGGGCTCGGTACACTGTTGCTATTTTCATATGATATTCCAGAGCATTTTCTTTGCATATGTAAACTCTAATCTTTAACACCATAAGGAGTAGTTTTTATTACCCTCTTTACTGACAAGACAACTAAGGCTCTGAGAGTTGATTTTCCGAAAGGCCTCAAGCTGCTAGTCTCGAAGGTGGAGCCCATATTTAAGTCCAAGGGTATCTGGTTTTGGAGTTACCTGTTCCTGGTGTTAGGTCTGTGAGCCCATTGTTCAGGACACCCACTAGTCCTGGGCGGACTGGGACCACTGTCACCCCAGTTCTGGTCCCAAATCCCTCTGCTTCCCACTCTTCCAAAGCTGGCATCATCATACCCAAGTCTGAGGTCCTCTCCACTGATTTTTTAAAAAAATATTTAACTTTTTTTTTTTAAGATTTTATTTATTTTTTTAGACAGAGGGGAAGGGAGGGAGAAACAGAGGGAGAGAAACATCAATGTATGGTTGCCTCTCACACGCTCTCTACTGGGGACCTGGCCTGCAACCCAGGCATGTGCCCTGACTAGGAATTGAACCAGTGACCCTTTGGTTTGCAGGCCGACACTCAGTCCACTGAGCCACACCAGCCAGGACTGATATTTTTTCTTTTCCATTTCTATCTTAGGCTGCATATACCAACCAATGAGAGAAAAGTTACAAAAATGGTTTGGGACCAAGCGTATTAGATATCAATGCTTCTTAGAGACTTACTGTAGCAAAGATGGCATAAACCAGAACTACATCACTCAGAAATATACTCCTCATTGTTTTTTAAAGAAATCAAGATCATTTGTTTTCATTTATGTAGTAGAGGGGACATGGATATTTACTGCCAAACATTTTTATAGGGAAAAATTCTTAGTAGTAGAAACATATATTTTCAAAAGATTGCACTTAAGAGTTGATCTTGTCAGCTATTCCTGAACTGAAGCTAGGGGCACAAGTCATTAGGGAGGGACACAAAGGTTAGTGATATGACCTGTGACTGTTTAAAGAAAAAGCTGCTTTGTCCCCACTCTTGGGGCACAGGAACTGAGACAATGTGTTCCCTTTGTCCTAAAAGCTCCATCATGAGCCAGGTAAAGCCATTCAACACAGACATTCCAAATATTTGCTTTGGAATTACTTAAAATAAAAATTACTTAAAATTAGTACCCTTAATATTCTCCCTGATTCCTAGCTTCAACCTGTGTATACATATATCTGCAAAATATGATTTTGATAGTTCACATCCTGGCAAAAGAAGAACATCTGCGAAAACATACAAAGGCTCACAGACACTGTGCTTTCACTCTGTGGAAAAAAATGTGGGATTGATTCATCCTAGAGCTGGAATGTGTTTCCACATTAAAATAGAATTTGCCTTTAGTTTTAGAGGGCGTTTTTATTATGAAAAAAATATCTGAAAGGAAAAAACATTTTTTTTTTCTCACTAGGCATGTGAAAAGGCATAGAACAGCATAAGGGATATTTGGCAGAATGCCCCCGCATTCAGGGAAAGGAGCTATCTTGGCGATCCAGCGTTCGCTTTGACCCAGACCCACGAAACCTCACGAGGACCTCTGTCAGTGATCTCGTATGTTAACAAACTCAAATAGAACTTGGCTAGCACTTGGAAAATGTCATGTATTTCCTGCGTATTATTATGGGAAAAAGTAAACATATGAGGAAATTCTCAAAGAGAGGGATAGGAAATTATGATATGGTATTTCATCAGCCATCCTCTCTTTATAGCAAATCAATTTATTGTTTGTCAAAGCAAAGGAAAAATTTCAGCGCATATCAAATGTCTCCTGTTTTTCATTCTCTGTGGTTGTGATGTCACATAGATTCTCAGCTCAGTCTCAAAAAAATCATGCCTGAGTGATGAGGATGCCAGTGGTTTTTGCAAGTTAGGAATTCAGGCTCAGGGAGGTCACACAGTATCTCCCCAGCCCTCCAATCCCGGATCCTTGGGAGCACCCAGAGGTCAGTCTTTAACATTATTTGTGACTCTACTGAAATGCTCAATATCAACCCCACCCAACCGACCATTCAGAATCTGCACAGAACGCCTTCCAGATGGTTCAGATACACTCCGGGTGATGTTCCTCCTGTTCTATGCCATACAGCTACTGTAAACCATGATCTCGTGGGGCGTTTTCTCAGACAGCCAGGCCTTCCAGCACAGACTTGGGGCCTGGGATCCAGTGGCAGGAGAGTCAGGTCTGTAAAGCCTATCCGTCAAGCAGAACTTTTTCAGATCAAGGTGCTTGTCTGCTCCAATATCTAAGTACTGCAGATATTCAGTCAGACAGAGAATCCAATCAAAATCTTGGTTAAATTCTCAAGGCTCTGAAAGTTAATTAAATTATAACCCAAAGTCACAGTTCTAATAGCTGCAGAGGCATGAAAGTAATTGTTACAGCTTCTGCTCAGCACAAGAGTTTTCAACACCTGGAGGGCACCATGAGCTCTTTCAACTTACAGGGGTAAAAAGAAAACATTCTCAAAGTTGATACATCTTTCCTAGATTAGCTAATGGTAGTAGGTATGAATGGCTCAGATAGCTTTCCGTTTACTTACCCCACATTCAGTGACTGCTCTATGTTCCTGGTTCTGCAGGGTTGGATTTTCTCTTCCACCTGTAGGACACATGCCTCTTACATCAGCGTGTTTTGATAAACAGCTTTGGGACACAGATAAAAGCATCCCATGTTGAAATATAACTAATTTAGTCTCTTAGTAACTGAAATGTTACTTTAATTTTTTTAAGATAAGATTAATTTTAATAAACCACAACTTACCTGTAATGCATATTTATAGATTAAATTTCAATGATCAAAACTGGCCTTGGTGAAATTTGTTCTGCAATAATTCTTTACTTTTTAAATTGTGTCACCACTTTATTTTGAGTCTAAAATAAGTTAGAAAAATACTCCCAAACTCTTATTCCAGCTTTTGTGATGTTATTGTGAAGATAGTTAATTATTACTAAGGAACAACATAGTGACCAAACTCCATAAAGTATGTAAATACAAGCAGTCACCCAATCAGCAGATTTCCTTTAGGTTTTTGTTGTATCATATGGTTTAAAACAGTATTTACCTTCTTCCGTGTGTGCAGTGCTGTCAGTCACCCTCCTACCTACTAGGTTTGACGTATTAAGATTTAAAATCGACCACAATTTAGCATGAAAATGCAGTAAAGCCAGACTATGGAATCCCAAGCGCCTCAAAAGTGTCATAAAGCAAAGAACAGGGCAGCTGAGTTCAGTTACCACGTGGGATCCTGAAGATGCAGAAGCCCTTTCTCTCTGTTGGACATACATGGTTGTGCTTTGATACAATCAGAGATCAGAAAATAGAATCTCCGTTTTTCTTCTTTCGCAAACGTGTATTTGAATTAAACTACATTCTGCAGAGACCAAATGTCTAGTGAAGGCCAGAAGCCTATGGGAGAATTTTAGTGGACAATGAATTGATTTTCCCTTGTTTTCTGTTATCGAAGACTTACATTTTTTTCACACTATCTCAGATAAACTTTTAATAATGTTGATAAATAGCTGAAAATAAACAGGCATTCTTACCTTTTCTGGAGACACTAGTTTTCAGTTCTTACAAAGAGAAACATTCAACGAAACCAAAGTCAACCCGCAAGGGTGTGATGGTCTTCTCGCCCGCCGCAGACACACTGTGTAAGCAGATGGAAAGCAGTGCTCCTGGCAAATTGTGGCCCTTTTTCCCTAATAGACCACTTCTCCCCTGCCACAGGAATGCACAGTGGACTTCAAAGCCTTGCAGGTCCACAGAGCCGTGAGCCCTCTGACGGTCACAACCCCAGGAGCTTGCAGTCCCTTTGATCCAGGAGTATAGTCACAACTGCTTTGAAGTAAGAAGAGGAAGTGAATTAGAGAGCAGGGTCCCTTTGTTTCCCTGGCTGGTGATGCATCTGCAGATCACATCTCTGGACATGCACTCACCAGTGATTCTCAGCCTGGCTGTACTTCACAGTTGCCCGGGCAGCTTTGAAAGCATACTGGCTCCCACCAGTTCCGATTTAATTGGTCTAGGGTGTGGAGATTTTTAAAAAGCTTTCTAAGTGATGCTAGAATCACAGTGCTTGAACTTTCCATTTGAAATGATAAGTATGTTCAAGAGATCAATAAACAGACCCTCCCATCTTGGCAAAATATAAAAGGAAGAATTTACTCTAGCTCAAGATGTGGTGGAAAAAAACCCCCACAAAAAACCCTGAAAGCAACAACAGCAACAACAAAAAGAAAACTTGGTGAGAGGAAAAGGGGGTGGAGAGGGACAGGGAAAGAGCATTATATGGTTTAAATTTAAGATGGAAACGCTGGCACATTGTAATATTAGTAAGTAGACACCAGGTAAGCAAGTGGAGTGAGTGCTCACACCAGGGCCCTGTTACCACTGAGGAGATGCTTGCCCACAAGAAGAGACATCTTGAGCTTCAAGGAATGAGCCTTTCAAACATGCAGATGCGCTCAGGGGGAACAGGCAACCCAATCTAGAGGAGTAGCTGAAAGATAGGAGTAGCTGGAAGGTAACGATAATGAGCTGATGCTATATGCTGTACATGTAATAATTTGTCTACGTACCACAATTCAGCTTTTAGGAAAGCTGTGTTTTCCACAAGATTATGTCATTGCAACTTGATTTAATGACTTAAAATAATGACTTTGTCTCTAAAGTTCCAATAGAAGAGCTCCATCCAATAATATTCAAAAGAACATACGAGCCCAGAAAAATGTTGCTGATCTTCAAGTCACTCCTATGGAGGTTGCTCAGAGAGGAACGCTCAACTGGGACCCCCAAAGAGTGGCTACAGGAATGACATCTTAGCAGACAACATTACAACATCAGAAGCTGAAACTCACCAGTCTCCTACACAATGGTGTACGAAGGTATTTTTCTTAAGGCACAGAATGATAACCATTTCCATGTGTGCTCTGATTACTGACTCCAGACTCTGATCACTTAACTCTAGCTCCTTGGTGCAGAGTGGTTCTTAAGTTCCATCTTGTATGAGTCATTCCTTATTGCCCTATTGACTGTCACGAGGGACTGACTTCCATTGATTCCTGTGATTCAAATTTATAAACAGCTAGACAAGCAGAACTATGTTTGGACACCTGATATTATTAAGCACAATAGAAGAAATAGCAAACAATGAAAGTTAAAATGCGTATCCCAAGTTTTCCTCCTTTACTGTTTACCTTAGTTCTTTCTGCTTCTATTCCCTTAGGACAGAAGGGTCCTCATCTTCTTACATTTTCTTACATCTTTAAATGACCTAGAGAGTTGACTTTAGCAAAGGGCAAAGAACACCTCACATTTCTGGTATTCCACAGGTATCATAGCTTGGGATAAGTTATGTAAGATTTCAGTGAGACTTTTTTATTTCAAGAAAGAGAAACTTAGGCGACACCAATTCGAAAGAAGAAGCAACTAGAATGACAGGTTCTTCAACACCCTTCGTCCTCACAGAGCATCCCTGCTGGTCTGGGAGGGTCTGCGTCCTTCCCATGTTTCCTGACTACTTCACAGTCATTTCCATCTGGGGCTCCTGCGTATAGCACAGCCCTCCCTCAGAGGATTCCACCTTCAAGAGTATAAGCCAGGATCTCTCAAGAAAGTGAGTCAGTGTTGGTGGCACGTCGGCTTGATCATCTGTAGCTAGTGAGTATGTCTGAAGGAACTGTCACATTATGAGAATGTCACATGGCATGTGGTACAATTTCTTCACTTGGAAAAGGGTTGACTCATCAGGCTGATGTTTTTCCAGATTTCATATTTCCCCTTCTCACTTTCCCTATAAAGACCTATTGATTTATTGGGGTATCTTGAAATGTTTCTCAAAGTCAGGGTCACAAATAAGAAATTCCCAATTTAGGGTAACAATGTTAGACAGTGTAGTAAAATAGCATGAGAATTCAATGTTATTCCAAATAGGTATTATCTGGTCTTAAATCCCATGAAGTGCCAAGTATATAATAAATGCTAAATATATAAGAAACAAGGGAAGGTACCAATCTATTATTAAATATGGATGCTGTATTTCTTTATTAATTCCAGAAAAATCTCTACATTTGTTTGTTTGCTTGCTTTCAGACATTGTATGGGCTCACTTACTATTCCATTTCTTCACCCATTTGGCCAAATTGTACCATTTCCTGCAGGTTGACCAGAAGTACAGACTCTTTTGGAAAGCCATTATGAGCCATTCTGGACATATCAACGACTGCTTTTTTCAGTGCTCTGTTTACGTATTTTTCACTTAATTGTATACCATGGGTATTACTATTTGAACAAATATCAGGGTATATTTTGTAAATTATTTAATGACAAAATTTTATCATCCTTCTTCTATCACAGCAAAGAACACATACAGATTATTTAATAAACACATGTTAAATAAATTCATATTGCAATTAAGATGTAAGTGTGTACTTGTGAAATTGCCAGATAAAAATAAATCTAGGCTTAAGTGAGGAGGGACTTTATTAGAAAAGACTATTGCAATAAGGAAAATACGTTGACCTCAGTCTCTGCAACCAACTCCGAATCAAGCAGGGATAGTGTTTCTGTTTGAAGGAAGTATAATCAGGGCTGTAGGACTTTGTGAGGCAGGCAGCTCTTGGTAGGGCTGGCAGACAACCTGATAGAGGTTTCATGGGAGTGCTTTCTCTCCATGGTCAGCCAGTTCTGCATTCTCAGGATGAAAGTTAAGGGGGAATTCTACGCCCCTCAGTACTTGCTCAAATTTGCAGGCTAGCCAAAGTTCAGGGCTCTGTGGGGAGGAGAGAATCCTAAGTTGGGTTTGGTCAAGCCAAGCCAATGGGTAAGTTATGGGTTATTGCAAACATGCAGCCCTATGGTCCAACAAATCTAAGGACATGAGCCACCAAGCACTCATTATGCCATGGAAGCAAATACTCCCTGCTAAAGTGTGATAACAAAGCAATTGGATGAAGAGATAATATGCTTAAATATTTTGACCCATTATTCAGCCAAAGCCTGCCACAATTTTATTTTAAAATCCATAATCACTGCATGTGGACAGTTTTCAATGTGCAATATTTTCATACTTTATTATAATATTTGCAATAATCTAGTTTACATGTAGTCATTTTTAGTATTGTAGTTAATAGTTTTTTCTGAAACACTAGTAATTTTTTCAATGTTAAACTACGGGTAAGTAACTCTTCAAAAGAAGGAATCTAATATATAAAAGATCATTTGAACTGTTTTAATAACTCACGTCAATAGAATCAGTCACATAAAAGTACATGTTATAAAAACATATGTGATAGAAGAGGCTGTGATTTGTGTTACTGATCTACCCTCTGCCCCCTCCCGTGGGAAAGAGCTGACCCGTTGAAGAAACAGATTTTTCCCTTAATATTTCCCAGTGTTTTGAACAATACTTTCAGCTGAAAAAATCAGAAACTATATAATGTAAAAATGTGTGCTTACACGGTTATTTATATGTGTATCTCAGGTAAAGAACATCATCAAGGCTTAGCTAATAATCATTCTTGAAAACTATGCAAATGTGTTCAGCAAACATTGGCTTTTCTATCTTTATCTTGTCTTCATTGTATAGATAGAATAAAGCTCATGACAGTGTTGTTTAAACTGAGTTTCTTAGTAGCAAAATGTAACAGTGGTGTTAATAAATGTTTTTAACATTAAAAATTATTTCAAAAAACAGAAGCTCACAGTCACATATGTTTTAGTTGCTAAGCTGCAGCATCTTTCGGTGTCTCACCTCTGATACATACTAACAAGTCCTAGTTTGTATTCCTTTTCTCTTGTTAATCTGCCTATTGTCAGTTTATGTCATAGACTGATCCATAGAACCTATGAGGGTAGAAGGAAAGCTTTTCCTTCCCTACAGGTCTTCACAGAGATAATCAAGCTTAAATGAGCTCATCGGGATGGCCCTAATCCAATCTGATTAGTATTCTTATAAGAAGAGGAGATCAGAGCACAGACACACACACAGGGATGACCATGTGAGGACACAGGGGGAAGAGGGCTGTCCACACCAAGGAGAGGGGTCTCAGGAGAAATTGACCCTGCTGACACCTTGAGTTTTCCATTTAGGGGGAAAGAGAGAAGGGTGATTACAGAGTTTGATGAAAATCACATATGAGGTGGGAACTTGTAGATGAATTCATTTAAAAATGACCAGAAAACCATTACAAATGATGATCAAAGCTATGAACAGCAAAATGACAACAAACTCACAACTATCAACAACTGAACCTAAAACAAAAACAAAAAAGGGGAACTAAGCAAACAACTAGAACAGAAACAGATTCACAGAAATAGAGATCACATGAAAGGTTATAAGCAGGTGGGAGGAGGTGTGAGAATGGGGAGAAAGGTATGGGGAATAAGAAGCAAAATAAACGGGGAGGTTAAGAATAGTATGGGAAATGGAGAAGCCAAAGAACTTATATGTATGACCCATGGACATGAACTAAGGTGGGGGAATGATGGTGAGGGAGGTACATGGCGGAGGGGAATAAAGGAGAGAGAAATAATGGGGCAACTGTAATAGCATAATCAGTAAAATATATCTTAAAAAATAGGATTTAGCAAAATACAGTGGAAAACCATCACTGGAAAAATTACATTAATACCTTCCATGATTTGAGACTGTAAAATAAACCACAATAATAAGTTATCTTAATATATTAGAAAAGTAAAAGGAAAATAATGAGTAAGTTTGACTGTTTGAGAGCCACAGCATGCCCCTTACAGCTGTAACTATCGGAAGGGCAGGGCCTTGTCCTAATCCTGAGAGATCTCAGGCCCACCGGGAGATCCCATTGCACTTCTTGTTTTAAGGACTTTAGTGCATACGGAGATTCGATTTGTTTAGTTTTTGTTTTGTTTAATATATGTAGTATGAAGAAAGGCTCACTCCTCTCATGTGCTCACAGGCTCCTGTTGGGGGATTTCAGATGTTCTGGAAGGGGGAACAGGGCAGCTTGACAGGTGGACATGCCAAAGACTGTGTCAGAGAGCATGACCTGCTTCCTTTCCTTTCTTGACTTTCCTCATGCCAATCTTTAGCCTTCCGGGTATCTCCCTCCTCAGAAGCCTCCTTCTGTGCTCTGTTTGTACATTGATCTTTCTTGATTAGTCCAACACGATACTAAAAATGTAGTTCACAGCTCTATTCCCTGCCTTCTTTCACACAGTGAGTTGATCCTTCAATAACCTGTTGGGTTTTGTTTGTGTGTGTGTGTGTGTTTATCACCCTCTCTATAAAATTGATAAACAGTTCTTGTTTATTTCTTTACCAGTTTTTGGAACTCAATTGATTTCTTCTTAAATTGGTCAGCAGTTCTTGGTAGAAGAAAGGACATATTCTGTACCTTAGATAGGTTGACATATTCCTCAAAGTGTTCAACCATATGTGCTAGGAACAGTATAAGGTGTTGCTAATAATTTAGACAGCAGGGCTTTTACCCCACCGTCTAGTCTT
Organism: Micronycteris hirsuta; assembly: GCA_004026765.1. Taxonomy (NCBI): domain Eukaryota; kingdom Metazoa; phylum Chordata; class Mammalia; order Chiroptera; family Phyllostomidae; genus Micronycteris; species Micronycteris hirsuta. Next base: position 42,280 of record PVJI01000565.1, read on the forward strand.
CAGTGGAGTCTGCATGTTTATCTTCCTGACATGCTGACAAAGGGTGTTCATGAATCCCATTGGTGGCTGCGGGGGCAATTTGTATTCTCTCATTGGGAAACTCCATGTATCTCTCTCTGTTTGTGTTCCTGAGCAGGACTCTCTGACCTAACTTTTTAATAGAATTTCTGCCAAATTCAACTTGTTGGAAGGAGTGATTTACTATTCAAAGCATAAATGTTAGCAAATTGTGGGGTGAAGCTACACTTTCAAGACATTTGCCAAGAACATGTTTATAACATGAAGTCTCTCTCTTAGTCTCTACCCATAAAGGCCTCTAGGGAAAAGCTACATTTTCTATCTGGAACCAATTTAGAATTAAACGTGGGACTGGAATGCACATCTCCTAGTTTAGCTAGTTATTTTCTTCTTTCTAATAATATAAATCCATTATTATTTCAATGAAGAGCAAAATGAATTCTCAAGTGGTTCCTGACAACTCCCAACTCCTAAAAATATAGTTCTGTTCTAGCTCAATTTTAGGTCAAACAAATAAAGTTGACTGTGTTAACAATTAAAAAAAAGCAGGGAGGGGAGGTCTGTAATTGGACTGGGTTCAAGGATCTTTTTAACTTGTTCATATGCATAGTTATAACAGACTAGGGGGAGTATGTAAGGTCCAGGGCAATTACTGAATTTTGTTGATAATAGAGAAGAAAAAAATCATTTTGTGAACAAAAATATTTTGAAAGATTCTGATATTCTAAGCTTTTTACTTGGTTTTTCTTATATGAAAGAGGTTGAGAATGCAGGAAGCAAGAAAACACAAATTTCACATCATTTTATTTCCTTTGAAGAAAATTCTAAGATGTACAGGTAGAAAAACTTATTTCTTCCTCTCCCCCCTTTTGATGTTTTATCGGGCTTTTTATTCTATGTCACAGAATAAAATATACTTAACCATGGTTTTCCTGCTAATAGTTTGGAATTTAGCTTTTCCCCCTTTGAAAATAAATGTGGAATTTTTTGAATAATAAATGAATTAGAGGGGGAAATTTATTGACAGTAAACAGCAGGGAAATTTATCATCATCACTTAAGCTCACAATATAGTTTATCACCTTTGAACACAGATAACTAATAATTTGCTTCCCAGTGATCAACTGCACTTCTTACTCAATTATATGTCTTTTATGACTTGAATATGAAATCACAATTATACAATAACAATCAGTTCCAGCACTCTGCTAATGGTTCCCAGATTTTATCTAAAAGGGTACATACATGAAAAATGAGAAACTTAGCTCTCTGGGAATATGCAGTTTTTCCCACCTAAATCCTGTTGCTATATTCACAGCAAGATGGTGTCACTCTCCATTTCTATTTACTTCCTACACTAATAGCAGCGGCCAAGAAAAATAAAAGGACAACATTCGTACAGCTTATTTTTAAAAAGCACAGTGTTCCCCAGAAGTGTCGCCCTACCCCCTACTTATTATTTCCATGCTATTCTTTTTAAGCCTTGAAAAAAGTGCCCAGTTTGAGGCCCCTGCTGGAAATCAAACGCATCTTTTGGCTTGGCCCCCCGCCGGCTCATTCCTATCCTTCAGGCTTGCTGAGGGTGATGTCATCCAGACTCGCAGAAACTCCTTCTTCCAGTGAGACACTGAAGCGTCTTTGTTTGGACGGCCGGGCCCACAGGTCCCCAGTGGAGGGAGACGGGGTGGCCCCCACATTCTGCTGTGGTTGGACAACTGCCCCCGCTCAGCATGATTTGAGAGAATATCCCCATAGGACATGCAGCTCTGGATCCCCCTGTGTGACACCCAGTCACTGGTATTTGTTCCATTTCCATAAATTTACACAAGCAAATATTATAACAAATATCTTTTTCCCCTCCCTTGACGCCCACCCTTGCCTGCTTGGCACATGCTTGCTGCACTGCCTGAACATCCGAACCCTGGGAGATCGAGTCCGTGTGGCGCAGCACAGCTTGGCTTCCTGCCCCGCGGGCCTTTGCTGGTTGCCCTGTGGGGGCTGCCCTCTCTCCGATCTTCTCCTGCTGTTTTAAAAACATTTTTTTGAAAAGATGTAACCTGTTTCTTAGAAAATTCTCCTCAGATTGAGAATGATAGTTCTCTGAGATCTGCATTATAGAAAGGACCACAGGAAAGAGAGGAACCTATAGGTTTTAAGTGTGATAACTGCAGAAGGAAATATTTATTTCCAATGAACATGAGAAATAATGACAGACCTTGAGAGACAGGCGTTGATACCCTTCAGTGAGGTATGAAGAGGTTAAGTGGCCTACAGAGATTAAAGTTTCCCCCAGCTAACGCTTTGCTCAAAACAACCAAATGATACAGTTAACTGACAAAATCTTTAGATGTAAAAGGGATTTGCTTTGTTTCTCAATGAGATTGGGTTTTGTTTTTATTCTTTCAACTGGAAAATTATTCCTATTGAAAATTTTCAATCATTACACATAAAAAAGATATTTAGCAAGGACTGTTCAGTACTTGGAAGCTGTGAAAATCTACTTTCACTCTCAAAACATCTGTACCCCCCAGTGGGGTTTTGGCTCTCTCTACTATACTTGCCTTCCAGTGTAAACACGGGAGAATGGCAATTTCCCATCGACACTGTGGTGCATAGCTACAGTCTTGGGAAGAAATGAGTAAACACATTACTGAACAGCAGCATGAAAGAACATACACAATTGCCTGGTTGTTTCATTTAAAAGCGTAGGGAATTAGTTGACTGTGTTCATGTAGATTTGGGTTCACACACCTCCTACACACACACACAAAACACATGCCATTCAGCCCAGAATTACAGTGGCTCTAACCGTCCGATCAATAGAGATAAACAAAGAACACAGTCTAAACTTCATGATAATCATGATCACTGCATGCATGCCCGATAAATGTCCCTTTAATTTGTTGGAGCTAATGGAGCTAGAGGGAAAGTAATATTTATTGACCTTGTTATGCACCGGGAACAAAATTTGTCTATTTAATCTTTTAGTCAATACACACATACAAATACCTTTAAGAATAAATTTCCCTTTCTATTTGTATAGAGAGAAGTATTGGGCCCAAAGTAATGAGTAACTTGTCTGAGATCAGGTAGATTTATGTAATATATTTATATTATGTTGATGCAGCTCAATGTAGTACATCTTGATGGAATGAACAGATAGTGGACTGAATTCACATGTTTTACACTGCATAGGACTAATTGTATTTTGCTCTGATATGTGACTATCTAAGCTTTCATTCTTTATAATTTACCAGTCAGTACATTAGCTAGAAAAAAAAAACAATCTAATAAAGCTTATCGAATTTAAAATACTCTAAGTTTTAGGTGTTTTAATATAACCATGTACTAATTTTACAATTTAAAAATGGTTTAAAACACCACTTGTTTTTAGGTAATGGGTGTTAACTTTACATCTTTCAGTTTTACATAGTAAAGTGTTTCTGTAGTTAATTCATTTTATGACTCTATATTTGGTAAATTCTATCTTTGCCATATGGTGAAGGTGAAATGAATACCTTGTTATCCTTGAAGAAGAATGAGTAACAAAAGGATTAAAAATGAAGATTACATGTGTTTAATTACCCTTTCAATATTCTACTAAAAAAGAATTAATATTGGTTTCATTAGATGGTTTTGTATGTTATGACCAAAGCCAATTATTACTTCAGAATTTCAACAAACAATGAAACTGTTGACAAAACAGCATTGAAGCAGAGAACTGTTGATATTTCCGTTTCTATGTGGGCTAACCAGATAAATTATTAAAAAGTAGAATGTGTAAAGGACATCTAAATATGTATAGTGATAAAATTAGGAATTCCTAATGAAAGAAAGACATCATGTAGTGATACATTGAATTCAAGAAGACTAAATGATGAATAAAAAGAAGGGAGGGAAATCTGAGGTGTACTTCGTGAAAGGAAACTTTCTCTATATCATTGAGATTCTGTCTGGGATTGCCTAGGAGCTGAGACCTGTAATGGTATAAAGCATATTCATTTTAGGCATTCAAGAGCTTTTCCACCAATTCCCTCTCTCATCTTCTTTCTCCTGGATGATCATCCTGCAACCTGGTTCTTCTCAGTAAAATGATAAAGGGATCTAATTCATCTTATAGTAGAACGAAAGGGGATATGCGCATTCACTCAGGGCTCCCTTTCTGGCAGTCATTTTAAATTATATATCATTGTTTTTTAGATAGATATTGAAAGGTAATCAAACATGTGTGATATGTGTGTGTGTGTGTGTGTGTGTATAAAATCTTATTTAGCAGCAAAACAGATCCGCAATAATGTAATGGCCTCCCCAATTTACACATGAACCAGCCACGGCAGAAATTTAAAGACTTCCTTTGTCAGCATCAGGTGAGCAGTACAGAAAGCCTTTGAAAACAATTCCACCTTTTCTACAGTGCTCAAGGCCTTTCTATCACAGTGCCCAATTCAGCATAGAGAATTTAATATAGAATTTCTCAGAGTCATGTGGAGAGAATAATATTTAACCAAAGGGAAATAATTTTTCAGAATGAAAGTTTAGTCTTTATGACAGCGATCTGGTTGGACAGTCAGAGGTTTCAAAGCACTTTTTATACAAATCATATGTCACTTTGTACTCCTTCAGTTTTAAAAACTTACACACTTGAAACTCCTTTATACTGTTTAAATGTACAAAAACCCTCAAAGATGTTGTGTTAGTATGTGTTATGTCTATCGATATGCACTGTATTAAAATTAAAAATGAGAACATAAAAATATTTAAGAATGCATTTTAAAATCATTGTAAGTTAACATGACCAACCTTTTAATAAATATAACTATTTTCCAAATTATAAGAAAGTTTAGTAAGGAGCCTAATGCTGTTTTACATGTTTGCAAATCTCTGAAGTCATAGAAGAGCTGGATTTTCATATCTGCTTCCGCACTTCACCTCTCGCCTGGGTTGTTTTTGTTCAAGTATGTGAAGGAAATCCCACCCCCAGTGACATATGATTGGAATACAAGAAATATTTTTATAGCTAATTCATATATTCGTAGATATCCTTCCTTGATACTATGCTAACTCAACAAGTGGTCTTTCAAAGATTTTTTTCTGCTACGGAAAAGGAAATCATGTGAGCTGTTCATACTCTTTTAACCTGAAAATCTACTGGCCCTTGATTGCCCATTTATAAATATTGGCTCCCTGACTTATGAAGATCTTCCAAGTGATGGACTATTTCTTTATACAATTTCAAAAAGACTGCATTTGGTAGCATGAACATGGATTTCATCACAAAAGCTTCAAGTATTGAAAAAGTCTTAAGTTCACAGTATCATATATACATTTTCCAGTATTTTAATTTTCACGCGAAAACTCTAACTTTGTCATTGGCCACAAATATCATCAGCTGTTCTTTTTGAAGTGATAGGCTCATTTCATTCACTTTTTTCCTTGTTTTAAAGTCCTTTTTCAAATTTATTTTTATTGTATTTTTCCATTGCCTTTTATCCCCCTTACATCCTCTTGCACCTCCACCTCCTCGTCCTGCCCCCTGCAATCACCACACTGTTGTCCATGTCCATGAGTCCTTCCCTCTTTTGTTCAGTCCCTCCACCCCTAACCTCCCAGATCTGTCAACCTGCTCTCTACCTATGAGTCTGTCTCTATTTTGCTTCTTATTCACTTTTAAGAAAATGTCTATCAAATACCCCAAGACATTTATCCATACGTTTGTCTGTAAGTCATTCTCCGAGTAAAACTGTCATCACACTGCAAAAGTGGCTTGTGGAGACTGCAGCTCAGTTGCCAGGTCCTTTTCCTCCAGACACCCATTGTGCTGAGGCACAGCAGGAGTGCTTCATTTGTACATCCAATTTTTTTATTCCAAAATAATGAAAAGACATATATTCAAGATTAAGATTTTATAAAATTAATATTTTGTACTGTTTCATCAGGGGCATTCTTAAATACAACCGGCTATTTTTCTGTGAGTTCATGACAGTGAAGAATGCAATGACCGCCAATAGTTTGGTGCCACTTTCTTGATTTTGAATTTTAGTGAAAAGTTATAAAAACGCAGTGTCAAGTGCTCAATGTCTGTTTTTGAATGAATGAATGAATGAATGAGTGAATGAATATAAAACATGTATGTATCTCTTCCAGGTATCTCACAGAGGTGTTGTGAGGCATCAAGAAAAAAATATTTTGTGAAAGGCAAAAAATACACAAATGTAAAATTCTTGAATGTTATCACATCTAGTCCATTCTACCTTCTTTCAGCAATGTTCAGAATATATCTGAAATCTAAAGTATCTTATTTAGTGCCATTTATTTGCTTTACATGTTCTTCCTTACCTACCCCTTCTTTCTGCACTTCCCTGTGTGGGTTGAAGTATCCATCCTCATTATTTCATGACTTGTTTTGAGCATTGAGTGAATTCAGAGCCAGAGGCCACCACCATTGCCACATCACTTTGGATCTATTTATTGATTGCAAAATGTTGTGTGATCTTAAAAAAAAGTGATAATAAAAAATAAAACTGGAATTGTGGGGCTGGGGAAAAGGATTAATTAAAAAAAGGCATTTGAAGTGCGATTTAAGACACAATATTCACAAAGTCCAAGGGGTGTAAGCGTATGGTTGGTTGTCAGTGCTGGAGGGTATACGTGTGGGTGACTATGCGTGGGGGTGTCAGTCAGGGACAGACGAAATGGAGATGGCCTAGCATGTTTATTTTGGGATTTGATGCAGAACAATTATGGAGAAATGGTAATTTGTTCCAACCATTGTTTCATGATGCTTACTCAGGTGGTAGTGTGGATGACAGATTAGAGGCAATTAAAGAAAATGTATTCCATACATAGAAGGATGAAGGTCTGAGTAAATGAAAAAAAAAACAACAAGGTGTTTTGATTTAGACAGAAAATTATTTTTGTGGACCACTGAAAAACAAATACCATGGTAATATTCTTCCTAGCTGAGATAATAACTATAATAACTAGTTCCTTTCAGGCATTGAACTTATAGGTCTGCTCTACATACATCTGGACACAGCTCAGAAGGTTTCTTTTTTGGTAGGGAAGTAGAAGAAACAGATGTAACAGTTACTGCTCACAGAACAGATTCTCCCAGAAGACATATGATTTGGGAATCTTGTGTCTTTTCAGCAAAAACCTCAATTTATTCACTAACCAGTGAGAAGTACATTCCATCCCTGTTTTCAACTCCTTCAGCAAACAGCACCAATCATGGCAGACTGGGAGGCTTTGTGTTGCGGGATCATGATTCTTGCTTCTTGTTAGCCCGATGCGTTCTCTGGTTGGGGCAGAGCACTGTCCTGATTAGCACAATGCTTCGCAGCATGGCTCCAGCTTCAGATCACTGTCAGGCTCAGAATAATTGTAGCAGCTATTTTTAAAATGCTGTAATTAAAAATAGCCTTGAACTAGGATTGCTGATTGTCCCAATGCTTTTCCCTTTTAGATATTCACCAATATTGCTGTTTAGGTGACATGCATAGTGCTTTCATGATTATAATATTTTAAATATTTAACATTTATTATTTGGCAGGCATGAAGGAATGGAGACTTCAAAGCCACTGTCTTAAAGAACTTACGTGTATGACCCATGGACAAAAACTAAAGGGCGGGGACCGCGGGGGGTGGTGTGGGGCGGAGGGGAATAAAGGAGGGAAAATGGGACAACCGTGATAGCATGATCAATAAAATATATATATTCTTTTTAAAAAAGCCACTGTCTTATAACATGTAAGGTTCACCTAAACTTTTGGAGGTTGCAGATGAGAAAAGCTGCTTTGCAGAGGTTAGGTAACTTACCTGAGTAAGTAACTGGCCTGACTAAGTGATGGCGCCAGAACGAACCTCAATCTTAATTCCAGTCACCATGTGTGTCCTTCTTAAGAAGATATTTCTACTCTTTACAGCTAAGCATGTGTCAAAATGTGGGTGAAATAAGGTTTAAATTTCAAGAACATAGCATACATAGTTTGACACAATTTCATTTTGAATAAAGTTAATTGTATTTACATGTATTCAATGGGTTCAATCAGCATCATTCATAATAAAAGGACCTGCTATGTGTCAGGCACTGTGGGAAATTACTTTTGCCTCTTTCATCTCACTTAGCGTTTATGCAGTGGAAATCTTTGTCAGTGTTTTGTAAATTAGAAAACCTACCTGCCATTGCTCATAACAGAGCTAGGACTGGAATTCAGATGTTTTGACACCAAGTCTCTGTCATGAAAAGTGACACCAGTATAAGCCATTTTAGGAACTGATTTTATTCTAGTCAACTGGAAAGTGAGTGCATTTCTTGTTTTACCTTGAGCGTTTAAGAAGAGAAAACTAGGATGAGGGCTTGGTGTCGAATGAAGTATTTGATAGTGAAGCATCTATGAAAATATGAATCTATTCCTTTGCTTAGCTTTGAAAATAAGAATCCACATCTTTGTAAGATTCCACATCGCTGGCCTTAAACCTTATTTTTTTTAAATGAATTTCTTCTGATAATCCTCTGAGAATAATTCTGAAAGTCCTTAGAGATCAGAAAAAAAAGGGTGTTAAGAGTCTCACACTTATCCATTTAAAAAAAAAAATTGCTTTTATTTCAACTCTGACCTTCAGAAAATCTGGTAACATTTCCAGGGGCCGTCTCTTCTGTGAAGTGAGCTAAGAACGACTGCTGCACAGCAACTCCCAAGGGCAGGGCCTCTCTGCTTTCTCCCGCTCACGCTCACACCGCAGCCCTAGAGCAGTTAGAACCGTACCTGAGAAAGAGTTTGTCTGTGTTTTCCCAACCGGGTCAGCATTTTCCCACGTGGTATAAAGAGGGAAGGCCAGAATAGGGTAAACGACAGAATAAAAAGACACTTGTTCAAAATTTTACTTAAAAATCTGGGAAAATAATTATTTTTATTGTAAAGAAGGATCACATTATTGGGAATTAGAATGCAAAATGTACAACTTTACAACATGAAGATTTAAAGACATAGATAGGAATGCAGCTTCTCTCTGTTTATCCGTTTACTGAGATCCATATTGTTCTCATCAGGAGGTAGCACAGAAAGATCTCATTCCATAAAGAAGAGCAAGATGGGCCTTGTGTTGTCTCTTGTTTTCAAGTCCTTGAGAAACCAGTATAATAGGTAGTTTCCATGGTCACTTACCACATATCTTTTTATCAACAAATACTTTATTATTATTATTATTTTACAATTAGACTTATTGGGGTGACATTGGTTAATAGACTTCTTTAGATTTCAGGTGAGCATTTCTATGATATATTATCTGTGTATTGCATTGTGTGATCACCACTCAAAGTCAAATCATCTTCTGTCGCCATATATCTGTCCACCTTTACCCTTTACTACCCCCTACCCTTCTCTCTGGTAACCAACATACTGTTGTCTGTATCTGTGAGTTTCAGTTTTATATCTCACATATGAGTGAAATCATATGGTTCTTAGCTTTTACTGATTGTCTTATTTCCCTTAGCATAATATTCTCGGGGTCCATCCATGTTGCCACAGATGGCAGTATTTCATCTTTTCTTATGGCCGAGTACACACATTTTATTGAACTAAAACTTTGAGTATTACTAGGTATTACTTATCCTTAAGTAAATAAAAATAACAGTGTATTGAACTATAAGTAGTAACTTTTAAAAAATTACCCCTATAAATAGTGTTTTAATTGTTGAACTCAAACTAGGATTGAAAACTTCTGGCAGTATTAGTTTTCTTTTCCTCCATAATCAATGACCACAAATTTAGCAGCTTGAAATGGCATCCATTCATTAGCTCTCAATCTGATAGGCTGGTTCAGCTAAGGTTTCAGCATGGAGTTTCACAAAGCCAGGGATTTACCAATGAGAAACCAACCAGAAGATCCTAAATCTTATTCAGGTCAGATAGCCAAAACTTGGTAGAGACTCTCTCGATCATCCAGTTGGCCTCTGCGATGTGCTGCAAGTGATCCTCGTTCTTTGATGAAAGAAAGAAAGAAGTCAATAGATAAGTTAATGATCACTGTATGTCTGCAATAAGCACACATCGCAGTAACCCTCGAGACACAAAAATTAATTTCATCCAATTTGTTGTTGAGGAGAATTAAATTCAGATTGAGAAACTCACTGGGCACCTGATGATGGGCTGTCACTCTCAATGTTGAAAGAGGCCTCAGAATGTACCTCTTAATTTTGCATCAGATAGGTTTGCATTTTATTCACCAGAACACAAAACATTACTGTTAGATATTACGAATAAGCAAGTGAAGTACACTGAAATTTTCAGGAAGAAAATGAAAAATGAGAAATAGAAATTTCTTCCCATTGATTAAAATTATATAAATATTGGTGCTATTTATAGAACTTGGTCTCTGTTGGATGCCTTCCTCTTCTCTAAAAGGAATGGAGTGGTTGCGGATTTGGAGAAGACTCTGTCATACAAAGCCTTCAGCCACAATTCTAAATTTCCAAGAAACTAACCAGCAAGAAATGGGATAGTAGCACTACAAAGGCCACACCATTCCTTTTTTGATGCTATTTTTATACCATCATTCCTTCTATTGTTAACAGCACCCTGAGTAACAAGTACATTTGGTAGAGTTGTGCTTCATATACTCAATATATTGTTTGTAATTCTACCTGCAAAACATAAATTATTTGCATTTTGCTATAATCTTCATCTATACTAAAAATACTTGCATATACAAGCGTACTCTAAGAAAACATGGAGGGCTATTCAGGGTATACAGGAAATTTAAGAATCATTCTACTTCATTCTGGGCATCTGCAGAGAAATCTCCTCTTACCTTATTTTAATTAAAAATCACATACTGTTTTCTTAATATCTGGATCTTATATCTCAAGACCACCACTAAAAGTTGGAAGACAAGAAGGAACTCTACCCAGAGTCTCGGAAGAAGAATGACCTTACCAACATCTTGATTTCAGAGTTCCAACTTTCCAAAGTAAGGATCAATTTCTGTTGTTTTAAACCACCCAACTTGTGGTAACTTGTTATGGCAGCCCCAGGAAATTAATACAAATACCAATGTTATGAAGGTTTTTTTTTTTTTTGCTTCAGTGTCTTTACTATAGAGTGCTCAAAAAGGAATCGTGAAATTAGAGAAGAAAGGCATATCTCAGTAAACTCTCGAATGAGAAATCATGAAAAATAGAAAAACCCCACAGCTCCATTCCACGAACTCTCAAGTCAGGTTTAAATGTTTTGAAGTTACCTACCACCTGTGAACCTTCCTTCTCCTCCTCCATCCAGTCAGGGAAATCTTCAGAAAATATGTTGAAAGTCTTAATTGACTTTTGGAAATAGCACCTGATGGCTTCAGAACATGGAATGATTAAAACCAAGCCATCTATTTAATTCAAATAACTGCCTTTCTAAAGAAAAATATCACTGGTACAGGAGCTGTATCAATTCAGTAAAACATTCAAATTTCTTTAAAAATCAGTGCTATTTTAACAAGATTGCATTTCTAACTTAAGAAGTAGAAAATGCACATTTTTATTTTAGAGAATATCTAAAGTTGATATTTGAAGGAATGATATCCTGTTTGTCCTGAAAGTGTTCACACTTGCAGCTATTAACTAAACATAATGAGCTATTTAGCCAACTGCTCCTCTTGAACTAAAGGCTGGTATATGAGTTAAAAAAAAAAAAAAGAAAGCAAGCAAGCAATTCTGTGTTCTTTTGTTCTGTCTCCAAAGTCATCAGATAGTGTGTTTTATATTAGATGTTAAATCATTCCATTTAAAATCAAATAAATATAGCTATTACTAAAAAAGAAAATGGCACGGGGCACATTGATTATCCGTCATTCTCTAACCAGTCACAATTACTGCTATTGTGTATTTTAGGTCCTCAGCCATCACTGGAGAGTAGGCCTGGTTCTTCCCACAGAAAGCTCTTTCTAGGAGGGAAGTGCTGTCTCTTTAACACTTCTCCAGTCTAGTATCTCCATTTATTATTTATTAAGTGTAAAATTCAGCAGGACAACCTGAGCCAAACATTCAACTCATTTGCATGAAACTAGGCTCCTTTATAACTTTATTTCTTCTGAGAAAATTATAGGAAGCATTAAAAAAATCCTTTAGAAATGAAATAGCTGACACATCACATTTATTAAAGCTGTGAAACCTTCAAAGTAGATGACTTATGATATTTCATCCTCAACAATGGTTTTTGCCAGAATGGTGCTGCACTTGGAAAGGATGATTAACAGAGTAGACACTCAGGTTTAAAGGCAGCTTGCTACTAATTCATTCCAAAATAAGTTCGGATTTGCTAGCAAGAGGAAGGAATACAACAAGAAGACATTTTTCAAGTCATCTTTTTTCCTAACATCTATTTTCAGTGTAAGTCCAAAAGCTCGTACAAAATCTAAGTAATTCCCAAAGGATTTCTAAATAGGAAATCTGGGATATTGTAATAAAAATATGAATGGCATACATGAAATGAAATATATGTTTTGGGCTTACACTGTTCTACAGACTCAGTGTTTATGTCCCCCACAGCCAAATTCATATGTTGAAATCTTAATCCCACAATATGATGCTATTTGAAGATGGGGTCTTGGGAGGTAATTGAGTCAAGAGGGTGGAGTCTTCATGAATGGGATATTTTAGTGCCCTATAGAAGAGACCACGGAGATAATCTCTCTCTCTCTCTCTCTTTCTATCTCTATCTATATCTCCTTCTCCTCTATGTGAGGACGTAGCAACAAGGTCACAATCTGCAAACCAGATAGAGAGTCTTCACCAGGAACCAAATGTGCCCTAACCCTGGTCTTGGACTTCCCAGCTTCCAAAACTGCAAGGAATAAATGTTTGTTGTTTAACCCACCCAGTGTATGGTATTTTATTACAGCATCCTGAGCTGACTAAGACATATCAAATGGCACAATGTTCAAATGAATACGCAGCTAGTGTCAAAGTTGAAAGTGGCTTTCACCATGAAAGAATGAATCTCTGCTACATGAGTATAATTCTGAAACCACATCATCTCAAAATAATTATCATTGCAATTTTATTATAATTTTGTACCCAAAATTTCAAGGGTAGGCTTTTTGTTCAAGAATGATAATTCTCTAGCCTTGTCAGCTGCAGATCTGCTCCTGCTGACATATTTTTCACATTTGCAACACTAAATAGAGGCTCGGTTCCGACTGGAACATTTATTGATATTATGAACCTTTGGTGCAAACCTGATGCAGTTTAGGGAAAAGATTTTCAGAAACATTTTTTTTAGAAGGAACTTAGTACTGAGAATTTATTGTTTGGCTAGTTACAAAACATGCTTTATCTTTACTGAAAAGGATTCAGTGTCCATAGCAATAATTTAAAATTTATTTCATAAAATCAAGGGTTTTTCTTCTTCTAGTGATTGTATGTATAATATTGTAGAGTTTTCCCAGACATTATTATAACTGCATGTTTTCATGTAGCAATGATAAACACATACTTATGAGTAAAGTGCTTGATGCAGCTTTTGTATACAGAACACACAGAAGACTTCCTTAGCGATCACAACTGCATTTGACAGTCAATGTTTAGATGCTAACTGTCAATCATAATAGCACCCTGTGTCCAAAGGCCTGTCTTTACCTGTTCAGGTAGGATGGAATACTAGAGGCTCACAGACATGACTCAAGCTCAGAGACCCCAGAAACTGCAAAGTAGGCTCCTGCTTCTGGGTCTCCTGAACAGCCAATGAAAAGCAGCAAATCTTGACAGAGAATTGAGACTGACAGTAGACAGTGCATTTTCATATTCACACATTATTTAAAAAAGGGTCAGTGAAAAAATATACTTCTGAAAATTTATAGACCCTGTAGACTTGGTTTTTAACCAAAAAAATCTCATATTAAAAGATAAAATACTGAACACAGTCTGTGACTGACTGCCTTTGAAATGCTGCCAAAATTGACTTGCCTAGTGAGCTAGAGAAAGAATGACTTTATGAAGACTTTATTAATAATGATTATTTATAATAATTTTATTTTTTCATAGAATAAAGACTTATTAATCCACCACAGTGGTAGGCACTCCTTTCAGTCTGGAGAATGTAACAATCATCAAAACTCAGGCCCTTTCTTTAAGGCACTTCCAGGGTGACAAAGATATTAAACACTCTTTTTGGTGTTTTGAAAAAAATCACCTCAGCATTCCACTAGTTCTATAAACATATTTAATTTATAGTTGAATGTAAAATATGTCTATCATATGTGCACCTAGATACATACAGATCAGGCTAACATATATGCAATGCCCCTGACATCCATTCAGAGTTCCTAGTCATAGACATGTCAGCTGTCTTTGACAGTATCTATTCTAATAGGCCAAGACCTGTGTCTATCAGTTGTTAAACATTTTAATAGCATTCTACACATCTATATATATATACACACACACATACACACACACACATATATGGTGGGGCAAAAGTAGGTTTACAGTGGCATATGGAAAATAATACACAATTAATAAATAATACAAAAATAAACTGTTTCGCATACTCACAACTGTGAACCTGTTTTTCCTCACCCTATACACACACATACACACATACATACATACATACATACATACATACATACATACAAAAATAAGAATTGCTTTCTGGATTTTTTAAATTGCAAATAAACTTTTGGTTGGCAGCCATTGATATAACAATTTGCCATTAAGAGTAAAACAGATTTTTACCACTTGATTTGGAATTCACTATGTAAAATGACTCAAAAGTGTGTTCCCTAGTCTGTGATTCTATGAAAGAGAAGTAATACAACAAAGTGAAGGAAAGGGACAAAGATAAATACTGAGACACTAGTTGAATCTTTTAATCTACCTTTAGAGTCTGTATTTCTTTTGCCTGTTTTCTGTTTTGTTCTATTCTATTTTGCCTGGTTTGGGTTGCATATAGAATCATCTCTGGATCTCCATATAAACTCTAAACTCATTAATAGAATGGATGTGCACAACCACAAAATTATGAATGAGTGCCACAGCTAGAGACAGATACTCAATAATCTTTATTGCATATCAAGACGTTTTTTCTTTTTAAAACTGATTGTTTCATACATTAAATTCACATGGAAAAAGTGTATTCATTCCCACATGTATGCATTTCCTAAGGCTGCTGTAACAAATCACCATACACTGGATACCTTAAAACAGTGGACGTTTATTCTCTTTCAGTTCTGGAGGCTGGGGGTCTGAAACCAGGACTCAGCAGGCTTGGTTCCCTCTTGGTGCCTCAGAGAAAGAATCTGACCCTGGCCTCTCTTTCAGCTTCTGGTGGTTGCTGTCAATCCTTGGTGTCTCTTGGCTTGTAGATGCATCACTGCAATCTCTGCCTCTGACTTCGCATGGACCCTCCCTGTGTGTGTCTGTGCCTCTTCCCCACTTTTTACAAGGACATCATTATATTCCACTATGACCTCATCTTAACTTCATCACATCTGCAAAGACTTTGTTTCCAAATAAGGTCACATTTACAGGTGCTAGGGTTGAACTTTTAACGTGTCTTTTGGGGGATAAAAATCGTCTTAGTCACTTTAGGCTGGTATAGAGAGTGGTGGCTCATTACAAAACATATATTTTTCACAGTCTAGAGGTCAGAAATATGAGATCAAGGCACCAAGAGATTCAGTGTTTAGGAGAGCCTACCTCCTGCTTCGTAGATCACCATATTTTAGCTGTGAACTCACATAGTGAAAGGGGTGCAGGAGCTGTCCGGGTTTTCTCTTACAAGGGCATTCGTTCTATCATGAGGTCTCCACCTACATGACTTAATCACCACCCAAAAGCTTCACTCTCTAATATCATCAGATTTGGGGTTAGATTTCAATATGTAAATTCAGGGAGGAATGCAAACTATCCATCTATAGCACACATCGACCCATTCATTACAATTCAGTCAAGTCGCATATTATTAATTGTGTGTTATTGGATGCAAATATCCATTGAAACTCTGATAGTCAAGACTAGAGTGTAGCAGGCAAAACACCCAAGATCAAAGGCAACCACTGGTCAGTCATGAAGCTGGACATGGCAAAAGTTCTGTGAACTTAGACTATCCAAAACACAAGCAGTGTTGAAAGATTTCACACATCAAGACATGGGCATGCTTTGCAGAGCAAGTAGACAAATGAAAGTCCCTTGTTTTGTTTCTATATTTCTACTCTAGAATTGATAAGATTAGTTCTTTGTTTGGGTAAGAACATGATAAATACCCTAAAGTATTTCAATAACCTGTCATAATCTAGATGTTTCTGCACAAAGAATTATGAATATATCATCTGAGCTACCACTTAACAAGTGGAAACAATGATATTGGAGAATCAATTTCTCTTTGTTGGAGAACATATTGAGGCATGGAACACCTTTCTCAGATAAATTAATCATTAAATTCATTCAGAGGCAAGCTGTGGTGCAGCTCAGAAACCCTTTGTTTAAGGGAGGCATTAAATGTCAGAGGAAAATCATTTCAGTTAACCAATTGTTCTTCAGCTGTATCTCCAATGAAAGCAATCTTTTTTTTTTTTTCCATTAGGCTCGCTATATTTTTCTTGCCAAATTTTGCAAATGTAACTATCTCAAACACTTTGAAAGAGAAGGAACATTTTTAAAATGGTGTTCATATTTTAGTTTAGTAATTTCCTTTCAGAAAAAAATGATCATGTAGGAAATTAATGTCTTAGGACAAGAACAGTTAGTTGTACTTTCAAAAATTAACTACGCCATTTTTGTGAGTAGTTCAGCTTTCATTGTTAACTATCTCCTTTTCTTCAGAGTTCCAGGTCAAATTCCCAAGTGAGAGAATCTGGAGCATCTTTGTACCCTAGAAGTTATAGATCACAGGCCAGCCTAGAGCGTGTTGGCCTTGGACCAGGTGTTCATCCTTAATTCCAAACCGATATAAATGGTAACAAATGTACCCGCCTTTGGAACTTCACCGTTCGTAGAACCATGAAGGCACCTTGACTGACATGTCTAGGATAGAAAGAGCCCATGTTCTGTTTGTTTTAGAAGGATGTTTTGAAAGATTTGTTGACTACCTGTATCTTTGGGGTAAAATATGGATTCTTGCTTGATGTCTTCATGCAAAGTGTACATGCCAACTGCTCCAGACATGTTAGATGTCACCACTAACAGGTGGCAGTGAGGGCAGAGTGAGGAGTCAAAGAAGGGATTCAAAACTACATTTCACATGGTATGTGTGATAAAACCCAATAAAGGGTTATGCCAGCCTTGTTCAGACTTTGATAAAAAAGAGCTTTTTTCTCAATAGCTTAGGGAGAAAAGGTGAAACAAGAAAGCATTTTATTTTATTTTTTTAATTTTTTTTTATTTTGGTAAATCCTTTCATTCTTTTTTAATTTTTTAAATTTATTTTTTAATTGTTCTGTTACAGTTTTCTGCCTTTTCTCCCCTCTCCAGCCGAACCTCCCAGCCCTCCCCACCTCCCTCCCACCTGCCCTCCCCCCACCCGATTATTGTCCATGTGACTTCTATAATTGCTTCTGCAAACCCTTCCCTCTTTTCCCCTAAAATTCCCTCCTCTCTCCCCTCTGGTCACCATCATCCTGCTCTCAATTTCAGTGTCTTTGGTTATATTTTGTTTGTTTGTTTGTTTTGTTGATTAGGTTCCTGTTAAAGGTGAGATCATATGGTATTTGTCTTTCACCGCCTGGCTTATTTTGCTTAGCATAATGCTCTCCAGTTTCATCCATGCTGTTGCAAAGGGTAGGAGCTCCTTCTAAAAAGAAAGCATTTCAATAGGTAACAATTATACTTTACCAGCCAAGATGGAGGGGTAGGTAGACACACTGTGCCTCCTCGCACAACCAAAAGAGAAAAAACAACAATTTAAAAAACAAAAACAGCCAGGTCTGACAGAAAACTGAACTGAGTGGAAGTCCGACAACCAAGGAGTTAAAGAAGACACGTTCATCCAGACCGGTAGGCGGGGCGGAGCCGGGTGGAGAGCACTTGGCAAGACGCGGTTTGTGGAGCGGTACCGGCAATGCTCCACCTGCCCGGAGAGGCCCGAGGCGGACACGCCTGGCCAAAATGCGGCAGGCGCACTCGGCGAAACCGGGGCTGAGACTGGTGGACCGGGAAGTCCCTCATTCTCTCCCAGATAAACCGGGAGGAAAAGCTGGGGAGCGGAACAGACGGAGCGGCCCGCCAATGCAGGGAAATAAAGCCTCAAACCACCGATTGGAAACACCTGTGGGGGTTGAGGCGGCAGTGGGAGGAACTCCCGGCCTCACAGGAGAGTTTGTTGGGGAGACCCATGGGGACCTGGAAATGTGCAGGCCAGGCCACTCACCCCGGAGCCAGCAAAGAAGGGCCCAACTTGTTTGTGGGTAGCTGGGGGAGTGCAGAGAACAGAGCGAGCACCATTGTTCTCTCAGGCCCCGCCCCCACAGCGTCACAACACAATGATGTGGGTTACCCTGCCCTGGTAAACACTTAAGGCTCTGCCCCTTAAAGTAACAGGCACATGGAGAAATGTAGTCTAACTATAACTGTAAGTTGCTGCACCATAATTGGTGGATGCTTGTGTAGAGCCTGAATGCAGAGGCAGCTGGGAGATGCTGGTGCATGTGGAAAAGGAGTGAGCATTTCAGTCCTCTTCATAGTGGAGAAAGAAGATCATACTCTACCTATCTTATTGCTTCCCTTCCTTGTCAGAGAGAGAGAGAGAGCGAGCTCCCTACACAGGCACAGCCTGGATTTGAAACAGAGATGTTTAAGGACAGTGATGTGACCACACATGGGATAAAGAGGGAACCAAGGCACACAGTGAGGAGTGAGGATTGGGAACCAGAAATTCAGACCTGCCAGAAACAGGACACCAAGAACGAGAGAGCTCCACACTCTGATGTCCTCCCCCAGCCCTGCTGTCATTGCCTTGAGGGTTATGAAAAGTGCCTGAAGAATTCAGGTCAGAGGACCTGATTATAAAGGGGCATGTCCTTGGAATCCTGAGCATTTCCTAGTGGTGAGAGGCAAGCCTAACTGAGCACCAAGGTGGGGAGAGTAGGCTTGCTACCGCAGGTTGCGTAAAATGAACCCCACAAGCAGAAAGCGAATGTGGACCCCGCAGACTCACTGCAAGCTGATGTGGAGGTGGTGTTGGAGGAGGAACCATTTCTCTCTGCCCCAGAATTCTATTTCCTCCTTTCTCTGCTTTTCACACCCCCGTTTTCTCTGTGACATCGTGCTTTCTCCTCATCTCCCTTTGCCAGTTGTTGGTGTTTAGACTTAGAATCATCCCAAGAGAGCTAAAGAATATGGTTCTGACCCGTGGTGAAAGAATATTAAACACCACAATTGCGCCTCTGATTTCATTTGAAGATTTTTGGTACCTGAGGTTAAAAACGACAGGACTATGTCCCATCCACAAGTTTTCTTTCTAACAAGAGAAAAACAAGATAATCATTTGCAGAGAGACCTGCCGTCTCCTGGAATTAAACCGAAGCAGGAAATTATTAAATGGATCCAAATTGTCAAAGCATCCCAGTGGCAAAATCAAAGGTGATGCCTGGGTCCCACAGCTCTTTCCTCAGACGGTGTTTACAAATGAGAACACATAGTCAGTGTGTGAACACCAGCATGTCAAAGCTCTTCTTCCCTTTGTCGTTATAAATACAGCACCTGTGAGGCAGTCATGTTCATTAACAGGTATTCAAAATGAAGGAGTCACAATTAATGAGCGGCAATGATTCAACAGAGAACTGTGTCTGCATTCGGTTTGAACTGGGAGGTGTTTGAGTAGTTCTGTACTATATATGATGGAGCCCAGGAACAAGATTCATATGAAATAATTACAGTCCTCTGGCAGAATTACCGGAGGAACTTGTAATCCTTACTTATTTTTAATCACGTTAACGGAAGGATAATTGTTCCAGGTTTAGTTGCTGCCATTAAAACAGTGGGAATTGTTGAGATGCCAAATGTTTGCTAAAAAGTTTATGCACATCGGTAAGAAGTGGGTTTCTGGAGAAGGACACGTACATAATGGAGTGTGAATGCCAAAGGCTGATGATTTGTATTTCTCAGTGATCCTATTCCGGATCAGGAGAAAATGGTAGAGCAGAAAGTATCATCTGGATTTTCAGGAAATATATGCTTATTCTGAGGCTGTCACTTGAGAAGTCAAGCGTATTCTTTTGCCCTGGGGCCGTTACCTCATGCTCACCTAGCACCAGGGAGCTGAGAAACACACAGCCCGGGAGGATACACTGCTGTCAGGATAAATGCACTGATAGAAAGGCTTCCCAGTTTTGATGTCTTAATTTGGTGATGAATGTTGCTTTTCTTGTGGACAACTCACCCTGGGTCAGGCCCTTTTTGGTGAACATCCGTTTTCTTCCTGAACAAGATAGTGAACCCTAGAATCCCCCATCGCCAGCTGCACACCGGCTGTGACTCAACACTGCCACTGCTGACCAGCCAAAGGAAACATGAATGGCACGGCAGAGTGTGCTGGCTGCAGCCACCGGCAGAACACAGTAATTAGAAGCACTATTCCCTCGGCGCTGTGGGTCAAGGGCAGAGCTCTCGCAGGCTATTTATATTGCTGCTGGAATTCTCTGTTCTCAACATTACCAAGGTTTATATAAGTGGTCATTAGGAAAAATTGACTGCACTGAAGAAAAGTACATTCTGTACTCAGAAGTGTTTTGCACGTATTCCAAGAGGGCTGAGAGGAAGGAGGATGGAAGGGAGCAAGGTTCTCACATTTTTGTAAAGTCTCACATACATAAGGCTTTCATTAACATTAAAAAAATCCTGACTGTAATTAATATTTCAAAGTCTTGCACATCCCCTACGCTCACTGAGGCCCTCAGACCAAATATGAGAGTGTGAAACATCAATTTCACATAGGACGAAATTACGCCTATCTGGGATTTTAAATAAAGAATCTTTTCCACCACATTGCTTTTCCTAATGGCCTTATAATTTTTCCTGTTTATGATTTTGCATGTAGTTTTAAAAATTCTTAAATCAAAATACAGTAAAAATCCATTCTAGTCCAAGGCCAAAGCGTACTTTTTTTTTTTTTTTAAGATTTTATTTATTTATTTCTAGACAGGGAAAGGGAGGGAGAGAGGGAGAGAAACATCAATGTGTGGCTGGCACTCATGCGCCCCCTATTGGGGGCCTAGCCTGCAACCCAGGCATGTGCCCTGACTGGGAATTGAACAGTGACTCTTCGGTTCACAGGCCGGTGCTCAATCCACTGAGCCACTCCAGCCAAGGCCCAAAGTATACTTTTAATATATTTATTTGAAGTTCAACTTAAGTGAATAGTAACATGTAATCTACCAGGATTGTTTTATCTGTGGCTTCAAACTTCTCAAAACTACTGTTGTGGAACAGTATTCTAATCACGTGTATTTTTATTGGAAGCTCTGGTGATAATCTGTGTGTGTGTTATTTTTTTAATTTTTTAGTAATTAAACCTCCTTGGATAGCACTTTAAAGAAGTCTTATTCTTTATACTAAAGTCTACATATAACTTGAAATATTGGGTGCTACCCTGAGTTTTAATGAGTTTAATAATGTTAATATACAACTTAATAATTGCTCACTCCCAGTGGTGTGGGGGTTGACTGGGAGTTGGGGGTGGGCTGGGTGGATGGGGACAAAGGGAGGAAAACTGGGACAACTGTAACAGCATAAACAATAAAATATTTAAATTAAAAAATAGAAAGTAATAAAACACAAATATACCCTCGAAAACTAACAGGCATTGAAAAGAATCATTTGTGTTATATGTTGAAATATCAGTTTTTATTATTGCAAAAATAGGTATGCTCTGTTAAGGGCCCACTGGGTGTCAAGATTTAAAGGTCCCTAGGCTTGTGTCTCAAAGCGCTGCATCACCTTTTTGAAAGCCTTACTGATTGTGTCATTGAATTTGTCCCTCTCTGAACTCCACCTGTTCCTCTGTCCTGGGAAACCCCCACTTGGCCCCTTTCACCTCCTGCCCTGGCCCTCCTGCCAACTTCCAGTTCTTCTCCTATGACAAGAGTCAACCTTTCTAGTTGGTGAAACTCCCGGCAGAGGGCCTGCGCCACCTGGGCTCCTTTTGGGGTATCTGAGTTTAGGCAGAAAAGAGATGTTCCCAGACAATCTCTCCCTGCGTCCACTCCCCTTCAAGTGCCTCTAGCTCCGTACACCAAAGCAGCATACTTTAGGGTGGCTCGTTCTGCTAGCTTTCTTACCAGAGCAACAGAGAAACAGGTGTCTGGAACAGATAGTGGCCAAAGAGAGCCAGTGTTTCTCCTTAAGCTGCTCACCCAGTCTCCCCTCAATGGGACCTGTGCATGGAGAGTGGCCATACCTGTCGGGGGCTCAGGAGCTCTCAAAGAGAGTACTTTCTGCAAGAAGCAACACCTACTGCAACCTGAGGAGCCAAGGGCACCTGCCATTTCATAAGGGGTGGGGGCTATGGAGGAAGGAGGACATCTGCCCTCAGAGCCAAAATGCATTGTCAAGCTGGGAAAGTGAGGAAAATGGTGCAATGTTCAATCAGGATGATGTTAAGTAGGGAAATGAGAGTATAAAGTTAGCACTGGAAAAAGAACATTGTGCTTTCAGAAAATGCAATACATCTAAAGAGGGCAACATTCGTGAGTAATAAGAGCCAAATATGCTATTGGGGGCAATTCAGATACTACTTGAAGAGAAGCAGTGACACAGCAGAAAGGAAAAAGCTTCAAAAAAACAGAGTCAGAACTGAGAGTAATTTTGATATTATTGGAAAAGAGGGGTTGAGGAATGGGAGGACTTGAGGCTGCCCCCCTTGTCTGATCCAGTATCCTGTAGCTTCCTTTGTCACAGTAGGAGAAGTGCAGGGCAGACTAAGAAATGAGCATGGGCCACAACAGGGCAGGGCACAGCCTTGGGAATGAATCCTCTGCTCTGGAGCTCAAGAAAGAGGTGTGGGCTCTCAGTAGCGTTCAAGAAATAAGAGTGAAAGAGATCACTGGGCAGAATTAGAAGAGAAGAGAGCCAGAGACGAAGTGCCAGGGAAAACTGCAATTAAAGGGAAGAGAGAAGAGAGAAACTTCAAAGGATACAGAAGTATAGGAGGAAACTCAGGAGGGGAAATAGAACTATAGCCAAAAGAATGGCAATTGTGTCAGTCTGTGTTCTTTCTATGGTTTCCCACGGATTTATGAGCGTCGCAGCCATTGAGAGGATCCAGATGGGCTGATTTCAAGGAGCTCAGCAAAATGGAGGGAAGCATCAAAGACATTGAGGGGGTGCTGAAAACAGCCTCCCCACCCACTACATCACTTTGGTGTAAGGATTATTTTGAGCTGAAGACAATTGAGAGGAAGCAGACAGAAAAAAAAAGCTCCCTGCCTTTCCCATTTACCTAAAGTTGGGACATGTATTTGTAAAGGTGTTCCTCTCCCCTCTCTCTCAGGAAGGACGGAAATCAATTACCAGAGACAACGCTAGACCCCAACTGGCTCAGAGACAGCACCGAGGAATCTACAAAACAAACCTCACTAACTAGGCTTTGTCTTCCATTAGTTCCCCTATATATTGGCTTGGCCAAAAAGTTCATTTGTTTTTTTCTGTAAGATGGTCCTAGTAGGGCTTAGTTGTCTTTAACTTCATTCAAACTAATTTTGTTAGATTGTGTTGTGACAAATGTCATATCAGTGTGCATTTACAAAAAAACTTATCAAAATTGGTGAATTTTTGTGTGACCATTTTAATATTGAAGATGGAAAAAATATGCAAAATTTTGGTATGTGATTTTTTATTATTTCAAAAAATGTAAAAATGTAACTGAAACATACACACAAAGATCTGTGCAGTGTACGGAGAAGGTGCTGTGACTGATTAAATGTATCAAAAGTGGTTCGTGAAGTTTCATGATGGAGATTTCTCACTGGACAATGCTCCACTTTCTGGTAGACCCATTGAAGTTGATAGCAGTCAAATCAGGACATAAATTAAGGACGAACAATGTTATACCACATGCGATACTCAAAATATCCAAAACAATAAAATTATTTGTGAAAATGTAAAATGTGTCTGTTATTTTATGGGAAAATCCACATGGACTTTTTGGCCAACCCAATATTTACCTTTCCACAATTTGATGCTCCTAGAAACCCAAAGTCCTTTGTCTTTGTCTTGTCACTTTAAAAACATATTGTTCCTTTGTTAAAATGCTTTATAAGCCAAGTTCTAGCTACTGATTGGAGTTACTCATCACTGAGTTTTCCCATGTGTATGCACACTGCATGTGTTAATAAACTTCTGTTTATTTTCTTTTGTTAATCTGTTTTTTGTCTGTCTAATTATCAAGACCTAGGTGGAGAACCTAGGAGGGTTGAAGGAAGAAGATTTCCTTCCTCCCCTACAATATCCATGGGTATAAATGTTTGAGATGAGTGTTAGAGCTAGAAGTAAGAGGAGAAGCTGGGAGGCGGAAGGATTATTCAGGAACAGCATTTGGTCAGGAGCAGCAGGTACAAAGGTAAGGGTTTCAGGTAGGAAAGTAGAAGTAAAGTGCAAGTTATAATGGGTCAAGAGATAAAATGTGTTATTTTTTAATGTATGGAAGCAATATTCAGCTATGTCCTGCAAGAGGCACACTGGTGCACCACAAGAATTTTTAAAACATGCAGTACCTGACTATTTAGACAGGGCCACTGACTTCTTATCCCTTATATTGTAAAAAAAAAAAAAAAAAAAAAAAAAAAAATTGACAACAGCCAACACAACAATAGCTGCCCAGTGTGAATGAATCAAAATTATACCTATTTTTTGGCAAAAAATGTATATTTTTGGTGTGCCACAAATTTTGGTAATTAGTTTACATGTGCCATGAGATAAAAATGTTGAAAATCACCATTATATGGTATTGCTTACTGAACACTTATCGTGTACCAATGTTTAAAGCAAACAAGGGTAACTATGGACAGCACATACATCAGACCTTCCAGAGCACAATGTACTGGAGGAAATTCATAGAGTTGGGCATGCTGCACTTCTCCTGCTCGGTTAGATACCACACCCCAGGCTGGTGGTCCTGGAGATCCTTGGATGAATGATGAAGAAGAACCAGCCTTTCTCCTCCAGTGCTTAGGGGTCATAATGCCAGCAGTGGGTCAAAGAAGAACATGGTCACACCCTATTTGTCTGTGTACATTGGCTGAGGGAACCCTGGCCTCTCCCTTGGTATGATCGGGGCCAGCTTGGAGCCTTGAAGTTCAGCTACATTATGTGGCAGATGGGTGGCCTCCAGGCTTATCCACATGGATTGCTTTAAACACATGGGAATCTTCGGGGAGGGCAAGCTAAATCAAGCATTCCAAGTTAACACTTATGCTTCAGCTCCTTTAACCCTCTGACTTCCCCTTTACTTCTCATAGCATATCAACAAAGTGGAATTCGTTGTTTTATCTCAGTTTTATAGATGACAAAGTTGGAGCTTAAAGGTGGTAAGGGGGTTCCCAAGGTCCTTGATCAACCTCACACAGTGGATGCAGGACCTGGCTGACTCCAGGGCTGTGATTTCTAACACTACCATCTAGAAAACTCGACAAACAAAATCATAGAGGGTGGTGAGCTGCACCCCGAAAGCACATGGGAGCCTCTGGTGATTTTAAGTAGTAGAAGATCCAGTTTGTGTTTTAGGTATATCTAGGGTGAATTTGGAGAATAGACACAATGGGAAGACCAGTTAGCTGGTTGTTGGAGTAATCCAAGCACAAAGCTGAAGTCCTGAACTGAGGCAGCCACAAAGCAGATGGGGAAAGGGATGGTGGGTGAGTTTCTGAATATGACAAGGTTTGCAGGAACCCATGAAAAACTGTGAATTTAGAAGCATCTAACATATCTTATAGAATATCCGGTCAATAAATGTTTAGATTTCATATGTAAAAGTGTTGCGATAGAAACTCCCCAGCATCATAGCTAGCAGAATTGCTGATCACCAATAAAAAACTCTGTCTGTATTCTAATGAACCTGTTCACCTTTCTGTCACTTTGCTGCTTCCCAGCTGTCAGCTAATAATGCTTCTGCCATTGTGAAGTACTTAGAGGAAATGCTTTTACACGTCCTGGACTGCCTAAGTTCCTCATTAGTGCTTAAGTGCCATGGACATTTATGACTATGGCTATTCCTTTGTCATGAATATTATCCCATTATGTCGAAATGCTTTATAGGTCTTGGTAGAAAGACACTACAGGCTGAAAAGTCCTAATTATTATTATTGCCATTATTATGATGAGGGTTTTTAAAGTATTTGCAGAATTGTCTCATTAAAGGACAGTTTATTACAAGTTTACTATCTTGCATTTCTCTTTTCCAGTCTTTCCAATGCTCTTGATTTCTTTTATAATGTTTTCATTGTTCTCACTAATGAAAAGAGAGACTGTTAAAAGTATGCTCATAAAATATAAAGACATATATTTATTTTGAGTCATCTCTTTTATAACAAACCAGTTTCTTACAGCAACTAAATAAGAATATCTAGTTGATTTTCTATCTAAATCAAGTGGTATTTATAGAGTGTTCTCATTTGTTAAAAAATGGCATATTTGCTCTGGCTGGTGTGGCTCAGTGGATTGAATGCTGGCCTGTAAATCAAAGGGTCACCAGTTCGATTCCCAGTCAGGGAACATGCCTGCGTTGCAGGCCAGGTCCCCAGTAGGGGGTGCATGAGAGGCAATCACACATTAATGTTTCTCTGCCTCTCTTTCTCCCTCCCGTCCCTTCTAAAAATAAATAAAATAAAAAATGAGATATTCAAAGAAAATAATCCTGAATAATTGATAGCAAATATATTTTGACATACCATTTGTATGTTTAAGCCTTTCTAAGAGTATATTTAGATATGTTAAGTGGCAGCTGTTAATTTTAAGTGAATTAATTATTTTTAAAGATATGGATGCTTTCTCATATCTTTTCTGATGTATAATTTCAAACTTTTTTCTTTCATGAATGGAGTCAATTCACGAAACTCCAAATATCCTTGGACTTTAATTTTAGAGTATTGGATTTCTCTAGAAAACAGAGACAATGGGTTAAGCTCGATAGGAGATATATTTATATGATCTATTATGAGAAACTGCCTCACATAATTATGAAGGCTGAGAAGACCCATAACCTGTCATCTGTAGATGGGTGACCTAGGAGATGTGATGGTGTAAATCCCAGTGAGATGGGATGAGAAGACCACTGTCCCAGCTCAGCCAGACAGAAAGAATAAATCCAATCTCTTTCCTGTGGCTTTTTGTTGTTGTTGTTGTTGTTGTTGTTCTATTTGGGTCTTGAGAAATTGCATGATCCCCACCCACTTTGGGGAGCATGATCTGCTTTACTCAGTCCATCAATTTAAATGTTTATCTCATCCGGAAACACTGTCACGGACATACCCAGAACCCATGTTCACCTAAATATCTGAGCACCCTGTGATCTTGCTAAGTTGACAAATAAAATTAACCACCAGCACTGGAGAAAGTCTGTCTAGGCAAACAAACAGGTATTACTGTAGCATAGTCAAGGGAATTTCTTTTTCCATAATCAGTTTACTGTGGAACACCCTATTCTCAGCAGAAATTCTCTTTCTACAGTATGCATATTCTATGGAAAGAAGAAATGTCTTCAGAAGTAAATATTCTTGAAGAAATTTAATCTCCATTTTTATAACAATAAAATATAAACTTTTATGGTAGTCAACAAAATATATTTTCAACAAGTTCCAAACAAAAGGGAAAAATGACAAAATTATTTTCTTCCTATAATTTTCTACAATAATTACCACACACAGTTTCTTCCTTTATTCTAGCTAAACTTTAGCAGATTTAATATGGATAACATACACAAAAAGATATGTATCTTTATAAATACATATATACATATATGTAGATAATTTAAATACTAAAAATGAAAATCATTTATAATGGAAGTTTTGCTTGATAAAAATGGTACTCCATCTCAACAATTAAGTATAATCCTTTGGTGGAATAGTTCTGGTGTATGTCTATATCTCTCTATAGACACATACACATACATATGACTTGGAGAAAAAGAATAATGACAAATGTGCTTCTGATTTGGTTTAATCGAAAAACTAGATGAAAAATCAGTTACTTTTCATTTTTTTCCTGAATGTGTTTTGTTTTTTACTTTTTATTTCAAAAAATGTCTTCATCACCTTTTAAAATTAACCACTGGTTATGTTTCTCAAGAAAGTTGAATTTAATTCATCTTTTTAATTCTAGTCTTTCAAATCAGTATAATAGTCTTGAAAAGTTATTCTCTCATGTAACTATGTTTTACAAATGCCAATAAACAATCTCTGCTTTCCCATGAAACTATTTCTTCAGACAGATCTCACATTTTATAAGGACAAAAAGCCACCAGCATTTGTAGGTTGAAATAAATTTATTGTAGCACAGTGCTGTCCTGTTTTTATTATTGGGTAAAGAGAGAGCTATTCAGAGTATGAATAAAAGAAGAATACAGGATCTTTTAATGATATATTCCCATACATTTCTTTATATAAGGTCTAAATTAATGAATTCTGCAAACAAAAACAAAAAGAAATATGTTAATCCAGTGCCTTGTTTATATTTTCTAGATACAAAACAACCCTAGGAATTATTTAACTGAAGAAATTCTAAGAGAAGATAATATATCTTACCCAAGAAAAACCAAATGCATATCAGTTATCTAAAACTTTAGACAGTTGAGGGAGAGACTTTTGATGCTAAAGGAAAACGCAGGATGTAAGAGGGGGCTGTCATCCAGGGCACTGGATGTCTGAGACTTTCCCTGAGACCTACGAAGGTCAGGACAAAGGATTGGAGGGGCCGCTTTGCACCTTGGTTCCTGCCACTGTACACCCCGGGGGTGAGAGTGTGCTCACAGGAGCACTCCTGCTCTGTTCTGGACACTAAATTGGTGCAGAGACTTAGAGAGCAACTTGGAGGCATCCAATGCAATGGAAGAGGACATGCAGTTTTACTGAGTAATTGCATTTGTAGATATTCTAAGGAAAGCCTCAAACTTACTTAAAAAAGAATAAACAGGTAAAGTGTAAAAAGGGCGATGTCAGGCCATAGAGACTTAAAAGAAGCAAGAAATTTTGTTAACGAAAAACTACAAATATCTGTAAAAATATGATGAAATATTGCCTCCTTGAACTAAGGATGGAATGCAAGAACACATAAAAAGGACTTTATTTTTATGAAATATAAGAGCAAAACTTTAAAAGAAAAAGTTGAAAGGTCGGAAGATAATTAGCAGGAAATAATCCAAAAAGCAGAATAAGGAAATCAGGGATTAAACCAGAGATCAGGACTTCTGCACACAGGTGAGCAGCACCGTGACAGAGAGAAAAGCCCTCCCTCCAGGTGATGGCGGAGCGGAGCCCCAGCCCCGCAGCCAGAGCCGGAGCAGAGGCCCCAGGTCCCCCGTGCAGCCCCACTCATTGCCACCCTGTTGTAGAGACTGCTATGTTTCCCTTCGGAAGCACTTAATATCCTTTCCAGAAGTCCAACTGAACACATTAAAATATCATCAGCCAACCCAATACACTAATTTTGAAAAATCTTAGGGGAGCAGAGACTTAGTTGCTTCCAGAAAAAAGATAACAATTTTGAGATCTCACATGTACAAAACTGTCAACTTTATCTTCACTTTTGACAGCTTTGGTCAGGAGCTGCAGCAAGAATCTCGCCCTGTCACCAGCTTGCACCTGTCACAGGAGGCATGCTGGTGGCTGCAGCTCAGACTGAGGCTCAGAGAGGGCCCGTGGCTCTCCTGGTGGAGTGTGGCCCAGGGCGCCCAGGGCGCCTGTACCTGCTTTCTGGACTGGAAGGGAGGCTGGATGCAAACCAGAGAATTCTACATTCATCCTCCATACTTCAAAAGGCCTGGCACACACACAAAAAAATCCTTTACAGCAATCCCTGTTATTAGAACTGACACATGGTAGGAGCACAGAGAAGGGGATTTGCGGAATATTCACACAGCCAATACTATACAACAGTTAAAAAGATTGCTCATGTAATAGAATAAATAAATTCTCATAAACTTTGTGACAGGAGCTACTTAAGGAACAAAATGTGCAGTATGATAACATACAAATTTTAAAATAGGAAAAACAATTCAATGTAAGACTTTTGGATACATGTATATCGAAGTTGCATAAAACACGAACGGGATGACAATTCCAGGGTACTGTTTCTTTCAAAAGTGAAGGAAAAAGGTATTTGGGGGTTTGACAAGGGACTTATATTTTATTGTTAAGTTTTAATTTCATAAGAAATTATGAAACGTGTATGTCAAACTGAAGACTTGAGAAAGCTGGGAATTCATTATGTTCTTTCCCATGTATTTCTTGCACTTCACGAATACTGAGAACTGCAGGCCGCTGAAAGGAATGTGTAAAGCTGCCTCATTATCATCACCATCAGTCCATTCACACAGCCCTGGGCAGCTCTGCCTTCCGAGTGCCTGCAGGGAAGGCTGACTGCTTCCTTCACCTCCTGGCACAGAATGTACTCCACGAACATTGTTTAAAGTGAAGGGAAATCTTGACTTCAGCAAACCTGGAAAGTCAAGTTAACATTTCTTCTTGAAACTCCCAAAGCCACCTAGTAACAGATTGACATCATTGCTCCCAATATTTATGAGTTCTTTCTAACCAATAATTTCCCTTATAAAGCTTTTTGCCTTCTGCTTGCGTTCTGCCTTTCTAAATCTCACTGCTATGGCCCTATTGTTTGTATACCCCCAAAACGTATATATTGAAACCTAACCCCAATGTCATGGTGTTAGGAGGCGGGGTTTGGGAAATAATGAGGTCATCAGGGTGGAGCAACCACGCTGGGGTTATTGCCTTTATAAAAGAGACTCCCCAAAGAGCTCCCTCACCCCTCCCACCATGCGGGACACATTGAAAAGTCTGTGACTTGAAAGAGGACCCTCACCCAACCATGCTGGCACTTTGATCTTGAACTTTCAGTCTCCAGAACTGTGAGAAATAAACGTCTGCTGTTTATAAGCCCCCCAGTCAGTGGCGTTCCAATATAGCAGCTCAAGTGGGCTAGGACGCTCATCCTTTCCCAAATATTCTTGGGGCCCAGGAAGAGCACAGGTTCACACACAGTGGATTGTTTTATGCTCCAGCTCCAAGAGTCTGTGGCTGTTTGCAACCTCTTTCTGTGACAGTCACTGGGCAGGGGAAAGGGCAGGTCCCAATCAACAATCCTGGGCCCTGCATTTCTAGGAATAAACTCACACTAATTCAGCAAAGGTACACTGAAAGAAAACAAAAATATGGCATAGTTCCTGCCCCCTTTCCACTTACTCCTCTTTTAGACATTTCTAACAGTTGTATAAAATAGAAGTGCAATGGACAAAGATTTAGTCCTTTTCCCAAACCTTGGGAGGACCACCATAAAATTCTCTCAGGTTTCAGAGAGAAGAAATATGTTACATCTATTTGTCTGGAATAATCTCAGAACCATCACAAATTGATTTGTTAAAAAAAAGCAATAGATAATTTCATTCCAAAGAAAATTGCATGCTCATTATAATCAGGGATCATTAGCAATCTTGATTATAGAGTCAAATCTGTTTGTGATTTTTAGATATTTTATTGCCTGAAAGAGAAGAACTGAACCAACTGAATTTTTTAATCTATGTGCTCTTATCATATCCTTCAGCCGTCACTCTCATAGCAATGCTGTCTTGCTGTGGGTGACATTGAGGCCTAAAGACTCATGGGCACACAAGTTGCAGGTGGTGTGACGTTTCTGGAACAGTCACGTGTGGAATCGGAAACGTGATGATCTGAGATCTAACCTCAGGCCACCTTTGGGCTGATAGTTGAGTCATTTTCTTCATCACTGTCTTCACTGGGAAAGAGCTTAATCCTGAAAACATATGATCAACATACATAGGATCTAAACCCTCGTGTCTAGTTTTCTTGCTATAAAATGATATGGATTACTTTTTAAAACAAAAGAGTGAAAAATTGGTCATTTAAAAGATTTTCTATATCCATTTTTAAGCATGCAGTAGAATGTTATTCCCCTAAGTGGAATTCTCAGCACCCTGCTGTGTCATAGAAGATGTGTTGGCCGTGCATGTCCTAAATGTCCTCTCTTAAACCACCTCCCTGGAGCCCAGGCTCCAACGGCCACAGGCAGCGTCCATGCCCCTCCCGCCCCCCTTCTCCAAGTGGCCATTACGCACAAGCCACCTGCTTTGCCTGTTCCTTTTCTAGCGTCAGCTGTTGTTCAAAGCCAATGGCCCTTTCAGAGTATGTAGCAGAAGTATGTAGGTAGAAAAAATCAGTGTTGAGATGGGGAAGGATGGAGAGCAGATATTATCAGGTTAGGTTGGTGAATACTATTGTGATGGCCATGATTTTACTCTCACTTGAAAACTCAGTTTACTATCTGAAACCCAAACCCTCCTTGCATCTCCCTCATGTTCCTTGGGTACAGTTGGGTTTCCCTGCCTCTGGCGTTGCTCTGAAATTCCAAGCACAGTAAGTGATACCAGATACTCCCACCACTTAAAACACTGGAGTTTCCATCCTTAAACTCCACTCCTGACTCAAGTCTCTCACACTGAGCTCTCGGGATTCAGCGAAGCTGAACCACCTTTCTCAGCCTGTTAGGAAAACAATCTTCCAGAGGAAGCTCTTCTATAAAACATTGGGACTTTTGTCCCTATGAACTGTCTCTAATGTATTTTTTCAGTGTTTCCCTTTATATTGCTTTATTTAGCTTCTTTCTTTTTATTATTTTTATGTTCTAATATGACATTTAATTGTCTGAAGTCCCAGCTCAATGATGCAGCAACTTTCTCTGAAAGTGGAGTCTCACTGGGAGCGTCCGCATTCATTTCCCTCCTGAGGAATACCTCTTCTTAGGAAAGATCTGTCATCTGTCCCTTGCAGTACTAAGCAATTGTTTTGATTCCTTATTCTTTAGGACAGGCTCTTTCACTCTCATGTTTTTCTTTTTAAAATTCCTTGAAGTAGCTAAATGGAACAGGTACTACTTTTTACTCGAGAAGCACAGAGAAGAGAAGAGAACAGAACTCATCAACACAGGAGCCGCCATCACGCCCAGGGGTCGTAAGAGGTAGCAGGGTCCTTGGAAATGTTTCAAGCACTTGGCGCATAAAGGAACCCGGAGAGACAAACTTTGGACCCATATGCAGCTCTGCAAAGATGCTGACAAAGGACTTCCCAATTTCTTTTTTGAAAACAAAAACAACAACAACAAAACAACACATTTTAATCACATCCATTACAACAGGATTTAATGAGAGAGATTCTAGTCAGAGAAGCTAGGCCAAGTGCCAACCTGGGTATTTTTCTGGAACACAGAATTGAGAAACAGCAGAAAGACTCTAAAATACACACGCAAACCCCAGAAGCACATCCAGACACCCTGCTGCATGGGGAACACATTGCAGCTTCTCCCTCCATCCTCCGCCCATGGCATCTCTCAGGATGCAGTAGAAGGAATCACCGATGAATACATATCTCAGGAAAACTAGCATGTTCATTTTAATATGACATTGTTTAAATGTACCAAAGAACCCCCTAATCCAAATACATATATGCATACATACATAAATAAATAAATACAAGGCTTCATTTTTTAAAACTGGTCATCAATTCCAGAAACTAATCAGTAAGCCCTGTCTACTCCACACCCACATTTGTTATCAACCTAATTGTCGTCCTCAGCGCACAATTACTAAGCAGCCCCATCTCCAGGATACTGTGCCAGACACTTCTGAAAGCACGTTACTCTGTCCCTGCAAGACTTAGGCCTCGAATACAGATGCACCAGGAAGGGGCACTGGGGTTGCATGCCGTGCACACACTCACACATGCACACATTCAAGCATTTAAATTCGTACCTTTATGTCTCTACTGATTTACAACCTTCTTCTGAACTGAAGCAAGCCTCTTGCATATGAAAATAGAACTCATGCAAATAGACATTTAAATCTCACAAGAGAGGCTATGATCACTTGAATACTTATTACGCTTGGTAGTTCTATATAAACAAAAATAAACCACTTTTTCAAAGTATGAGGATCACAGCTCAAAACAAAAATGCAGGGACCTAGTTCTATAGTCCAGTTATGGCAACATTTCCATCCTCTGCACATTTCCTATTAGTAGAAAAAATTTAAAAGTCTTTAAAAATTATAATAGATTTAAATTTTCTATTTTTTAGTTCCTTAATTATTTATTGCTTCTCATGCAGTTTACATTTTAAAAATCTAGTTTTGTCAAAAAATGTTTAATTGAAACTTTTTAGAAAGCATACTTGTTACTAAAAAATTAATCAGCAAAAT
Organism: Micronycteris hirsuta; assembly: GCA_004026765.1. Lineage (NCBI taxonomy): Eukaryota > Metazoa > Chordata > Mammalia > Chiroptera > Phyllostomidae > Micronycteris > Micronycteris hirsuta. Next base: position 76,709 of record PVJI01000565.1, read on the forward strand.
CAGTGAGCTAATTTTAATGATGATTACTATTTCGATGGGTGAATATATTTAGCTTCATCTGGAATGCAAAAACGCTCCCTGACTTGGTGAGATTTCAAGTGAGTACAAACTGCGTTATGCTGTATCTAACAAGCACAGATAGCACATTATCTTAATGCAAATTAGAAAGGTATTTATAGACTAGACCAAGAAGCTGCCATTCAGGTAAGGAATAAATGAGGCAGGAGGGGACCAAATTCAGATCAGCTGGCATGAGGCAGTCCCTGCAGTGACTGTGGCCAGTTAACTGCCCTGCCGAGAATTGCAACAATTTCATTCTATCACATTTTTCCTGTTTTATGAAGGAAAAAAATATATCTGTCAACTTAGGTTAAATCTCTAAGCTACTGTATAATACCTGTTGGGATATGTTTATGAATCCCATTAATCAAAAGTGAGTGTTGTATGTCCAGTATTTAGTCTGAGTGCAGGGCGGAATTTTCCGTGGAACACTGTGTTATGAATTGCAATGACTCATAATATGTTCCCATAAATAAGCCCTCTATGAAAAGTGTATTGTAATAGTTGCTGTGTGGAATATCTGCACCCATAGATTTTGACCTTCGGATCTGTTATGTGAACTACACTTTCTGTCATTTGTTTTTACAGTGGAAGCGTCACATGAAACCATAACATTTACCACTGCACATTTGTTCTTGACTGGTGTAATGTATCGCGAGGCAGCATCCTGCCTTAAAGGCCAGGGCCAGGGAGGGAGAGAGTGGAGGTTTACTCGATGTGGCAGCTTAAAAGGCAAATGTGAAACTCACTTGTTTCCAGAATACCCTGGTGAGAAAAATCGGTATGTTGAAAGAGTTTTTAAAAGAATAAAACTGCCGGAGAGAGGAGATTCAAGAAATTGGAGACTAACAACAGCAATAAGACTAAGGAGATAGCTGTGGCTCATCTGTACCCGGGAATCCCGCAGCTGCGGCACCCCGGGGGCTTCCGGGTGTCTCTCACTGTCAAGGGCCATGGCCTCCCGGACTGAAGGCACCTCTCAGCCCATTTGATCCTTTTTCTTCTCCAAAGCACTGTGGATAAATGAGCAATTAAGGCTTTTGACTCCAGAAGCAACTGGCCTAAAATTAAAAATATTTCTATGTTGTCAGCTAGCGTCCATCACACAGTAAAGAGATATGTTCGCTATTGACTTAGCTACACTCAGCCAAGAGACTGTCTCAGAAATGAACCTCCTGTAGCATAAATGAAATAAAAGGAAAAGGAATGAGTTTTCCTTTTCCCTTAGAGACATTTTTGTTAGCAATCTCTAGTACTGAAAATATTTATTTAACCTTTTGTGATAAATGAAATAGGCACCTTATTAGATAAATGCACACTTTCATTTTCAGTGCTATAATTCTAAATGGTTCAAAGTACCTCAATATTTGCAGAAAATATCCCACGGTCTCTGCTCTTCAGGTTTTCCTTACATGCCTTGACCAAAGCGGGCAGGCTTGCCGACGTCAAATCCCACACCCAAGTGTGTGCTCAAATCCACCTTTCCCTCAATGGAGAGATAAAGTTTGCTTTTATATACCATAAAAGGGAGATTGTATTCTTCCTAGGCACATAGGTTGTGTTTACGTATGTCAGAGCTGAACATACACAAACCAGGCACCTTGGTTTGAAATTAGAGGGTTTGTGTCAGTGCCTGAGAAAATGGAAAGGACTGTGAGGACTTTTCTCCCCTTCTCAGCTAACACAAAGACGTGCTGTCTTTCTAGGAAAACAGGAAAATGGCATTCTGTTAGGAAATGCAGTCCTGTGACTGTTCTTATTAAGGTCTGTCTATTCAACATTTTTTGTGTAGTTTTTACATGCAAAGTGTGCTGAACACAAAGGAATATAAATACTCATTTACTAAAACATCCTCTTAACTCAGAAAAGTCTATTGTGAAAAATAAAGAGAGCCAGTCACTCACCTCCCACCCTGACAATGTTGACAGTGTACTTTCTGTGTGTCATTTAATTCTTTTCAATCTGGTATCTTGTTCTGTCGTGAGATTTTTACTTCAGGAGCTCAAAATTTGCCCAAACCCACTTGTGATTCTAAACATCTCACCCAAGGATTTTTACTTTGGGCTTTGTAAACACCATTCATGTAATCAGCTCCACATCCAGTACCTAAGAGTCTCAGAGAGAGTCCTAGACTTTTCTCTGCCTCACTTTGGTGAATCCCTTTGTCGCCTCTGTAGTTGCATTGATTTTCTGTGCCTCCGTTTCTTTCCTTTACTTGCTTGGTGTGCTTCCATCTTAGGTTGAGTTGTCTCAGAAGGAGACCTTGAGATAAGGATTTGGTACAAGTATTTATTACAGAAATTGCTCTAGGAGAAACCAACTGGTAAAGGAGTGAGTGAGCCCGATAAAAACGAGGTTCAGGTGAGGGCTCGATTGAGCATCATCCACAGGAGACTTGGGGGTGGGACATGCCACAGAGTGAGTGTGTTCCTGCTGGAGCAGAGGAGGGGCTTCTGTGGTCGGGACCCTCACTGCTGAGGCGGGGCTGACAGGGAAGCAGGAGCAGGGTGTGGACTCCAGGATCTGCTAGGGCATTCCTCTGAAAAAGTTCTGTAGGCTGCAGAGCCCAGGGCGCTGGGGAAACATAGACTGCTGGGGCCGAGGACCGAGGGGTCTGGATAGGCAAGACAGCATCGGCCACCACTGTGTCGTTGGAGTTTCTCAAGTTGACCAATTCACACAGTCACTTCTGCTCTTTCTTACTACATAAATGCGTTTGTAATGCTCTATTTTACCTTGTATAGCAGTGAAGTCCAGGGGTCTTTCAGAGTATCTCATATTTAATGCATATCATTCATCAAATGAAAATTTACCTCCAGGAATATATAACAAAACTTGGAAAAATGAAAAAAAGACTAAAAGGTATTTCCATTTACATTATTCCAACTCCACCACCGGTCTAATAAATTCGTGGCATATATAAGTTGAAAGTTGAGGTTGTGTATTTTCTTTGAAAATAGAGAAAAAAGGAAAATAAGCAGAAATAGCAAGTCATAGGTTTTTATAATCGAATGTTTGTGATAAACTCAAGAATATTTATTAAGGAGATAGAAGAAAATGAGTAAGAATTTAGCATTTATTGAGAATATCTTGAGTCAGTTGTACAGAAGTGATCTCATTTAATTTTCAGAACTTCCATTATGGTTGAATTATATTATTTATTTTACTTTTTTATTTTTATTTATTGTTTTTCAGTTACAGTTGTCTCACCTTTTCCTCATTGCTTTCCTCTACCCCGTACCCCTAACTCCCAGTCAATCCCCCCATTGTCCATGCCCGTGAGTCCTCTATTCCTGTTCCTTTTCTTGCCCCTCCCCGTTCCTTTCCCCACTATCCCCCCCCTGCCCCCGCTTCTTGTCACTGTTAGTTTGTCCTTTATTCCTATGTCTCTGGTTCTATTTTGCTCATTTGTTTGTTTTGTTGATTAGGTTCCACTTATAGATGAGATTGGTATTTGTCTTTCACCACCTGGCTTATTTCACTTAGCATAATAGTCTCCAGGTTCATCCATGCTGTCGAGAAGGGTAGGAGTTCCTTCTCTCTTTCTGCTGTGTGATATTCCATTGTGTAAATGTACCACAGTTTTAATATTTTTTATTTTGTTGACCAATAAACTAAGACTTAAATAAAAGGTCTTGTCCAAAGTCAGATAGCCTGTAAGGAGTATAGCTGAAATGCAAATCTGGCTTTCCTAACTGAAAAATGATAGGTGTGCCTTTCAATTTTTACTGTTTGCACCATCAGTAAGATGTGAGGAAGAAAATGGGTATTGAGCAACAGAAAAATAAATCAGGAGCCAAATATTTGAAATCTGTTGTCTCACCCTTAATTTACCAAAGAAAATTAACTGACAACCTAAGACTATGCTTACTTTGGTCAGTATTTAAGTGATTTTAGACTGTACACTTAACGTCATATATTTTTACTATAAAATGTGTTGGCCACTGAGACATAATTGCAAATTTCATTGCTCACTTACATGTTGCACACATTTTAATTCACTTTTTTATACCTTCATTCCACAAAGAGTTACTAAGCATTTACTGTATTTTCTGAGGAATGAAGATAAAAAGATGATTAACCATAATCTCTACCATCAAGAATCTTGCTATCTAATGATTAGTCAAATAAATTTATTGAAACGCTATCAGATAGAAGATGTGCTTTGTATCATAGCGGTGTAAACAATGGAATAGCTAACCCTGCATGAAAGATGTAGAAAAGGCTTCATAAAGAAAATTATGCTTGATAAAGCCTTTAAAATTACTAGTATTTATCAGCCGGAGGGGTGGATATTAAGAAAAGGAAGCAGCAGAAGAAAATCAACAGGCTCCCAACACGTGAATCAGTATGATTTGTAGCAAAATGTAAGTGGAACTTGCATGACTGGGTATCTGTGATACATATTCCAAGCAATACAGTCCCATTTTAAGTGCATAATTCAAATAATTTAATTAGTTATAAGATTTGAGAAACTATCTAAAGGTAAGGGAATTATATGTTTTGGGGGGTATGTTTGTTTAATTAAACTTTTTACTGAAGTGAAAAATACCTATAGGAAAGGGAACAAACTATATGAACTGCTTGCTGAATTGACACAACATAGACGTCCTGTGCAACTATCACCCAGGTGATAGGAGTGTGACTCCCAATACCCCGACCCCACGTCCTCAGGGAGAACACGCGGTCAGTGCACTCCACAGTCATGCTGTCAGCTGAGGTCAGTGCACACTTCATCTCCACAGTCTTTATCCACTTCCCCACTCAGCTTCTGATTCCACAGATCCGTGCAGTCTCTGCTTTCTTTATTTTTATAGACTTAGCGTGTTCCATAGTCACTGAGGCTTCTAGGACAAAATACTGGGTTTTCTGTCTTTTCAGGTATATAATTCCATCACATCTCCCTACTTTCCTTCAAGGGTGAGCTGGCCCTGTGACTGAGTTCTCACCAAGGCAAGGAGCCAGCATGATAGGTGTCACTGGGCCATAGCTTCACAGAAGTGGGTTTGTCTTTCTTTATCCATGTGTTTCTTTATTGATATCACCAACAACACGTAGATGACAGTTGAGGCACAAGCGCGAGATGAAACAAAGGGTCCCTGAATCACACAGGGAGGATGGCTTTGTGACAGCCAGGAATAAGGCAGAAAGGAACTTCATTTGTATTCAGCTCTGAAATATTGGTGTCCATTTGTTGCAGCAGCATTACTCACATGCGAACTAGGAATTGAGCCAGCGAGCAGGAAATGTCCATTTCATGTAGACGAAGATGCTTTAATTTGAGGAATCTTAATTCTCTTATGTGAGTGAAGTATAGACTATCCGTAGGAGAAGAGTATGGGGTTTGAGAATGCAGGCTTGGGGAAGGAAAACATAAATTGAAATTTTGTAGAAATGTGATACTGTATGTCTCTTTTGTCACTGTAAAGTCTTTCGCTTTTTTTGTGGGCAAGAGTGAAAATTGAAGATCACTGAGTAGGAAAGAAACATGATAACGTTTTTGACTCAATGTGCTAACCGTATTTGCGACGTAAGCCTGCATGATGGGAGCAAGGAGACTGGCTGCTAGTCTTCACACGTAGGCAGAGCGGAGAGAGCATGACTGAGAACAGCTGGAGAGAGGAGGACGTGGGGGACGAGAGCGGTCACTGAAGGGAATGACCAGATTTGGTTCTAATCGGACAGAAAATGGGAGGCAAAACTATAACAAGACATGACAGGATCCATGGGTGGCGGGGAGGGGAGAGCGGGTGAGCAAGGGGATTTTGAGAGCAGGGGCACTACTCTGTATGATACTATAAAGGTTAATGCATGTGTGAAAACCTATAGAACTACACGAAACAAAGATTATGGACTTCTGTTCGTAGCAATATATCATCAATCACATCGGCTTATCCATTACAACCAATCCACCAAAACTGAGGCTGTAAAAACGTGGGGCTTATGGTAACTCTTGTTATTATCCACTCAATTTTTCTGTAAACCTAACATGGCTCGAAAAACAAAGTCTATTAATTAAAAAAAAAAAAGGAAATTGGACAGTTTACATGTTATCATTCCCACATATGTGTAACCTTGCTTATAAAGTTCAACCTAATTTATGCTCCCACTTGCGTGGACCCTAAGCTCTCACGCTGCTGCTGTCCCAGCAATGGGACAAGGTTGTGGACATGGCCATCTTGTGTTCCTTTGTTACGCCATCACTCACGTTGTTAAAACTTGCAACCACAGCTTTCGATCCCTGTGTCTTTAAACATTGACAGTAAGTTCAGCTGGGGAAAAAAAAATGGTTCTCTTTTTTAGTTACTGAAACAAAAGAAAAGAAAGTCTGAGTGACTTAACCATGATCTTCTGCCAAGTACAATAAATGAAGAGGCTGGAGATGAAATAATTTCTGACCGGAACATCCCTTGTTGTTGGACCAGGCGAAGGCCCCCTTGCCAAGCGGAATATCTCCCTGCTCAGGATTCGCTGGTGTCCTCACATGGAAGGCACGCTGAATGGCAGCAGCACTCACCGAGGCAGACACAGTCAGCAGGCCTTCACGTACGCACTACTACACGTGTCTCCCGTGGGCTCCTGCAGCCAGTGACAGAGGAGAACTGAAGTCTCCGGCAGTACCTCCAACTGTACCAGTAGGAGGGCCACTCCAGAAGCCCAGCCCCAGAGTCAACTGCAGACAAATATTTCTCCACTGTAGTCCTTGTTCTTATCCTAGAGCCGGGTGAGATGAAACACAGGGACGTGACTGTGACTGGCTGCCAAAATCACACCTGTGGGGGCCCAGCTTCTCTCAGTGCTTCTTTCCTTCACACGTGAGGCTCGCCAAGGTACCTAGTGGATTCGCTATGTTGAGCATCATCAGCCCCAAGAAGGGACATGAATCAGTCACAGAGGACCCACCTGGGAGTTATAGGTCCTCGCTTCCTATGTGGATGGAGTCCATGTTGGGGAGGGTCTTTCCTGCAAGGACATGGGCCTGAACCAAGCAAAAGACATGTGACCAAGATTCTTCTCTTGCTTAGCCAGGATACAAGGAACTAGTTCTAGTACAGAACAGTTCCTCAACCTCCTTCCTGTTGATACCTCTGGATCTGAGGATGCTTCATCAAGGGGGGCTGTCCTGAGCACTGTAGGATGATTAGTAGTATACCCTTGGCCCCTACCTACTAGACGCAGTGGCACCCCCATGTGTGACACCAAAAATGCCTCTAGACATGGCCAGTGTGTCCTGTGTATCAGGTAAAATCACCCCATTTGAGAACAACAGGTATTGGTGATGTCCCTAATGGCAGGGGATTATCCTGTACAGGAAAAATATTTCCCACCTTCTTTTTTCACTTTTTAGTCAGTTGCTGCCATGCTGAGCCCAAAGAAATAGTCAATTGGATTCTTAATTCTGTGATTTCTCCCTGCATTTGCACAGTAAATGAGGGCTAACTATTCACGTGTTCAATACAGAGCAGATGAAGCTGAGTGTGAGCAAGCCTGAAAGATCGCTCCACATTCGTCAGCCCGACAACAGAGGGCCGGCTCTAACGGACTTCACATCTGCCTGGGGGAAATGGCACCAGAATAGTTCAAATAAAAAGGCCAAACGGCCTGACTCATTTTGGAAGAGTAGTTCAAAAAGTGAACCCTATTTTAAAAATGCACATTTTTATTTTTATCTAGGACTCTGATAGTTCCACTAGAGATAAATGACTCCTTCTCAGAGGGGAAATAAGAAGCCATTTAATCTTGGCCTTCTAGTGCTTGAAACTATTCCACCGCTGTGAACTCATTTATTATTTTAAGCTCCCAAAAGAGGATGGAAGAATTTAGCAAACTTTCATGTGACCACATATTGCTAATAGAACAACTTCCAATTTGAAAAATGTCTACCTTTCTGAGAAGACACTCAGTTCCATCTACCACATGATAGATTTCAGTCCCAATTTTGATCTTGTCCAAAAACCACTGATTATTTAAAATACTCTTATGGAGCTCACTTTTCTTCCAGGCATTACCCTAAGTATGGGAATGATTCTTCCAACAAAAGATGATGTAAGTCCATGACAGATTTCTTCAGTTAAGTGGGGACTAGTACCTCACACTACAAGTGCCCCGGAGGGAAGGCCGGTGCTCCTACGTGAAGGGCGCTGCCCTAGGTTCACCAGCCAGGCTTCGTGGAAGCAGCATTCAAGCCGAAGCACAGGGAGCAGCTGGCCAGATCAGGGTAAGAAGTATCTAGGCAGAGGCAGAGGCAAACCCCAGAGGGGCTATCATGAACGTGTTGCTGTTATAAAGTCTCATACATAACCCTCTGAGTTAGGAGTTCAGGGACTGGCACCTAGTGTGTTGCTTAGAAATTCTGTTCTCTCCCTGGGAGAAAAAGAGGGAGAGACATTTCATTTGATGATGGTGAAGGATCACTTCCTCACCTGACCCAAGTGTGCGTTGGGCCCCCACCCCTGTATGCAGTTAATGACCCTCAGTTTTGACTCAAGGCCCCTCCTCCTGGAAACTGCACAAGGCCACTCCAGTTTCTATTGGTCCCTTCTCCAACATGCTCTGACATTCTAGAAGATTCTGACTAGGTTTCCACTTAGAATTCTAGAACCCTGCCAGTACTATTCAAATAGACAATTAATTATATACTTTATGGCTCATGTATTTCCTGTGCACAAGATTTTGGCTTTCTCAACAAAAGTATAATATATAAATTCTCCAAAGACAGGAAGTGTTTTTATCATGTTTTGGTCTGTACCTCTCAGGGAACCTTACCCAGCTTTACAAGTAAGTCTGCAAATAAATGACTTAAGCAAGTGTAAAATGAAAAGCAAAGAAGCTTCTAGGAGTAGAGTAGAGGGCAATTGGCAGTGACAAAGTGACCGCCACATGCAATGGTGGTTCATACTGGTCAGAGGTTTCTTTCTCTCTCAAGGGACAGTTGAGGTTGGGTAGACAGGGATCATGTCCAGAACCAGGCAAGCCTGGCAGCATGCTGTGCTCAATTCACATCTTCCCAACACGCTCTAATCCTTGCAATATACATCCAGCAAAAAGAAAAGAGAGATCCTGTTAGATGCAAGTTGAACATATCATGGATGCACATATTCTACTGAGAAGAATGTAATTTCAGGCCCAGGGGAATCTGGGAGTGATAGTTAACTAGACAGCTATCACCAGGAAGAATGAGGAGTCCATGTGATGAGACAGGAGAATCTCCTCTGCTAAGCACAGCGCTTTGCATGCTTCCACCAATCCATAAGCGCCCCCCCTTCTTTTTACCCCTCTACCATGCATGGAAGTACGGGGAATATTTTAAGCAGAATGAAAGAGCCTAAAATGATTATCTGGGGGTTGTGCTTATAGAATAGAACAAAAGATTACTCTACCATTCCCTCCACCCCTCCACTTCTACCATATATCATAGAAGAAAAATTGTTGAACTTTTTGAGCTAAAATGAAAGAATAAAGATAAAAATACAACATTCTTTTCTAAGTACTTCCAAAGATGAGACACATAAGCAATGGTATCTACAACTTAAAAAGTAATTAATTGCTGAGCAAAAACAATGTCCATTAATTAATTTTTAATTTTAGTACTTTCAAATATCACAAAAAATCATCAACATAAACAACAAAACCAACCTGATTAAAAATGGTTAAAGGACTATTTTTAAAGAAACGTTTCTCTAAAGATATGCAAATAGTCCACAAACATATGAAAAGTTGCTTAACATCACTAACTACTAGGGAAATGCAAATAATAAAACATAATTAGATAGTCCCTCACTACCATTGTGATATCTACTACCAATAATAATAATAATAAATGTTGACAAGGATGTGGAGAAATTGGAACCCTTGCACACTGCTGGTGGGAATAAGAAAATAGTACACCACTGTAGAAAACAGAATAATGTTTTATCAGAAAGTTAAAAAATAGAACTACCATATGCTCCAGAAATTCTACTTCTGGTATGTACTCAAAAGAATTGAAAGAAAGGACACGAAGAGATATTTGTACACCCAGGCTCATAGCAGCATTATCCACAATAGCCAAAATGTGGAAACAACCCAAATGTCCACTGGCAGATGAATTGATAAACAAAATGTGGTGCATATACATACAATGAAATATTATTCAGCCTCCAAAAGAAGAAAATTCTGACATATGCTATTATACAAATAAACTTTGAGGATACTATAATATGTGAAATAAGCCAGTCACAAAAAAAAACAAAACAAACAAACAAAAAAAAACAAGTGCTGCATGAGTCCACTTATAGTCCTATCTCAGGATAAGACCCAACAACCTGTGTTTAACCCAGCTCTCCAGAGGCCTGAGGGTGTGCTAACATGGGAGAACCTCTGCACTAATGGAAAAACAATTAAACTGAGCTGTACTTAATCCCATGAAACAGCTCAAAGATGTCAAGTGACTGAGTTGGGCAAGAGGGCGGCTGGCGTCTTCCTTGAGGAACTTATATTTGAGCTCAGGTCTGAAGGATGACACAAGGGACTTTTGTGGCACTGAGAATGGGATGTGACCGAGGGATCCGGGGTGCAAAAGTCTTTGACAGGATGAACACTGGTTCTCTGAAGGAACAACAACCAAAAGCCCATGTATGGAAAACACAGAAAAGAAGGATATAGCCACATAAGACAAAAATCATGCCATGGAGAGACTTATACCATAATTAGCTCTTGATTTTTAAGAGGAAAGAAAAATAGAGGGATTTTAGAATGAGGGTCATGTAATAACAGTTTTCATCATGAGAAAAAAAAAACCTGGCTACGGCATGGAGAAGTTGTTAAAGGACCATTACCATGATGCAAAGACAACAGTTAATAGCTGTTAGGGCATTTGGGGCAAGAGACGTTGGTCCAAGATGATAACAGAGATCGGAAGTGATTCAGGGTGAAGCATCATGACGACATTGTAGGTGTGCAGGAGGATGCATGTTTCCTAGTCTCAGGAGAGCTGTTTGGGCTATTTTTGTACACTAGAGTCATTGGTAGTCACTTGACAATTGAAATCAGGTGAGTGAGTAGGAAAGAGTCTAGGATGAGAACAATGACCTAATCTTAAGTAACAACAGGAGGGTTGACCTATGCCCAGAGTTGAGATGAAACTGAGATTGAAAAGGCAAGGTCAGAAAAATATTAGTGTAAGCTGTTTACTTGAAACCAAGGAAGCAGGAGCTCCACAAAGTGAGGAGTGATCAGTAGTGATATTCACTCTTCGGTAGTCAAGTAAGAAGCTTCAAAGTCATCATTGGATTTGTTGACATGGGGATCCTGGTGGCCTTAGACAGCATAAACCAGTGGAATAATGGGAGAGGAAATCAAACTGAAGTGAGTTAAAAATTGAGAAGAAGGTAAGAAAATGGAAACGAGATATGCAATCAGCATTTATGAGAAATTTGCCTGGGGTAGAGAAACATCAATCAGCAGGTTAGGAGAGATTCTGTTGTCTGTTGTTTTTTCAAATGACACAATAGAACTATATTTTGAAAATATTGAGCTAATATGTTTTCCTATATATTCTAATAAAACATGTTCTCTGGCAGCTCTTTAATCATTACAGTCCCAGGAAAGGATAAAAACAGATGCCCCTGGGGAAGGAAGAAGACAAGAAATGGAGGAAGACTTGGGCAGAAAGGAGGAACTGAAGTCAACTGTTTGGGACAAGTGAAAGATAGGGTGATGAAGACACATATGCATCCTCCAACCTGCCCTATAAGGGGAAGCATGTTGAGGGGAAGCCTAAAGGAAAGGAACACTCACTTAGCTATCCCTCTGAGACTGGGAGGGAAGACTGACTCACAGGATTTCCGCTCACCACTTGTAAAGTTTCTGTGGACAAAATGTCCGTGAACAAGCCTTAGCGACATTCCCTGATGACATTCTGGCATCCTCTGCAATGTGGTAGTGATGCAGAAGTTCTCCTTTGCTCAAAGGAGTGGCTGAGAAAGAGGGAGCTTCATACACAGCCACAGGCTTGCCAGGAGGTACTTTGGGAAAAAGAACAAGGTCTATGGGGAGGGCTGAAGACCCAGTGAGAGAAAGATCTATACTTCAGGGTGCACAGAGTGAGCATGAGGGCCACAGCAGGACTAACAGTCCAGGCAAACCACCAAGTAATGAGATTCACCAGTTGGAGAACCAGAATCCCATGCTACTGTGCTACCCAGAACCACTGAGAACAAGAAGGTTTCCATGGAGATGTAGGCAACCAGAAACCAACATGAGAAACTTAGAGCACAGATCCAGAGCTCTCTTCCTCCTGCCTAGGATCCTAAAGGAAATTTGAGAGACTGCCTTGCTGAATAAGATCATGATCCTTGACATAACTTTAAATCTAGAATCATTCTAATTTACAGATTAGGTATTAGGGGGAGTTTTGGATCAGCTTTAAATCAATACATGAGCTTCTATGATCTGTGTATCTGAATGTGATAAAGGTGACCTTGGTACCTCACTAAAATGAGGGAGACCTAAGAACACTTAAATGTTAATGAGGAGCATCCTAGTGAGGGAAGGTGATGAATATAAGAGAGAGAAATTCCAATCACATGCTGCAAAGATGCTGGACACCAAAAATGTTTGACCCTAACACTTCCCCACACCAAAACATTGTTTTCTAAGCAATTAGTTTGAGACTCTATGCTTTTTTTCCTTTTTCTAAATAAACATTCTAAGGCCTGGTATAATCTTCCCGTGGAGAAGGCCTGTTTTGTGTCTCAGTTGCTTGCAAAATTTCTGTCAACTAAGAGTCTGTTTCATAAATCTGTATAAAATTCATGTCTTATTAGAGGAGATTTTAAAATTTCTTCCCTTAATCAAAATGATGGCAGAGGAAGTGATCCTAATCCTCCTGTATCAATATGAAAATCATTAGTAAGCAACTCTGCCTCTTTAACACAACTTAGAGGCCTGATCTTAGACCGTTCACAAGCCAGGTGTTCAACCTTCAAACAAGACCAGCAGAGGAGAGCCCAGAGTAACCCAAGGATCTTGGCTGGACTTCTTCCTTCCCAGGTGTTTTCTCCTCCTGTGCCTCAGGCTACGATCTGAGAGGCCCCAGCTTCATTTTCTTCATCCTCAATTTCATTATTTCAATGCTCTCCTAACCACAGGCCAGGAAAGAACTGACAACCCAATTGAAACTATGGCAGGCCACTGATTGACTACATCATCTTAGGTTACTAGTCATCACTGGGGTGAACGCTCTTGAAATCAGACGGGGAGACAGACAAAAATACTCCAGCTATGCACCCAACAGTGAAATCTTGTTGTAGAAGGTAAGTAGAGATTCTTAAATGTGAGGCCAAACCAAAGCCTACATGTCAAATATATTGTTTTACAAATATTGTACTGTTGAAGATGAAGGTGATATAATGAAAAAAATATTCTGCAAAACCTTTGTTGAAGAGAAACTTAAACTTAATAACTACATGCTGCTTTTTAAGAATGCTTCTAGATGACTTGAAGATAGCCATTCAGCAGTTTTACTGAAACAATGAGCAAACCTTAGGGGAAAGTCTTCAGACAGTTCATCAACAATCCAGATAGATTCCTTTGCAGATGCCCAAAATAACCATACCCAAGGCCAGGGGTTACAAGGGGGACATGGTTTCTGTCTGTCTTTATAAGCTTCAGTTTGTTTCATCCACCCCACAGCCATTTTCCCACCCATTCTGTAGACTTGAAGCTCCCACAATTGCATGAGGTCAAATACCCAAATACGAACCTACTGAGCTGTCACCGTCCCTGATTTAAAGCTGACTGGTGCAGGCTTTTGCACTGAGTGATTCCAGAGGGACAGACTCTTTAGGATGAGCCCCCGAGTTGTTCTGGGTTTTCTGGAATTGGTTTTCTGATCTGATTAGATTCACAGGTACTGAGGAGCCTATTTCTAGTGCTAAAGGGGTATCTAGCATGTAGTGGCAAGGGAGGTACTCCAATTATCACCTTTCCATACCTGCAATTAAGTGAGGACAAATTCGGGGTGGCCAGGTATTTACTGATTTTAAAATTTTGGTGAAAACAGGAGTATAATTAGCTCGGCTGGGTACTTGTAACTATGCAAATTTAGGAAAAGAAAATTATGAGTTCAGGGCTTTAAATTCCCATATTAAGGTCTATATAAGAAACCTAGAAGCTTCTATATTGTCCCTGGAAGAAATCTTATCTCCCGTAATCAGAGGACGAAGATTTCTGAAAATTAAACCCAAATTCTAATCTGCAGGTAGATAAATTTCAGCCCAAATTGAATTCCCAAATCCACAAGGTCTTTTTTTTTTTTTTTAATTAAAATTGGACATTTATTAGAAAGAAATGGGATTTGGAAGTTAGGCATAGGTTTATGTCAACAAATTCTGATGAAGTGAGGGAGTCCTTAATTTTGTGAGTCCTTAATTTTGGTGGCCTTCCTGGCCAGTGAGACAGCCCTCACCCTTGCTGGAGGGAGTTTGTCCTCCTTCTCATGATAAACATCTAATGCCTCTACTCCAGCAACTTGCCTACTAATCCTTGTTAAGATCTACTCCCATCACTTCTCCTTATAGTCCTAAAAGTAGATTTATGTCCCAAATTTGTGATGGGATGTGACAACCACCAAAGAGTTGCATAATCAGCTCATTGGTATCAAAAGCAACCTGGGGAATAAGAATGGCAATGAATTTTAAGGGTGTGTGATTAACATGGGAAGAACAGAAGGTTAGATCATTCTGAATCTACTGAGAGTGACTGACTGACTTAATGTTTATTTGAGAGGCTAGGAGTGACTCTGACAATTTGCTTGACAGATTGACTAAATCATGGACCCAACGGTGGCCAAACTGAATGAAGTGGGAATGTCAGGACCTCCTCATTGTATTGCAGAGAAGGGCATTCAAAGGCATAGAAATATTGGCTTGTAGGAGTGGATTTATCGCAGGCCACCTCTCTGGGCTGTAGCAGGCATTCACTGCCTATCCGATTCTGAGCGATACAGCTACCGGCCAACCCAGCAGCACATCATGACCGAGGTGCTATCTGACCTACCAAGCCATACTTTTTTGTGACTTTCCTAAGGACTTTCAAATATGTTGTTACAACTCAGAAAGATAGAGAAGATTGGGTCTATTCTGATATTCTGAGTTGAAAAAAACTGAGGTTCATGTAAAAGTGCATTTTATATTGACAAAATAGTGCATGTATCTGTATAGCTACCACTCCAGATGGGTGAACACTGAGGATAATAATAGATCAATGGCTAATTTTATTCAATTATAAACAGTGCATTGAACCACATCTAACAATAAATATAAGAAAGAACAGCTCAAGTTGCAAACTTAAAATACTTCAGGTAAGATTATACTAAACCACACTGAGCATATATCTGTGGTAAAAATACATTATAGCCTTCATTGCACAGAGTAAGTGAGATGTGTGGGAAATGGCTTGCCCTTTTCTTCCATTAAAGGACAGAGGTTTTTTTT
The DNA here is from genome assembly GCA_004026765.1 of Micronycteris hirsuta. Lineage (NCBI taxonomy): Eukaryota > Metazoa > Chordata > Mammalia > Chiroptera > Phyllostomidae > Micronycteris > Micronycteris hirsuta. The sequence continues at coordinate 92,245 of PVJI01000565.1, forward strand.
GTTTTTTTTTTTTTTGAAAAAAGATGGTTCAATTTCCTCCCTTCAAGCTGCCTTTTTAAAATAACATAACATAACACATACTTTGACACAACTCCACATGACTCAGAGGCCCTTCTCAAAATAAGACCAGAGCACATTCGTGGAGACTGAATCACCTCTAACCTTCCGAACTTGGGGAGGATTACTAATCAGGATGTGTTTTTGTTCCTGGGATCCTATGGGAAAGTTTATGTTCTGACAGCTAACCTAACATTTAATCAGTTATATTATCACTGGAGCTGTAAACAAGCTTTGTTTCTCTTGTTTTCTCATTGCCTCACCAAGTATGAAAGACAAGCCACGTAGAACTATGGGGTTTCCATATAAATAAAGACCACCCATCTCTAGGAAATATGTGATTCCTGAGATTATTAGAAAAAGAAAAAAGCAATTTATAAAAGTATGAGACATTCGTCCACATTAGGACCTCCATGCAGCATTTTAGCCCTGAGAGACAGATATCTTCTGAGTTAATTATTCCTATTCGGGAGAAGTTTTGGGGAAAGTCAAACACAATTTGGCATTTCCTTTGTGATTAAAAAGTGAGAAATAAAATTGCATCGTGCATACCACTCGTGTGCACTGACCTATACCGCTTTGAACGTTATGCAGTAGTGACTAGTCTACATTTCAATGATTCTTGCAAGTTTAGAGACCCTTGTTTAAGCAGAATAGCTTTAGTTTAGCAGAAGGACAATAAACCTTGACTAATGCCTGGATTTGAATCTTTGTTCCTGCCACACTGTAGCTCTCAATTTCCTATTCAAAAAATAAGGATGAGTGATATTTAGCTCACTGCAAATAAAGAAAGCTCATGCCTGTAGACATGTTTTCTAGGCCTTAAAGACTGTCCGCTTTGTAACTGCGATTGCTCTCCTGACTAACCAGCCTCATCCCTGCAGGGCCTTCGTTCTTCCACCTGCTTAGTCAGTGTTTCCTTAGTGACAGGGCCTAGAAGATAAGGAATTGTAATCACTTCCTGTGAGTGATGTCTTTCCCTCAGTTGTAGAATGAGTAACATTTGTATCATTTATTTTTAAGCACTAGCATATTTGAGAACTCTATATCCCCCTAGGCATTTGGTTAAATCAGCCTAGAATACTGATGGCTTCTGAGCTCAGCAATTGTTCCTTATGTCCCTCCTTCCCCTCATCCTCACCCCACCACTCTAAAGGACAGTTAAACTGTTAACAGCAGATCCTCTCTTTAATGCTCTCCTGGACACACAAATTGATTTAAATCATGGAATAGAGGAAAGAATTCTTGTCTGAAATAGTCATCTTCCAGATGTGCCCACACTCAGGCTTGGTCCAGAATGTCACATCCTGGTGGGAAGTGACTGTGTGTGTTTTTTTCGTATTCAAGGTCCTGTTGACAAAAGTAAATGTCACAGGTGTCCCTCTGAAATTATCACACAGTGACCGTTCCTAGTCAGAAAGAACGGAAACATGATCATGTCTCAGCTCCTGTGCACCTTTGAAAGTCTACCTTTTCAGGAAGTTCAGTTCTGTTTCACTGATAGATTTCAAAAAATTAATCTTCAGGGGCAAAATTTAATGATAACACCAGTAATAGCAATCCTCTTTCTGTAGCCCAAATTCCCAGTCTGATTTCTTGATTTTTTTAAATAGTGGAGCATAATATCTGAGAATTGCGGGTGCAATTTATTTTCATTCCTTTCTTTCTCCTCCACTTGCCTCCTGCGACTCCTGCTGGTCCTCTGTTATGCAATTAAAGTAATCAGTGGGCACTTTGGCTCCCTTTTCCTGGAGGCAAACATTTTGTTTTCACTGTTTTAACTTACTCAAAGGAAGATTTTTAAAAAATAGGTTGAAGCACACCAAGCAAACAAACAAGTAAATGTACAAAGGCCCACTGTGGTTGTGGACAAGGACGTTGGAGAGCAGCCTTCTGCAACAAATGTCTGGCTGTTGAAACCAAGATAGGGCTAAACCCTTGGGGCCACATCTGGGAGTGTGACTGTGTGAATGGTGTTCAGCTGGCCTCCCACGCAGCAGGAATTCCACCCAAACTATGCGCTTTGTATGTGAGGACAGAAAAAAATGTGTTTGGAATATCGCTAAGGAAACCCAGATACATTATCTTTGCCAGAGTACAAAAGACAGTTGTTAGTGACTGACTCAAAATGACTAAAACAGAGAGCATGCGTTTAATGATGTTGATGGAACAGAGAAGGAGAAAGAAAGGGTGGGCATATTTTTTTTTATGCCCTAACAAGAACAAGATACCTCCCTTCACAGCACCCGGGACGATTTCCACTGCTCTTTTCTCATGTCTACGGCTTTTTGCAGGCAAAGAAGAAATAATAAGGCATTTTGGTCTTTCCACTCAGAGATTTTGGCTGCCACAAACTGATCTTGCAAACATCAAGATGTTTGTTCCTTCTTCCACACACCCCTGAAACGTAGCCTGTTTCAATATGTAGTACACAATTAGGTACGTTCTCACCCCAGAATTGATGTTTGACCTCAGGATTTTGACAGTGTGTTTTGGCTTTCAAACTCTTACTCCGAGAAGACATGTGTGCACTGGTGTGTGTGTGTGTGTGGTGTGTGTCCGGAGCCCTAAATTCCACACAGCAGTTTAGTTTCATTTTAATGCCACTTAATTTTGAGCATTGTGATAACACAGCAAATTACTCTTTAAACATAAATTGAAATACATTTATGTTTGTGAAGTTTAGGCAATAATAACACCATCTGTAGTATACTTTAACATATTGCTAACTATATTAAGATAACGGGAACAATAACTTATTTCGTTATAATCTCTTTCCCACTTTTCCTAAGGCGTGTGTTATGCAATTGTTACTTCAGTGTGGGTCAGCGGGCGTCGGTCTCTGTTTCACAGGGTCTAGTCCTAAATCCCTTCATACTATCATGCATTAGTTTCTCTTCTGCTGTTGCATTTTGGTCACAAAGTTAGAAATTCAGACTATTAAAATATAAAGATATTAATTCTCCTTAAAATTGTCAGGGCAGAAGAGTCCAAAGTCGGCCTCTTCATCTAGTAGAAAATGATTTGGGTAATCTCAGCAAGGATCGTACACACTGAGGAACCATTTTCCTTTTGCTGAATGTGTTAGAAGTGGTGGGGAACCCTTCTGTTGTCTCCTAAAGCAACGACAGAAAAATTGGCACCTTTTTATCCACACACGTACATGGATGTATCTTCAAGAATTACACTCATACTTTTTTATGTTTATTTTTTTTTCCTTTTTGGCTGAAAGCTCAAAACAGATGTTGTTCTAGGAAACCAGTGCATAACCTATGGGACACAACACCAAGTGTATAACCCCAACCTCAAAACTAGGTTTGGTAGAAATATTTGGCTCTTGTAGTAGAGGCACCTGGGAGCTAATTGACATGACAGACGTGACAGGACTGGATGTGAAAGAAACCAGAACCCCAGAGTTTGTAGGCATAGGCATAAAATTAATTCAAACCACCTAATGTGATGGCTAAAAATGAAGCGGAAAGTTTTAAAGAGAAAAATCAATTATGCAGGACAATATGACAAACTTTGAAGATAATGACAATTACAAATTAGGGAATCCAAGATGCAAGTTTCTGCTCTTTAAAACCCTTTAATCAAAGAGAGTGTCTCTATTTTTATTAATCCATTGGTTTTAAAGTTTTTCTTAAGCCTTTACACTATAACAACTACAATACTAATAGATATGCAAACATAGTGTTTAGTGGTAGGAACTGCGATAAATAATTCTGACACCCTAGTTAAAAGTCTATACTTAACTAGTTAATGCTAAATTCCAGAAATTTTTTAAGAATGATATTTTGTTTGTAATCATAACTCATGGACTATAAAGGTGGCAGTTACATTATTTAAAGAGAGATTTCTATCCTATATCACTAAGTAGATAAGAGGCATGGTCTCGCTTGGACAAAAACTGAATGTATAACTGGCAAGACGTTAGCCCTGCCTTCCACCAGATTATTGGTTCTTAGTCACCTCTCTTTCCACCTGCTTTCTTCAGGAGTAGGGAGCTGGGGACAGCAGGTCACCGTCATGGTCCAGATGGCTGCACTCAAGGCCTACTGCCATTGCTCTCTGATGTTTGTTTCTGGATAAATGTTGAGGATCACTGAGTAGATGTCTTCATAGGATTACATAGAAAACAGCACATACCTCACAGTGTGAGAAATAGAGGAATGAAGGATTCATAATTAAGAGAAACTTATGGTATATTAATCTGTATTAAGCACCACGAAGGTCAAATCAGCAGAAACAAAACAGAACAAAAACAAAACCATGAAAAGCACTCAGCATCTGGTTTGGAGCTCTATATTCATCATTCAGATTCTCCTGCACAGCCTAGGCCACAGACTGCACTTAATAGAGCGAGTCTGTTGGCAGGGTTGCCTTCAGGGAGATGAAGGAAAAATGATGCAGAGCTCAGTGTAGCAACACTTTTGAAGTCACCCCTGGTGCTGAGGTGAAATAGTCCAAGAGTCCTCAAAGATAGGAGCTCCCAGATTCCTGCAATGCTAGAGTAACCTAGCTCATGTTGGAAGCTGGCCATGAGGATGGAAATATATCTCAGTTTTATTGTAAAGCCTGTCCAAAGACCTATCAGTAGGCTTATATGTATATATACCTGTCATCAGCTTTGTCTAACTTATAGTATTAAACAGTAAGGCCTTCAGGGCTTATAACAAGGCTAGCGTCTTTTATATATGAGCACTAGAAATATCTCTTTGTACTCTGATAACAAAAGGGCTGGTTAACAGGTCTATGATCAAGAAAAATGGTAATCACAGTAAAAAAAAAACACTTAAATTTTTTCTTGTCTAATTTTTAAAAATAGTTGCAATCAGTTTTTCAAAATAGCCACATTTCAACATCTAATGCTAATAAGCAACAACAACAACCTGCGTTTTCTCAGCAATGCCCAAAACAACTCTGGAGGGAGAATTACTCTTACTGGAAAGTCGTCAATCAACATGATGATGGTGATAATCAGAAGTATACCAACAAATATCAGCAAAGGGTTTGCCGAATCTAATGTAGATAGAGGACGCAACCTATTTCAGGCAACCAGCTGCACAGAACAGGAGCAGATGTTTTCCTTAAAGACCTTGTAGTAAATATTTTCAGTTTTGTGGGCCATCCTGTCTTGGTTATAACCACTGGACTCTGCCTCTGTAATGGGAAAGCAATATAGACGACATGAAAGTGAATGAATGTGTCCATATTCCAATAAGACTTTATTTGTTTACTTAACAGAAACATTGTGGGTGGTATGTGGCCCATGGACTGCAGTTTGAAGGCCTCTGTTGTAGAGGAGTGAGTTCACCTAGTAAAAGGGGTCCTGTCACCCAATTCCAAAGTGCAACTTTGAAGGGGGACTATAGATCAGAGGTTTCAACAACCTCTGCGTTAATTTGCTAGAGTTTTCACAGAACTCAGAGAAACATTTTACTTACCAGATCACCAATTTATTAAAAAAGCATATAGCTCAGGAACAGTCAGATGGAGAGACGCACAAGGCAAGGCATGGGAAAAGCGTGGGACTGATGGGAGCCATTGAACTCCAGGCACTTGTTTCTCCTTGTCGCCCGTAGTACCTTGTATTCAGTAGGTGTTCAGTATGTGTTTCCTGAATGAATAAAGAATACGTTAACATGTGTGTGTTCTTACCTTGGAAATATTCCAAGACACCAGCTTTGCTGAAAGGTTTGGAAAACTGTGTTCACGCAGCTAGTGTGCATACCAGACACTGTTTCGGAACACAGGAAGCTTGTGTTTTGGTTTCCTGTCTGTAGGTGGCTTTCCCATGTTCCACCCTGAGGTGGGGAGGTGCTGGTGCAGATCCACAGAAAAAGTGATAAGGTGGTAGGCTCCTGGGTAGAGTGCCATCAATGGAACCCCCTGGGGGGAGGGGTGACTCAGCCTCAGAAGTAAAGTACTTCTGCTCACTCGCTTTTTGTAGACCTGAGATCACCAAACTAGTCTGTCCTTTTGTGGAATGAATTTCTTGTGTCTCAATTTCTCTCCATCAGTTCACATATACACATATTTTATCATCAAAACATGTAAAATCGGTATGTGTCTTATAATCTACAACAACTTAGCTTCATTGAAATGCAGTACCCTTCCTTAAGCCATCAATATATAATCTATTTGTCAATTTGAAGATCTCCTGGAGAGACACAAATATGTATCAGCTCAGAGGAAACTAAGTTACCTTGATGGACCCAGGTGAGTAGATAAATATACATTTACTCCACAACAGAACACATTGGTCGCCTAGGCAGTGAGATGAGCAGATGGAAGGAAACCAGGGAATCCCATCAAGTGAGACATTAACAGAACCCAGAGGCTACAAGTGTGAACCAGGACTGCACTGTGCCGCTTACTGGGAGATGCAGCCCTAATGTATCCTGGCCTTCTGGCCTGTTTCTTTGTTTTGATTGTATTGGGCATAGTCTGTCAGATGGCTGTCCCATGCCACCCAGTGCCAACCTGCTCCTGCCAGGGTTTGACTTGCCTTTGAAGGCTAATACAATTGCTCTGGCTGGTTCAAAAGAAGTATCAGGCTGTGAAGTCCTCTGAAATAATGTTTATCAATTTGTTAGCCCAAATCCAAACAGTAAGTCAAGACCCAAGTGATACAATCAACTTTTGGGGGGGGGGTAAAAATAAAGAAATAAGGCAAAGCAGCAAATAATGTGTATTTGCAGAGTAAAATTGAATTTTAATTCGTGAAATGACAGTTTCAGTTCTTGTACTTGAATGGCACCACACTGCAGGATTGAAGGTGTTTCTTACTCTGAGGTGTATAGTCCAAAATGCTTTTGAACTATGGCCCTCCGTGGAGAGCCCCATGCTGGGTCGGATCTGGCTTTACCTCTCCTGATTCTCAGCGCCCCTGGCTGTGTGCCGTGGGTACCCGAGAGTTGCTGCTGATTAGAAGAAAAACCCTTTTCCACACCTTTAAATCTCTTCACTCTTTCTTTCCCCCAATTTTTATCATAATGGATCTTAAACCTATCCAGGGTGAGACTCTTGCAGACTCTGGTGATAAATGCAAAACCCAGAAAATACCACATGAAATTGCATATAGTTTGAGACTCTTTGAAGCTGGATCAGCTGTGCATCTATTGGAGCCGCAGGAATCCAAGGTTAAGAATGTCAGACTTAAATTAACCCAGCATGGAATGTGTGATATTGTCAGAGGGTAATACATGTAAAAAAATAGGGTACCACTTTTCTTGTCTGCTCTCTCTGAACACCATTATTTGACTTGTAATTTCCAAGTTGAATTTTTGCCTGATCCAGCACAATGTAAAAGTGATTTCTTCAATTTGAGGTATTAAAATGATATTGAAAGAAGAATCATTGAATTTTCCTGAACTCATACTGTAAAATAACTTTGCCTCACACAATTTAATCATGCTCTTATATAAATGTAATGATTGCAGTGATATATGGCAAGTGTTTGATATTAACTTTGATCCCTTGTTAAAAAAAAGAGTTGATGAAGCAAGTGCAGGTGAGGTTAATGGAAATGTCTGTAACCTTACCCAGTCTAGCTTCTCTTATTCTTTGATTATTTTGATTCTGTGTCATTTAATAATCCTAATTCATACCCCAAAAGGCATTTCATTAAATCAGATATTTGGAGATTCACTGCATAATGTCATGAATGGCATTATCTGCAATAGATCAAAATCAGACAAGGTATAGCATTTTCAGGAGCTTTGAGCATTTCAAATAATTCATTTCAGGAATAGAAGACTGCCTTTTCTTCCTCATTGAGATTCTGAAGCTACCTGTTGCCCTTTTCCACAGTTCTTCTTCTACCCGGGCTTTATTTGATCATTGCTTTGCACACTTTGACATGTACATTGTGGGGACGTGATGGTTAATTTTATATGTCACTCTGACTGAGCTACGGGGTGCCCAGATACTTAGCTAAATAGCGCTTCTGGGTTTGTCTGTTTCTGGAGGGGATTAACATTTAAATTGGTAGACTGAGTAAAGAAGACCACCCTCCCCAATGTGTTTGAACTCATCTAATTCTTTGGGGGTCTAAACAGAACAAAAAGGCTGAAGGAGGATGAATTTGTCTTTTTTGCCTGACTACTGGAACTGGGATGCAGTTCTTGTCTTGCTCTGGGACCAGAACTTACATCACCAACACCCTGGTCCTCAAGCCATTGGGTCTGGACTGGAACTATACCTGGTAGACTTCTCAAAAGACCTCTCAGCCTCCATGATCACATAAGCTAATCCTTCATAATAAACTTTGTTCTATTTATCTATACATATCTGATTTGTTTCATTTCTCTGGAGGACTTCGACGAATACAGCACTTTTGATATTCCTGGAAAATTAGATGCCCATGCTAATTTTTTATTGCATAAAGTAGCTACCTTAAAACATTTTGAAGAACATTTATAAACAATAGAAAAGAAGCCTTCAACTGGTTTACATTCTCTCCCTTAAAATTATCTTTAATGTGATACTTTAAAATTATAACAATGTCTGGAGAGGTGTCAGTTTATCGGAGATTGTGACAAATATCTAGGACATCATGAGAGAGAGAGAAAGAGAGAGAAAGAGAGGGAGAGAGAGAGAGTGTGTATGTGTGTATTAACGGATGAACCAGAGAAGAAGTTTTGCAGAGACCAGAAACTGGAGAAGGATGGAGAAGCCAGACAAGCGGTGGCACCCTCAGTCTAAAAACAAGTCAGTAAGCAAAGACAATGGCATGCTGGGTTGAAGAAGTGCTCTGGGATAGGCGTTTGCACCCCAGAATAAGCCCTTTTCACTTTCACAATGTATGTGTGTGTGTGTGGGGGGTCCAACCTAAACCCCATGGCCTCCTCTTTGCCCACACCCTTCATGGGAAGGTCACTGCCCAACACACCCTCCACAGATTATGAGGATGGAACTCAGCTCACTCGAGAACATCTGATGTCTGTTGGGCCAGATGGAGGGCCTAGAAACCTACTTTTTCCACCGGTACTTGAAGCGGTTCCACTGTAAGAGCTCCATGGAGCACAGTTTTAGAAACAGCTCTTATGACCAGTAAGCTACCCAATGACTTGCCCAAATTTACAAGATCTTTCATCATACATATTTTAAATTACTAATACCTAGAAATTTAATGAATGAAAACAAGGCAATGCGATATGTGTTTCCAACCTGACATTAAATTAAATAAATTTATTTAATTAAATCCTGACATTTAGGATCCCCTTCAAAAACCTACTGCTACATGTGTTTTGAGGCAAAGGTGCATACTAATCCTTTCTGGAACTTTACCTCTTCCCTGTTAATAGTCTCTAAAATAATTCCCTGAACATTTTCTTTTCCATTATAGCTCTGTAGATTTGTATTATAAGAATATGGTTATGGAAAGTAATTATTATTTTTAGATTTTGAATCTTCAAGTTTTCTAAAAAATAGAAAATAGAAAACTTGAAGATTCAAAATCTAAATAAAGTGCCCTTAAATAAAATTCCACATAGAAGATTATGTTTAATATCATCAAAATGCAAAACCACTTCCATGTTGTTAAACTCAAAAATTATTTTTAAGTTCCCACTTGCTTCCCTTCTAGGTAGCATTGATGTATTTGACCCCCTTTCTCGAGCTCCGGTTCCATTTGGTTTCATGGTACCACAGCATCCTCTAGTATTCGTCCTTAAAAGGTGGGGTGCAGCCCTGGCTGGTGTAGCTCAGTGGATTGAGCGCGGGCTGGGAACCAGAGGGTCCCAGTTCGATTCCCAGTCAGGGCACATGCCTAGGTTGCAGGCCCGGTCTCCGTGAGGGCCATGTGAGAGGCAACCATACATTGCTGTTTCTCTCCCTCTCTGTCTCTCTCCCTTCCCCCTCTCTAAAAATAAATTAAAAATAAAATAAAATAAAATCTAAAAAAAAAAAAAAAAAGGTGGGGTGCAAGACTCAGTCCTTGACAGTCTATTCTTTTTACAGTTTTTCTCCATATGCAATATACCTTCAGCCATGAGATTATTCTCATTGATATACTAATAACTTCAAAATTGTATCCCAACTCACATATAAACTAAATTCCTCATTTTGAAACCTACTGCCTTATAATCATCTTCACTTGAAATCCAAAATTTGTCAAATCCAACTTATCCAAGTTTGAGTGCCTGCTCTCTTTCCACACCGAGATCTCAAAAGGCAATAATTTTTAACCTCCCTGTATCCCCTGCCCCTTTTGATGACACACCTTTCATCTTGTTGCTCAGGCCTGACAACTTGGAGTCATCCTCAATATTTTCCTTTTTCTTATCCTCATTTGCAGCCTGGTCACTCATCCCTCAACCATCCCTCAGATCATTCCATTTCTCTTCATCTCCCTTCCCCAGTTATAGTTGTACCACCATCTCTCTCTGGACTTCCATAAGCACATACATCTAAGTGGTCTCCGTGACTACTTTCAGTAACCTGACAACCATTTCCATTAGTATAGTGAGAGTTATCTTTTAGAAACCAAATTCCAGTCCGTTTTCTCCACTCTGCTTTTCTTCAGTGCTCTCTCAGTATACTTAATGACTACAACCTCAGCCATAGCCTCGAAACCTCATGAACTAACCACCCGCTCTCTCTTTGGCTCAGGTCTCTCCCTCCTCTTCCTCCCCCCAACATCAAGCATCACGTGGTTCATCCCACCATGGGGTTTATGTTTGGGAAATGCTCATGTTTGCTTGGCTTTATTTCATCCTTTCGTTCTTTTATTTTAATTATTTTATTCCTCAGATCTCAGTTTAGATGTCATGTATTCAGAGAAGCTAAATGGTATGTTTCTTTATCATGACATTGTGTCATTTTTCTTTATTTCAGTAATCATGTTTCCAATTACATATTTATTTGGTTTTTGTTTTAGATCAATTCTTTCTTAAATACATTATACCATTTAGCTCACTTTAGTTTACCTCCATGAGGGTTGGGCTAATATAATTTATTTATCATTAGATACCTGGCAAAGAGCACAGCAAATGCCAGTATAGGACCCATATCAGTTTGATACATGAGCTTTATAAATCCTGTTATCGACCCTGAAAGCTCAGTGTTATTCTTATGCTGTAGCCGAAACCGAGGTTGGGCAGTGTTTAGTAGTTTGCTAGATTAATTGATATATATTCATCTTTAAAATAATTCCAAAAACCCTTTGAGGTAGCCTGTTCTACCTCTGATTATTTGAAAATTTCATTTTATATTATTATACTAAAAATGCACGCCTCTGTTGGTACATTTCTTCAAATGTAAAAACCATAGAAGAAGTTTAATCTACTGTTCTACTCAAAAAAAGTCCCAGAGACTCACCTTTTCTATCTGAAGTGGCCCTATCTTTGTACTCATTTTATGGGGCACGGTCTCAGTCACCACCTGACCCCTTGCCAGCTTTGCTCTGGGTTAAAGTAGCGGTGGAAGAGCACACCGCTTACTAGTCCCGCCAGCTGGGAACCGTCTGCACGTTCTCTCAGTTTCGCGTCTTCTTGTCATAAGTGGGGCCTGCCAGGTGGGCTTGAAGTGGGGATGATACACATTAACAGACATAAGATTCTTGACACCTGGCAGGTATGTAGTATCCTTGGCCTGGTACAACCATGTTATTTCATCTCCATCATCGGAAATGTGTCACAATGTAAAGTAAATATGTATCTACATGCAGTTATGTATGAGGCATAAATATTAAGAAATTCCATGTATTGGAATTTTTACAAAAACTTTATACATAATAATTTACATCTCCTCAAAATAAGTTGATTTAATGGGGGAAAGAAGGGGAAAGGTCACGGAACATGTATAAAGGACCCATTGGGGGAGGATTGAAAGTGGGAGGTGGGAGTTGGGTAGGGTGGGGGAGATAATGCAGGGAAAATGGGGACACCGGTAACAAAAAAATTTAAAAAGTAAAGAAAATGGAGTAAGCAAACAGAAAATATCCTGGAATATTAAAATTGGAGAGGCAAGTATGGCATTTCTGTACTTTGGACAACAATTTTTTAATGAAAACCTTTTGGTTTTTTCCTAACGAACAGGTAAAATGCTCTGCAATTAGTGTATTAAATGTTTTTCTTTTAAATGCTGTTTAAACTGAGTTTTTTCTTTAAGTAGTATAGAATTTTTTTTCAATTGTACTTTGTTTCTTACACTAATTTTTACATAGACAAAATATGTAAATATATTTAAATATAAATTTAACATGGCATGTTTTGCTAAGAATATACCACAATACAGGAAAAAAATTTTTAACTGCAGTATGCTTTTCTGTATAATACAATTGTAACCTGAATGAGGTTAGAATACTAACTGATTTTACAATCAAACGCTGATTTAATTTTTTGTTAAATTTTTGTTTGAAATATCTACAATATAAATATATGTATTTTCTGATTTTATTTTTTGAGACCCTAATGAATATACTTCTATGTGTAGATATAGATATAATTTTAGAACCTAAGAAATACTCAACAAATCAGTTTCCCAGTCAAATGGAAATGTTTAACTACTGAGAATCAGTCTGACCACTTTCTCTGGGAATAAACTGTCAAAATTGGTAAAACTCACTGAGAGGCTCTTTACAGCTCATTGATGCTATATAATCTTCTAGTCACTTATTTTATCTCTAAGAACTTTGATAACATTATCTCTGCATCACTCTTTCCCCTCCTCAAGAAGGCACTCATTTATAATTGTCATTTAAAAAAAAAAGCTTTATGAAGTTGTCTTTACTAAAGTTTAAAATTTTGTCTTAGGCCACATGCTTCACTTGAAGATGGACACAATTCCTAATATTTATCACTGCTGCTTAATTATCCACCTATCCTCCTGTAGAATAAATTCTCCTTGGAACTATTATTGACCTCTACCTGGATAATGCAGAATGAAGGGTAAAATGACTATTATCGTTGTTGTTGTTGTTGTTATTGTTATTTTTCAGAGCATTTCTGTGCCTGATTGATGACGATCCCTGGCAGTGTGTTGACATGACATGCTACAGAAAAGGGAAAAGCAGATGCTCTGGGGACATGTTACAGGCTGGCTGAGGCAATTGGAAGAATAAGGACTGTCAAAATCAATCAAATTAAAACCCAGGTCTCTATTAACTGTGAGTGAAGACATTAGCCGACTGAAAGTGGAACGTTCTGGTGACACTGCTTTTGCAGGTGACAGTAGTGGTTATTCAGCTGTCACACATTAACCTTGATCATGACATGAACTGGAAGATTTTGGCCAACTAGGGAGATCCGGAGATCCGCAGTCCAATGAAGTGGTGTTCATTCACCCAAAACCCACAGCTGGGTCAGCTACACAACTAATAAGGGAATTGGGAAATCTAAGAACGCAGAAGGCCAAAAAGGCCTTTCTAAACTACCACTTGCTTTGTAAATCCCTGTAAACAAAGATCTTATCTTGAACACATTTTTTTGTCTCTTTGGGTGGAGTACTCCCACATGCAAGAAAATCACTGTGTGGCCTCAATTTTGTTCTCAGACCTATGTGCAACGATTGTGAAGGTTAAGAAGGAGGCTGTCTGGAAAACAACCCTGCATTTAAGAACAGACAGCAGCAGGCGGTGGGGTGCAGCTCTGTCAGACGCACTGGAATGCGAGGAATGTGGTCGCAATGATGTCCATTTGTTGGGATGAAGAGAAGATAATTTATCGGGTTCCCTGAAGAAGAATCCTCGCCCCGCTTGCCTCCGGCCCCTTGCACTCGCCACTTGCTCACTGAGCCTCAGGAGCTGGGAGGGGAGTCACAGGTACATGAATTTATGGATAAACAGAGCTGGATTTCTAACATGACATTACATATTTTTAGCCGTATAACTGCAACAGGGAATAATAATAACATCACTTCAAAAAGGATTACATTTTAAAATAGTCTTCAAAAACCTTCGAGCAAATAAAATTACATTACCCACTTGCTAATATAATTCCAACACATACGGTAATTTGCTTCATCATAAATATAAGCTGTGTTACGCCAAGGGTTTCTATTTGCCATAATTTACATATTATTTATAATTTACTCTAGATAAGGCTCTTTTTGTAAAATGTGTGTGCCTCATTTTTAGCTAAGATACATAAAATCTTTTATTGATATTTTACATTTACCCTTTTTCCCAAAAATATATGATACATTTTTCTTATGATGCAATGTGTCTCGTATGAATAAATGGTTAGGTAGCAGACCAAATCAGAAAATGGATGAGTGAAGTGTCTGGGGGAGCAGGACAGTCCATCTCCTTATTCCTCAGGCTTGGCTCCTCTGCTCTCACTGTTCTTCATCAAGACCCATGGACAGGGCTGAGGACGCTCTCTGCCCTTCACTTTAGGAGCAGAAACTGGACCACAGCACCTGCAGCATCAGCAGGGCCTGGCTCGCCCCTTTCTATTGGGGTTTTGGGTATTTCCAGGCTAGCCAGGCTAAGTCCACCTGTGCAAATTGTCCAAACGTTGACAGTATTGAAGTCACTTTTTTTTGTTTTGGGGTACACATTAAAAAATCTTGGGTTGGACCAGGAACTTTAAACATACCAACCAGTTACTTTGCCAAGTACTGGGCTACATGTTCCGCTCACACATTTTCTGTGTGTGAGAAACCACACGGTGCACGTGTCTCATCTTATAAACGTTCACGCTGACGAGTGGGGTCATATTTTAACGAAACAACACTTTGAACCTTCCAGTTTTTTTCCTTCTTTTTTTGGGAACAATTTTTTTCTTGTTTCATTACTTTATTGTTGTTCAATTCCAGTTGTCTGCATTTTCTCCCCACTACTTCCCACCGCTGGTAACATTTTAAAAAATGTTAAAAGCTTCTAGCTTTCTGAATGTCAGAGTCAGATATTTTCTTCTCCAGTTCTCACATCTAATTAATTAAAGTTAAAGGCACTTCATATTTAAATTAAGTAAAATTAAGGAGATCACTATTTAAAATAAAACCATTCATTTCATTAAAATTAATACTTTTGTTCAGCAAAATTTTAAGTTTTATTTTGAACATACGGGCATTTAGTGAAATGCCTCTTTAAATGTGTCATAAAAACCATGTAACCATGCCGATCAAAGGACTAAAGCTACTGTTTTACACCTTTAACTTTCTCAAAGTGCGATCGACCGTAGTCACACACCCTGTAGGCAGAGTGTAGTCTTGATGAAGACAGAGAAGGTGGATTGCAAGAACGAACAGTAGAAACTTTCTGGTGAAAGAAGCAGAAATTTCTATGCACAGCTTTGTCCCTAGTAAATCAGTGTGTTACAACCTAAAAGGCAACTGCCTCTTATTGGGGCTGTTGTATAGCCCCAGTCATAACATCTGGGCTGCTTTGGAAGGAAGCAATGTTTATGCAGTATGAATGCAGTTAAAAATGAAACTTCCCTGCAAATTAAGGGAACATGTTTTTTAAAAAATCATTCAAAATGGATGTTCATTCTATTCTAAAACAGGAAGATGTCACTATGATTCTAAGAGAAGCTTTTTAGGGTTATATAAAATGGACAGTTTCTCAAATGCAATGGGACAGCAGCTAATTGTATAATTAGTCTTTGTTCATTATACATGTATGATATAATCAGATTTAGGGGTAATATGAAGCAATGGAACGTCAGGTCTTGTCACATTAAATTGATGAGAAAAATTATTGCTTAAAGAGACCTTGTGGCATATTAATAAATGGGTATAGTCTGTAAGGAATATTAACCAAGCCTGTCTGAACAAGATTATAAATCTCCAATGAATTTTTACATTACTCATGCCTCTAAGACACACAAACTACTGGATTGTAGCCAAATAAGATTTGCAGCTATATGGCTTTAAAAATAGCAAGATGAAAGGTAATGCTTAATTAAACGTGTCTATGGATAAGTTCTAGGTTAGGTTAATTCTAAGGGTGTCTGTGATGCAAGTGCACCTGTGGACACTCAGAATGGCATTGGCTCAATCTTAACACATAAGAAAGGTCCAATGCGCCCTCAAAGATAAATGCGTCTTGTATTTATTTAATATCAGGTGCATCTTTTTACTGGAAAAGCAAATTTACATGTATGATATGTAATTTAGGTTAGAAACTATTTTCTCTGGCACTTTGTTGATCCTTCTCGTACCAGTTACAGAGAACATAATGAGAGCAAATACTGGATGATCGACATGCTCTTAGATTCCTTAGATCAGTTTGTCTTCACAAATGATGCAGCTGAAGTCCACAAAGATCAAGTCCCTTGGACCTAGTCACATATGTGATACTTCTTGAACCGTGAGCTTGAAGCCAGGCAGGAAACTTGCTCTAACTCAGGTTTACATGTGTAGCCATGCTGACATCCATAGCCTCTCAGTACCTAAGAAAGCCAGATTCATTCAATGGTAAGCAATTTGAGTAAACAAGGTTAGCAAGAAGCACTTTAGCAAGTCATCTAAGAATGTGAGAGGTAACTTAACACCTGTTTATCTTAAATCTTTCACCAGATCATTTTCCTTGGCTCTGCTGAGAAATATTGAATCAAGATTCACTTGTATGAATGGGATTTGTGAGAAAACCTGCTGTTCTTCTCAATTTTTGTCACCTGAGGTTGATGTTACGGAGACTTTAATTGACAAGTGTGTAAAAGGGCAAAGTTGACAGCTGTTTAAAGTAGTATTTTCGGAAAGTTCTGCTGATGCCTAGGAATTCATTTTCACTATGGACAGCAGCACTGTTTTACCTTCTATGTTCGTCCTGGTCTTGGCGACAGATCAGGTGTTTTAAGTGACCTGGGATAGTGTTTCACACATGTGGTGGTTGAAGAACAACAGCTCTGAGGAAGTTCTTATCTTCCAGAACAAAGCCTTGAATTCCCCTGGGTGACATTTCGGCTGGCCTCGCCCTCCCTTTGTGGAAGACTGAATGCTCATGGAGTTATATACAGCCCACCTTTAAACCAGACTTGACTTCTGACACCTTCCTGCAAGCCTCAAGAAATAGAGTGCAAAGACACAATTGGCAACTCAAAGTTTCTTTTACGGGAATCTGTTTAATGTATAGAAAAAGATACTAGCAAAACTCCATTGGTTTGTTCATTCATTTACTCTAAAGAAAAAATATTTGGGAAATGCTTTGTTCATCTAAGGTTTATCCTTTATAGCCTAGTCATATTATTAATGACTAAGAAAAGCATTAGCCATCATAAAAGATGTTGGATACAGATATTAATTAAGACAGAAAGTTCAAAATCAATTACTAGATCATAATGATATTTTTCATTATTTTATTAATTTATTCTTTAAAAATATTTATTGACCAACTACGACATACCACGCACCCTTCTAGGCACTGAGAATAGATCAGTCTATAAGAGGTCAGGTAAGTTTCTTACTCTCGTGGAATTTTGGATATTTTTTAGCATTGAACCTATAATAATTACATATCCTAAGCAAGTTATTATTGTGTTTTTTTTTCTGAGTACCTTATTTTCCTTAGGGAAAAGGAAGGCAATGGGGAAGAGGAAAGTGAATACTTTTATTCATTTCAAACACAAATTAAATATATTTCCTCAAATGTATATTTGATCAATTGATATTTGATCCATACATGAATGCATAAAATGTTCTTAATACTTTCTGAATGTTGAGTAAGAAGTAAGATACATTTGCATTAAAAAGACAGTCTCAATGCCTTTAGAATAAATGAATAATGTCTGCTCTACAAAGCCTTGTTTATAAGAACAGAACCAACTTATTTTCTAGAAGGAAAGTCTTTTCTAAGGCCAATTGATAAAATTTTATTCCTTTTGAGTTTTGCAACTTTACCCAATCCCTTTTTAAGTCTATTTTAAACTTATGACTGCATTTTCAATTATACAGGTGATACCTAGCAAATACATTTGCATCAAAGTGCATATTTTTGCTAGCTTTGACAAAAATTCTATATTTGAACTAGGTAAGAATACTTCCTTTTATTTAGATTTTAAGTATGGTATTCTTCACATGTGAAGCTGTGCAGCCACCATTAGCAGGGCTCCAATTACTCTTTTCATTAATCATGCTGGGTGTTCACAGTGCCTTCTCATCACCTGGTTCCAAAGGAGTTGCAGGAGGTGTCTGGCAAACGGGGTCTGTGATTAAGAAACATAGCGCAGCTTGCTGCTACGCAAGTAAGATATTAAAAAGCATCATTTTGGCACCTTCGGTAAGAACTTTTTTAACCCCATATCAGCCAGAGTCAGTTTTAGTTGTACATTTAAAAAATAAACTGCATTTTTCACAGATGAGGAAGAGGGTTTGTCATCAAGTATGCCCTGGTCTCTTCCACTGTAGGGAGAAGAGAGCAGCTTGATTGTAGGTGAGGCGTCTACAGACGTTCCTCAGAGCCTTTCCTCCTGGTGCGAAGATGAAAGTTTTCCCCACTGCCCAATATTTCACAGGCTTTGCCTATAGCTTTCCTCCCAGGAAGAACATGTAAGTTCATTGCTCCAATTTCCATTTGAGCAAAGCCTGACTATCCACCTGCTTTTCCATATTTTAGTGTCAATTTGTTATTTCTGTAAAAATGTCCTACTTTGATGTCTCACGCATTCAAATCCTGCACCATGTCATTTTCTTAACCAAGCTAATGACCCTTTCTACTTCATTTTTTGTCACAATCATTATCAGTGTAGTCCACTGGAAAAAGTTTCCCCCCATCTCCCCTCCCCCCTTCCCTCCTTCCCCTCCTTCCTACCTTCATTCCTTCTAATTCTTCCATTAACCTGCCACAGCTACATATAATCCTATATCATTTAACTTGGCCACTGGATTTCTACATTTCTCCCAAAGGTCAGAACATGAACTCCTTGATTTCAGGGACTTACCCCTCTTTTCATTTATGAGAACCAACAGTGCAAGATGCAAACGAAGCACTCAATAATTGCTTGTTGAACAAATTAAGGAATGAATGAAAAAGAAAATAAATATGCACGATCACCCAACTTTCTTCATTCTTTATAATATTTATTTCCTTCATTTCTTGCCCTTCTTTGCCACACTTCTCCAAAACAACTCTTGTTTAGATGGTCACAAGTAATGTCATTATTGTGTCTGCCCCCTGCCAAAATGAACACAGAAATCTCAATCTGTATTTTACCTTAGAAACAATGATGGCTATACCTGTCTTGAGACCTCAAAGCAATAGGAGCTCAGAAGTTGTTTGTCGTATTAAAACTAAAGCTTCTGAACAGACGGTAGCTTACCCGGACATTCATTGGTACTACACTTCCACTGAGGCATTCAACAGGACCAAGAGGAAGAGGGCAAGAGGAGCCAGTTTCACAGATCTTTTCCGATTCAGACATAAGGGAAAGTGTAAGTCCATTTCATTTGAAGAAGTTCACCCAGGAAAGTACACAGCTTGCCTGAGTTTTCTTTTTTTCCTTCAAGAAACCTAGAACAGTGCCCTTTTGAAAGAGATGAAATTAGATTTGACTTTTAAGAATCAAGGCTTATGTAGCTACAGTGGACATCTGAAAAGTATAAATTGAAAATATATTGAAGGCAATCATGCACAATTATTGAGGCATGCTTAGCACTTAAATGGATCAATTTATCTTTAAAGATCTTTACAAATATTAACGAGTTAATTCTTACATTGGCCCTATGACTAAATATCCATTGCCTCTGTATTATGTTTCAGGGGACAATGGATCGATCAATATAAGGAGTAATAGTATCACGGAGAGAAAGAGGAAAAAAGTGTTTTAGAGAAAATTTAAAATGGATAATCTAAGTACAGTTGGAATTGAAGGCTTAAAGATATTTTCATTGTCACTAGTCCCTTTGGAGGTTATCAAAATTAAAACAAAGCCGTTTTCCCTTCATGTCTGCTAAAATTCATTTTCAGTCTCTGCATACAATGCAAAGCAATAAAGCCCGTTTCAAAAGCAAACAAGTAGACAGCGGCCTTGAGCTTGAGATTGTGCCTGGAACAGAAGTGCAGTTATTGCTTAAGCATCTCCTTGCCAAAGGGCAACTGAGGTCTGTCATTTAGAAGCCAGCTCCTCTCCTAGGGATCCTGGCCAGGCCTGGAACCTATGACTGCAGGACTTTCCAACCCTAAATGTATGCTGCAGAAAGAAATGAGAAAGGGAAGCCCAGATACCCACAGACAGCCCTTCTTTATGGCTTTAAATGTTATCTCTAGCACCAAAGGTCTATGCATAGACTTGCAAGAGACTCCGGGCTAACCCACCAGAAGAAAGCACAGGGGAGGCTCTGCATCCAGGGACTATCACACACTGTAAGTCCTCATGTCCCTTGTTTGGTTGGGAGGTCTTGATATTGGCCCTACACTCCACGACAGCCTCAGAACAAGGCCACCACCGGCTCTGACTTTGGCTCTGATTTATAAACATATCCAGCTTGAGCCCAGAGAAACCATCAGCTCAAAGTCTCAACTGCACAAACAAATTATCAGACTTAAATCGGTTCTTAAAATCCAAAGGTTAACAAGGAAACAATCATTTCTCTCTAGACCCAGAGGATAATATAAAATAAATCACCTGATATGGTAACAAAGTTCCTATCCATCACTATCACATAGACTCACAGGTCAAAGGTCAAGGAATAATGACCCGGAAAACTTGTAATGATAGTGCACAGTTGAAAGGGACCAATCTCCCGTGGCCAAGGTGCTTCCAGGTCAATAAGATGTATTTGACCTAGAAAAGCTAATGTCTTGCTGGCAAAATTGAATAGAGAAGTTTTTAACTGCCAGCAGAAAAAACCTTGGTGTTTTTAATGGGGAACATGTAACCATGAAAATAGCAGTAATCTTAGTATCAGAAATGCTGGCATTTAAGCTTTAATTTCTCTTGAAGACATTTTTCAAAAAAATGTTTGCGTAAAGATTCAATCACGGATTTATTTTTAGTTTGCTGCATAATATGTGCAAATTGACTTCCCTCATGAATGTCTCTAGGTATGAAGCATGAAGGACAACCTGCCGAATTCAGGCATTTTTCACACGTACAGCAGAAGAGCAAAATACTAGGAAATTGGAAGTGAATCTTAACACAACTTCAATTCTAAAATTTGACAAAGAAAAGCATTATATTTTAAAAAATCATTAATATCACCTACATTTGGAAGATGATTATTTTGATAGTGACAAATGTAAAATGTTATATTTAAATACGGAATGATTTTGACCTTAAAATTTGTATGCTCAGTTAAACAAGTATTAGGTTATTTTAAGTTGATTCTCTATAATAGCCATATTCACATAAAGTATTTTTAAGGACTTTTAAATAATTACAGAATAAAGGTTATCTCAATGATGTATTTTATACTGCTTTTCTAAGAAAACGTCTGCGATAAAATTTAATGCTTTTGTTTTCTGAATTAAAAAGTACAACAAAATTAGGTCCTGGCTGGTGTAGCTCAGTGGATTGAGCGCGGGCTGGGAACCAGAGGGTCCCGGTTCGATTCCCAGTCAGGGCACATGCCTGGGTTGCGGGCCAGGTCCCCGTGAGGGCCATGTGAGAGGCAACCATACATTGCTGTTTCTCTCCCTCTCTGTCTCCCTCCCCTCCCTTCTCTCTAAAAATAAATAAAAAATAAATAAAAAAAAATCTTAAAAAAAAAAAAAGTACAACAAAATTAAAAAATAAACTGAAATACAAAATGAAAACCTGTCTTAGGCCTATCTGCTTGTCCTTTTGAGGGGTCAGGTAAAAATATAAAACCACAGAAAGATTCACTTAGGGAGAAAGATGAGTGGAAACTTTTTTGTCTTTTGCAGACATTGCCACCTTATCAACATGAAAGGAATCAAAATGCACATTTAAGGATCAGACAAAGCTGAAAAATTAATTAAGTAGCTCTAACCCTTTTTTTCCTCTTCCTCCTCCCTTTCCATTGTCAACCAGTCATTAAGAAGCTGGGTGGGGGGTGCTTCTCTCCTTTGGGTGTGCACCGACGTAGACTGGGGGAGGAGTCAGGGGTAAAATGGCTCTTTAAATTCTGAGCGTACGGTGCACTAGTTCTACAGGACTTTCACGACATTTTCCCCGTGGAACTGACCATACAATTGTGCGTTCTTGATTCTGTCCAGGAGGAAGTCAGCTACCCTCTGTATTTGCGTGCCTAAAATGAAATTCACTGAAAATATATATATGTTTGTGATAAAATCATTGGTATGTAATTTTACATTCTAATTGATGTTATTCAGGGCCTACCAGTAGGCAAAGGACACACCCAGTTTATATGCTATTCAAGAATAGAACATTAGATTATTAAATCTGACCATACAGCTGCTTATGACTTTAGGAGGTAGCATTAGAATAACCATGTTTAATGAGATTATTAGATAAGGATAAACAAATAGATCTACTTTCTATGCAGAGAACAATATTGAATATGTCAACATTTTTATTACTAAATACACTATTATGATAATACTTTGAAAAACACTACTTCGCACTTATATGAAGTTCCCATTTTGTGAGTCACAGCAATTAGATCAGTAATTGGGGTAAGATGGTTGTTCCCATCATGAAGACATTGCACATTAGGATGAATCAGCTGCTTCCATGTGCTTCTAGGAAGGATCTGATTTACTTAGGTACCGGTTCCGCTCTGGGCTAGTGACAAAGACATTTATGAATACGGTAGATCCTGTTGAGTAATTGAATTGTACAGAATCAGATAAGAAATGATGGAGAAAAGAAAGCAAGGAGATTAGGAACGTGACCTACCCAAGCGAGCATGAGATAGGAACACATTGAGGGGGCAGGGTAAAAGCCAAAATTGTAACCAACTAGAGGGTGGTGCTGAGGCTGTCCTGTCTTTTCAGTTAGCTTATGTGAAATCTATTAATAGATTCTCAGAGCAGGGAACCTGGAAACAGAGGCTCATGGCCAGGATGGCTTATTTGCTCGAGACTATCATCTCAGTGTCTGCATCTGAATTTGAGAATTATGAATGGGAAACACAGTTGATGGTGGGAAGATTTCATTTCCTCTCGGAGGCTGAGAAAAATGAAGGTTTTTGAAATCAGTACCCTGAATGTCACACTGAGATGTGAAATTGGAAGCTTTCTTTCCAGCAAGGAGCTCCGAAAGCCTCTCATGCTGACCTCTGGGACCACCTTTTGCGTCCCTCAGAATAACTCTGTCATTTGTTTCTGGCATCTGGAAGAGACTGAGTGGGTGGATTTCAGACACAGCCTAAAAATAGAATCTCCTATTTCAGAAGGAATCAAAAAGAAAGCAAGCAAAAGGTATCCTGGTTTATTTACAAAGCAAAGCTGGCTTGCTACCTCAGACAAATCTCTGCGTCATTTCAGAGGAGAGCTCAGAGTTGGTAAGATGTGCTTAAAATGAAATAGTAGATAAGGAGGTCATAGAAAAGGGGACAAATGGAAATCGCTCCCAGGAATGGCAGAATGTCTGTTTCTTCTTGACCCTGGGGATCAACTGCGGATTGCTGAGTGATACTCAAAACAACATTCAAAACAATAAAAACCCAGGAATAACCAGCATGCCCTTTCATTTCCTTGGGAATTATAGGCAAGGCAGGAGAATTTTGCTAAATATTCCTGACATAAATTACTTGAAAGGCACACAGAGCTACAGCTTCTCATGCACAAGTACTTAAAAAAATCTCTAGTGTTTCTCATTGTTTCATTTTGTCTTGTGTTTACCTCAAGTTGGCACAAATGAGTTAGTGAAACACTGCAAATTTGTGCATCTGTTGATTATATGAAATTGGCCAAACTCTTACATTTTATGATAATCCAGTAAGAAACAAAGAAAGAAAAAGTGGAGGGAGGGAGGGAGGGGGAGAAGGAGAGAGAGAGAGAGACAGAGAGAGGCCATAGCATTATTATTATATTAAGATAATATTCAATTATATAACAAATAGCAAGTCACACAGAAATGCAGAATAGGAATGAATCTATATTGAAGTGTAACTACTTTAACACAGTTACTATGGGGTACAATGGAAGAACATAAAAACTAATTAAATGAGAACAAAATTTCTCATTAAGCTCAAAATCTTCTAACAATCTCCATTTATTTTCTCTAACTTTAATATCAAATGATCAGAAATTAAACCAGGATTACTTTTACATCTTTTGGCCAATTTCCTAAAATCTTAATCACTGAACCATACAAGGAGTCAGAAGAGGATCGTATTAAGTGTATAAATTCAGCCCAGATTAGCTGGATTGGTAGACACTTCATTAATATATTAACTTGGGTAAATTACATAACTTCTCCGTGCCTCAGTTTCCACATATGCAAATTGGGAACAATTTTAAAACTTGTTTCATAAGGTTTGTTATAGGTTGAATTCTGCCCTCTTCCCAATTCATCTGTTGAATTCCTCAGAATGTGACCTTATTTGAGGATAGAGTCCCTACAGAAATGATCAAGTTAAAATGAGGTCTGCGAGGTAGACCATGACCCAACATGACTGTGTCCTTATAAAGATGGGTAGTTTGGACACAGACACACAGACACAGACACACACACACACACACACAAAACACCATGTAATAGTGAAAGCAAAGATTGGGCTGATGGGTCTGTAAGTGAAGGAAAGCCACGGACTGCCAGTAACACCAGAAGCTAGGGATGAGACATGAACAGAGTACCCCCACAGCCTGAGAAAAATCCAACCCTGCCAAAACCTTAGTCTGTGACTTCTGGCCCCAGAACCGTAAGAGAATACATTTCTGTCATCCAATCTGTGGTACTTGTTACAGCAGCCCTAAGAAACTAAAACAAGGTTATTGAGAAATTAATGATTTGAAAAATGTACAAATCTTGGAAACAGGCCAGATGAAGATAAATATCAATAAAAATGAGCTAAAATCATTGTGATTATTGGTGCTATGACTTGGCTCATTTTAAATTTTAGTGAAATACTTACAATGTTTAACATAGACACTAGAGTCAACTGAAATCTTAGATGGTCCCTAATCAATCTGTTTGATTGACAGTTGGACACAGTGGCCAGGGGACTCACTGGGGTAATATGCACAGAGCCATTAGGAGAGACATTCCTAGTCAGGACAGATGCTGCCTTCTATCCACCGGGGTCTAGGAGTCCCTACCACCTGGCACACAGCAACACCATAGAAGCGATTCTCTTATACACACATGCAGACACTTGCACAAGTGTGCACACTGCTCACATTAAGCCATTGCACTCTCCTCCTTTTCCAGGAAATAAGAGCAAATGGGGAGACGAAATAGAGCAGGAGAGAAAAGTAGCTTCTGTGCCCTCACTACACAAGGGCTGTGCAATTCCAGGTCTAATACAGATGATCTGGGCCAATGGCTTTTACTCTTAAGTGCATAGCAAGAGTAGAAAAGTCCGTTTCTAGGCTTGCCCAAGGATGGAGAGCCCTTTGGAAAGGCTGCTCCATGCATCTTGGTCCCAGCGGCACATCCCCACTTGGGGCTGAATTCTGAAATGTTCTGTGGCTCCCTGCCTACATCAGGGTACACACCTTTTATTACTGGACACGGGCCATTATCTCTGAGCAACTTCCAAATACTCAGCTGTGCATATCTCACATGCCAGATACTTTCCTCAAAATCTGGGGTCGAATTGTTTTGTCTTTGGGATTCTCTTTTCTCACCTCTCCCAGATTTTAAATTGCAGATGAACTCTCCACGCTCACAGCTGTCTTCCTTAGAAGTGCATGGAAGCTAAGTGTCAGGGAAACCAGGGAGAAATTCAGCACAGCAAGGCCTTCCTAGCCCCCACCCAGACAAATGTCAGAACTGCAGCAACTCCTACAGAGGCCGGGAGGGCAGCTGGGTGGGTACCAAGTCTTCCCGAAGGGTCATCTGTGGCGCTTGGAAGAAGAGTGTAACTTCCCAAATTCTCAAATAACTTTTTAAGAAATTTTTAAACACACTAACAAGGACAACCAAAAACACTTTCTCAAGCAGTTTTCTTCTTTAAATAGCTCATTTTGAGTTCTTAGATATGCAAATGTCCTTTGGGTTTTTATGGTCCATGTCAAACATGTATGGCTGCTCATGATGTGCCAGACTTTTTAAAGATAAAAAATAAATCGAGTAGCCTGTGCCTTTCTGGCTAACCTAAAATATAGAAAATACAGCACCATGTAATGACTATTTAATGAATGATTACCAAAAGAATTTAAAGCAAGTTATACAAACACAGGAAATTTGAGTTTTTTTCAGGGATGTTTGTATTTAATGTACGTAGGCAGTTATATGATGGGGTTGGAAAGTAAAAAAATAGAAGGAAAAATTAGTTAGTTGCTTTCTGCCACTTGTCTTCCCAATCACCATATTAGGATGAGATTAATTGACCACAATGTCTTGGATGTAAGAATAAGTTTAACATTTGATAAAATATTGGCAAATAGTTTCACTGCCTAATTAGACATTGTATCACCTTTACCTTACCACAAGTACAAGGCAACAACCTTGGAGTTCTAGACACTCTTTTGTGTTTAGAGTGCATTGAATGGGCCAAATCAGAGAAAGGAACTTTCTTACGCTAGGCTTTGGAGGCAAGCCTGGTGTCTCTGTACTTTGACACGAAGAGATAGCAGGAAACATCGTGTTTGGGTTCTCAGCTGTTGCGGGAGTTGAAGAGATGGATGACAAAGCCCTTTTGGTGGAAGTACAGCTCTTAGAAAGCAAAACATACCATCCCCTAAGCAACTTGCCGAAGGCCCGAGCTGCCTTAACCTCTGCTCGAACCACAGCAAAAATGTCTTCTCCGGCCCCCCTAAATTGCAGGCCACCGTGAATATGCAGGCAGGTATTATCCATGCAGCAGAGGAGGAGGATTGGAAAACTGCCTACTCATATTTCTATGAGGGATTTGAGGGTTATGACTCCGCTGATAGCCCCAAGGCCATCGCATCGCTGAAGTACGTGTTGCTGTGCAAAAGCATGCTCAGCATCCCAGAAGATGTCCAGGCTCTGGTGAGTGGGAAGCTTGCATTTCGCTATGCGGGGAGGAACACAGAAGCGTTAAAATGTGTGGCTCAGGCTAGCAAAAACAGATCACTGGCGGACTTTGAAAAGGGCCTGACAGATTACCAGGCCGAGCTCTGGGGTGACCCAATCATCAGCACGCACTTGGCCGAGCTGTATGACAACTTACTGGAGCAGAATCTGATATGAGTCATTGAGCCTTTTTCCCGAGCTCAGATCAAACACATATCTAGCCTCATCAAGCTCTCCAAGGCCGATGTGGAAAGGAAATAATGACAGATGATTCTTGACAAGAAATTTCATGGGATCTTGGACCAGGGGAAGGTGTCTTGATTATTTTCGATGAACCTCAAGTATATAAGACTTATGAAGCTGCTCTGGAAAAAAATCAGAACATGAGTGGAGTAGTGGATTCTCTCTACAACAAAGCCAAGAAACTGACATTGAGTTGGATCTGTAGCGGTCCTTTGGAGAGTGTGTGTGGCGGGAGAGTGAAACCTTTGGGGAAAATGCTAGGAGATTTGTTTTTCTTTTTGCTCTACTTTTCACTCAGGAAGTTTTTATTTATTTATTTATTTATTTTTTAAAGAAAGTATTTTGTTTTTTTTTAAGATTTTATTTATTTATTTTAGAGAGAGAGGAAGGGAGGGAGACAGAGAGGGAGAGAAACAGCAATGTATGGTTGCCTCTCACATGGCCCTCACTGGGGACCCGGCCAGCAACCCAGGCATGTGCCCTGACAGGGAATCGAACTGGGACCCTCTGGTTCCCAGCCCACACTCAATCCACTGAGCTACACCAGCCAGGGCCCGCTCAGGAAGTTTTTAAATCCTCATTTGGTGCATCTGTATTCCAGCCAATAGTTGTGGCAGTTTTTATGTAATCTTTACTGGCCCTACTTGGGAGTGGGGACATTGCTTAAAAAAAAAGGTTATTCTAAATAAAAGGAAAAAGGCTTACACTAAAAAAATAAATAAATAAAAATTAAAAAAAATACAAATTTCCAGTTACAAAAATAGTCACAAGGATGTAAAATACAACATATTATAATATCGTAATAACTAAGTGTGGTACCAGATGGGTACTAGGTTTATTGGGGTGATGACTTAGTAAGGTATATAAATGTCTAACCACTATGCTGTATACCTGAAACTAATATAATGTTGTTGTGTCAACTATACCTGACAAATAAAATAGAAGAGACTTAAGAGATACAGTCATTGAATACAATGTGTGACATAACGATTGGAAGTGGGGCTCTGGCACCTCCCCCAGCTTCGGTGGTAATCACAGGCCTGCTCGCTGTTTGCAGAAGTTAGTCTTGCTTTTTACTCTGGACTCTTACATCGCTGTCTGATAATTTGTGGTTCTATTTGTGTTGGCTCTTTTCTTTGTTGGTACCATCTTTTGATAAGCCTACTAATTTTTTTTATTGAAGAATGGGTATTTTGTATGAAAGAAAACCATGGAGACTCTGGAAGGCGTTACTTTCTCTAGAAGAGAGGCACCCACCTGTTTTCTGAAAGAGCCAGAGTAAGAGCCCAGAACCTAACTCCAATGATGGATCTCTATTTATTTGACTACTACACTCCCGTCTATGGTAGTGTCCGCGGGGGTCCCATTGAGAGACAGGGCATGTCAGGCCACTCTGTCTTTGTGGGTCTCAGCACCAATGGCATGCCCAAGGTCTGGTGAGCTTAGAGATGCTTTCTGTGCAGATTCCGCGCCTCTCTCATGTACAAAGACGGGCAGATACCTTGAGGAAAAATACTGGTGCAGAAACACAATCCTTCAAGTTCTGACCACCTTAGCTCATACAACCTCAGTTTTATTCTTGTTTGTTTACTTTCTCCTAAGCCCTGTGAAATGTCAAAAAGTTCTGCGTTTGGATTTCTTCTTGGTTTTGCTTGGTCTCTTAGCTTCTAGTCCTGAGTCATTTAAAAGTCAACAAATGCTTTCAGGGAATAGAAGTTCACAGAATAAATCACTTATTTCCACGAGCTTTCTCTTTCCCTCTCCCTCTGCCCCCTCCCCCTTCTCTCTTTGTAGAATCTTGTTCTCTCAAGTCTTGGCTGCTTTGGAAGTTTCTGATGCCTTCAAACAGATTTTATTTATTTGTAAATAAATCTTTGTTTTGTTTACTCATTTGTTTTTCAGTCTTGTCCATCTTTTCTAGCTTTTTGTTGTGAGTGTCGGTCTAGCTATTTCACCATAGACTACAGTGGAATTCCCTTTCAATACAATTGAACAGAAGCAAAGAAAACCACCTGCTGAGGCCTGGAGAGAGATGAAAGAAGAACTCTCTGGCTTATCTTTCCCTGAGGTCCTTTGGACATTTGTGGACAAAGGGTCAAGATTTTTTTTTAATTGGTTCACGTTTTCTGAAAGCCTCTCCAGATTCGTATCATCTCTTAAAGACACAGTTCCCCAATGAACTAGTAGCCATCTCAAAATATTACATCCTAAATGATATGAAGGAAATATTTTAGAACATTTCTAAAGATCAGTCATTTCAGAATTAGTTCAGCTTCTTTTGGGTCCAAGTAGCCTATTGGATAAATTTAATTAATTTTGTGCTGCTGTTCTGGGTCACTGCCATTTTCGCTCAATCTAAGGGTGTGGCTGTACACACAGATCTCACCAAATTAATCCTTTATAGGATTTTTCACAGGTGAATTCAAGAAAAAGATTAGATTTGCTACTTCTGAACCACAATATTTAAATGAAAGTGGGCTTGAGACTTTGCTTTCTGAGGCTTGTTTACGTTTCTGGAGGGTTGGCTCATGCTGGTGCAGGCTAGTGCAGGTGATGTGACCCCAAGTCACGTGAGTCAGATGCAGGGAGGGCAAAAAGAGTGCTTTGTATGCTGCTTTCGCCAGAACAGCCTCCATGGAGGCGCAGGCCCGATGTGAGATGAATCTTTCTCTGTGTCGATCAGGTCTCTTCATTGTGACTTTGTGCAACGACCGGGTCTTTGTTCAGTGGCATCACCATTCACAGTCCTTCAGTGGTGTGTGTGCCACACAGGGTCACCGCTAACAGGACTTTTCCTCTTATAGTCTAAGAACATTCCGTCTCTTTCTCTCTCTCCAGAACAACCGAGCTTCCTCCAGTCATAAAAGGATGCCAGAGATGTCCTGTGACCAGGGTGGCCTTATTGAACACATTCATGTTTTATGCATCGAAGCCGGTGGAACCCCGTCTTATAAAATGCAGCCGTACACTGAAATCCTGGCCGGCAGAGGGAATGCACGATTGGTTCTTCCCTTTCCTTGTGGATAAGCGTTCAGCATGTTTAACCCTTGAAGGTTAATGCACACAGCTACATTCAACAGTGCATTGTCAGGAGCTTTCTGCAGGTTTCCTCTAATTTGTTATACCTTTCACAGCAGACATTTACTTTAAAAAGTTACAAATTAATTTTAATATTTTAAGCATATACCCTTGTTTTATTTCTTTGAAACCAGATTCCCAGTGTTTTCAATTTTGAGTTTTGAAGGGCTTCAGGGGGTAATAATCACTTTGAATCATTTAGTACTCCCTAACCCAGTCCTTCCTTATGGCAGTATATCCTCATAGTGCCTTGGTTTAATAATAAATGGACTTGTTAATCTAATCCTGAGTAATTCAGGAAAGAAAATGTCCTCCTCCTAATGTCTTTTCCTGATAATGATGGAGAGTTATGCTGGTAAAATTGCTTCCATGAGAGATGAAGCACTCCTGATGGCTGCTCTCAATCACTGAAAGGCCAGGTAAGTGTGTGAATTTCCTTCAGGTGACAGAGCAGGCCTGCCACTGCCCAGGCCAGAAGACCAGACTGCATTCATGTGGGCACTTTGCACTGATGGAGCCTCAGGGGGACAGGGCAAGTGCTGGAGAGCTGGGACACAGGGAAATGGGCAGAGGCCTTTTCGCCCCTTTCACTCAACCAGTAAGTTGATAGCCACTGAATATCTACTATGTGTTTTCCTGGGCAGTAGGGAGAAAACAATGCAAAGTACCCAGAAATCCTTGCCATTCTAGAGTTTACATTTTGGTAGATAAAGTTAGAAATGAGGTAGCTAAATAGAACATATAGTATACTAGGTGAAAATAAGTGCTATAGGGTAAAAAGAAGGGGGAAGGCCGCTGTTTGGCAGAGGGGCTGATTTTAAATAAGGGGCAAGAGAAGGACTCCAAGAGGAAATAGCATCTGAGCAAAGTCTTACACAAAGTGAATCCAAGGAGAAAGCATTCAGATGGACAGAGAGAAGAGCAAGTCTGAAGGGAGGGTGTTGGTGAGAATGTGGCTCTGTGGCCATTCTGTGGCCCCGGGGAGGGGAGCCAGGGCTATTCGGGTACAGAGTTGCCATAGTCTGAACACACTTGTTAGACTGCAGAGACAAATGGCTTCACTGGAGCCCAGCTAGTGGGCAACACAATCATCTTGGCAAGATATAGTGTAGCTTGGACTAGATTAGTAACAACAGAGATGGTGATAAGTGGTCATATCACCACTTATATAAGTGGTGAACAGAGTTAGACAGAATTTGCTTATGGATTAAATATGGGTGTGAGAGAGAGATGTGAGGAACAGCTCCAACATCTGCTGTCTGTGCAGTTGAAGGGTTGGAGCGGGGATGAAGATCCTAACAAGTTTGAAGAGGACATGCAGGGCAATTGTAAGGTATCTAGACTGAGTCCAACACTCCCAGCAGGTGCTCACTCCTGCATAAATTCTGCCTTGAGTGACACCAAAAAGTTTCTCTCCCTTACAATCGTAGCTGATACAAAATCAGGAGAAGAAGCTGCTATGATTTGGAAGCACAGGCTTCTTTGGGGAAAGAGCAGGGTAAAGGGCTTCAACCATTGGTGGGGTAGGAAAAATACATTTTTCTTTTATGCTTCTAGGTCCTTGGATAGGGCTGTATAATGAGAGACACATTAGCAAGTGAGAAGCATATAGATTTATTATATAAGTTTAATGTGACGTAGAAGCCTTCCTAAGGAAAAGAATAACAAAGAAACAGTTAGACCTCAGCGTTCAGATACTGAGTTGGACAGAGTAGTGGATTGTGAAAATGGCACAAGACAGAGAGTTTGGACCAGGGCACTTAATGGTGGAAAAGTAACTAAAAAGATTAGGGTTGAGAAATGAGGGTTAATTTCTCAAGGTTTGTTTGGGACTTTCTTCCTTCCTAGTCCAGGGAGGCCGCTGTCAGGTTAGTTTTATCTCCTGCTTTTAGTACGAAGGAGGATGACAAGGTTTCCCTTCTTGCACCTGGTGGCCCTCAATGGCCTTTAACTTAAACTATGTCAACTTGATACTTTTTTAACTTATTGAGGTGACACTGGTTAATAAAATTATGTAGGTATCAGGTGTACAATTCTATAACACATCATCTATACATTGCGTTGTGTGTTCACCACCCAAGTCAAGTCTCCTTCTGTCGTCGTTTGTTGCCCATTTTCCCTCTTCTCCCTGCTCCATCCCTCTTTCCCTCTGAGAATGACCACAGTGATGTTTGTGTTCATGGGCTTTTTTCTTAATCTCTTCACCAGAAATAAACCCACACCTTTATGATCAATTCATATTTGATAAAGAAGGCATGAACATACAATGGGGTAAAGATAGTCTATTCAATAAATGGTGTTGGAAAAATTGGACAAGTATGTGCAAAAACTGAGACTAGGCCACCTTTTAGATATTTTTCATTGTTTACACCAGTACATCTGTCTCCACATTTCCCCCTTTTGTCCACCTCCATTCAAGGCCGCCTCTATACCCAGGCCACACCAACCTCACCACACCAGCCTCACCATTGTCTGTGTCCATGGATCATGCATATGTGTGTTCTTTGGCTAATCCCTTCCCCTTCATTCATCCATTCTCTAATGCCCCTCAACTGCCCTAGACAGCTGTCAGTCTGTTCCATGCGTCTATGCTGCTGTTTCTATTTTGTTTGTTTATTTTGTTATTAGATTTCACATATAAGTGAGATCATATGGTATTTGTCTTTCACTGACTGGCTTATTTGTTATATCGCACACAAGAATAAACTCAAAATGGAGTAAAGATTTAAATGCTAGACTCAAAACCATAAAAATCTTAGAAGAAAACATAGACAGTCAAATCTTGGACTTTTATCATAGCAATATTTTTTCTGATGTGTCTCCTTGGGCAAGAGGAAGAAAAGAATAAATAAAAAAATGGGACTACAACAAACTAAAAAGTTTTTCATAACAAAGGAAATCATCAACAGAAGGAAAAGACAACCCACTGAATGGGAGAACATGTTCACTACTGATACATCGGATATGGGGTCAATATCTAAAATTTATAAAGAACTTATACAACTTAACACCAACACCCCCCCCCACCCAAACAATCCAATTAAAAAATGGGCAAAGAGCCCTGGCTGGGTAGGTCAGGTGGCTGGAATGCAGTCCAGTACACCAAAAGTTGCAGGTTTGATCCCCAATCAGGACACATACTTAGGTTACAGTTTTGATTGCCTGTTGGGGCAAGTACGGGAGGCAACAGATCAATGTTGCTTATATCAATATTTTTCTCTTTCTCCCTTATTCTCTCTCTAAAAGCAATAAAAAACCATATCCTTAGGTGAGGATTTAAAAAAAAAATAGGCAAGGGACCTGAAGAGACACTTCTCTAAAGAGGACATACAGATGGCCAATAGACGTATGAAAAGATACTCAATGTCACTAATAATCAGAGAAATGCAAGTTAAAACCACAATGAAATAGCACCTCACACCTCTCAGAATGGCTATCATCAATAAATCAACAAACAGCAAGTGCTGGCAAGGATGTGGAGAAAAAGGGAACCTTAGTGCACTATTGTGGAATATAGATTGGTACAGCCACTGTGGAAAGCAATATGAAGCTAACTCAAAAAATTAAAAATGGGCTGCCTTATGACCCAGCGATTCCACTTCTGGGAATATATCCAAAGAAACTTGAAACACTAATTCAAAAAAATAGATGCACCCCTATGTTCATTACAGTGTTAGTTACAATAGGCAAGATTTGGAAGCAACCCGAGTGCCCATCAATAGAGAAATGGATTAAAAAAAAAAAAAAAAAAAAAAAAAAAAAAAAAAAAAAAAAAAAAAAAAAAAAAAAAAAAAAAAAAAAAAAAAAAAAAAAAAAAAAAAAAAAAAAAAAAAAAAAGCTGTGCTACATTTACACAATGGATACTACTCAGCTGTAAAAAAAGAAGGAAATCTTACCCTTTGCAGCAACATGGATGGACCTGGAGAATATGATGCCGAGTGGAGTAAGTCAGAGAAAGAAAAACACCATACAATTTCACTTATATGTGAAATCTAATGAATGAAATAAACAACTCGGTATATTTTGAATTGATGTGTTCTGAATCCTGTGCACTCCATGCTGTTTGCTCAGGACCCAGCTTGCGGAGAAGCAGGCCTTACATGTTGCTTAGGAATTGCGAGTCACAGAGATCTGGTTCCATTTGAAGAGAAGGGAGGTGGGGAAAAGGTTGCTGTTTACCATGATTACAGAATACAGCTCTTTCCTATGTGGTGTGAGAGACACGGTGCTTGGAAAGGCACCCACAGAAGCCATGCACTGGCACCTGCTATCATGGGCAGAACAAGCCTCTAAGTGCATTTATACCTGGAAACTGTGGCTGGTCTCCAGCAACTTGCAGCAAGAATGCCCTCTGTGGACCCCCTCATGGGTGAGCAAAGGAGGCTGTACTCAGGCTCAGGAGTGGACAGGGGTCACCGGTCACCATGGGCTGACCTTGAGAGGCGGCCCCACGGGAGGTGGCTGGTCTCCAAATCTGTACCCCACCCTTGCTTCTAGACTGCCTCTCTGAGTGACATTTTAGCATTATAGATTTATTCTTCTGAAGATCTGAATGGTTTGATTGGGGAAAACATCTTAAGAGAATGAAAATTACTTTGAGAGGAGTAACTCCTTAAACGTTTCTCAACTATCCCTTCGATAAGAATTGATTTCCAATATGAGCCTGAGTTAGATTTGGAATTGAGTGAAGACCACGTATTTGCAGTAGGACCGGATCAGCTATGGGGGGCTGAGAAAATGGGCAGCTGATGGGGCAGACATAAGGGCCCCACAGATCTGCTGGAACGACTTTGCTTGACCACCCATTCCCACGCTGGACACGGAGAAGGACCCAGCACAGACAGGACTCCCCAGCCCCGCCTTGTTTACTTGTCTCTAAATCGACCCAAGGAAACGTCTTGAAAATGGGATTTACTCCCTCTTATATCTGAGATGATATGGAACCCTTTGTAGCAGACAGACTTGGAGGGAGCAGCGTCAGGAAAAGTAGGGGGAGCCCATCGGCATCACACATCTGGGCCTGTGCTTACAGCAGTTCAACACTTGAAGCAAAATATTTCTCTTACTGAACATGGAGCTCTCATTGTCTGGGCTTCACAGTATGCCCCCAGCTACCCATTACCATCTGGGCTCCATTAAAGCGGTTGTTTTATTCTAAAATCCTTCCACAAAATTGAGTTTCTGACTATCCTGGAGTTTACCTCTCCCTAGTTCCTCGTCATGATTCCTTGCTTTTCTTTAAGAAATGGTGTTTTTCTCTAAATAGGTTAGAACATGATTTTACATTGCATTTGGTTGCAATTTTTTTATTGGTGAATTTTGGATTTAATTTTTGCCTGGTAGGTACCGTAGCTCAGTAACTAATGGTACTGGGCACTTCCTGTGGGGCAGGTCTCCCAGCTGCCCTACCAGGAGCCCCATCCCACCTTTCTGTTGAGTGGACCTGAGACTCAAGTGGGCCTTTTCATCTGCAAGGGTCATGCCTGATCCTGGGGATTTTGTGGCTGGAGGCGTGCTTCACATGTTAAGCTTTACAATTTTTTTTTATGGAAACTCAAAAGTCTGAAAGACTAACTGATAGAAACTAAGCTGATTTCAAATACGTTATTGTATTGAATTGTGTACCATCCTAGTGTGGCAGCAAAAGCATTGAACAGAAAATCTCCCTTCACAGCTGATTGACCATGTGACCAGAAACTATTCAAATGGCCTTTCTGAACTTCAGTTTCCTCATTTGGAAAATGGCATTCTGGGGAGAAGTCAGTAGTTTTCACAAGAATTTATGATGCAGATGCCTTTTGTTCCTTTTGTGTTGGAGCCACTCTGTCACACAGAGCTGAGGCCTGAGGTTCTGCAAGGTATTGTTAGAAAATCTCAAGACTGGGTGGTTTCTGAAATCTACTCATTCCCCAAACCCAAGTTTCCAGAACCCACTGTATCTCCCAATAACAGAGTGGAGTGGAGAGTGTTGGCAGCTCATCTTGTTTGCTGGGTCACCAGGAGTACCCTCGTTCCCATTCATAGCCCCCATTCACTCTTCTGTAAAACAGGAATTTGCAGAGTGGTCAGGATTTGATGAGATACAATTCATTAACCACTCAGCACATGGACTGGGAGGGACCAGAAACGAGCAGAGGGCTCACTGACTTTCCAAGCTGATGTATCAAGGGACATTATGTTGCATAAGATCCACTTTTAAAAATCCCTTCAGCCAAGTTGCTTTAGTCACCAGTAGATTTAAACCAGAGGGAGTGTTTCTCCTGATGATTTTGGATTTTCCAGTGCCTTTGAAAAAAAATTTTGTACAATAAATGTATTTTAAAAGTTTTATTTGAAAATGTAACCATTTTGGAAATTTTTTACGTGTAAGGAATTTCGCTACTACAAGTAAAAGGATTAAAGAAAAAATGATAGTCCAAAGCAGTATACATGCATTCTAGAATGTTTTTAAGAAAGCAAGAGAAATCTAAGCTAAGGCAGATTCAAATGTGAAGCATTCATTCAGCAGCTGTGTTTAGGAGTGAGGATTAAATAGTGTCCAAATCAAGCATCAGATTTCCAGGGAAAGCAGATGAGAAATTAGAACGTGTGCAGGAGAGAGCAAAAAAGGCTGTGAAAAGGTCACGACTTTGTAAAATTGACATGACTTTCTGGTCAGATAAGAGACCCCGGAGATGGAGGTCTTAAATCAGTCTCAAAAGCCAGAAGAAGAGTAGGCAGGTGCCCAGGAAAAAAGGGTGAGTGTCAAGGGACAACTGAACCTGTTCCAGGGTATTTGAAATCTACTTTAGGTAAAAGATTAGAAGTCAGAAAAAAACATGTAAGTTCCTAGAGCAGTTAGGGGACTGTCTGTGAGCTCCTGGGACGGGGAGTCACTCGGCCCCGCAGCATTCTCAAGGACTCGGGTTTGGGGGACCTTTCAGCTTTTCCAGCATCAAAGGGCAGCTAGGACCTCAGCGTTAAGTCTCTGTCCCGAGCTTGCCCATGACAGAGACTCTCATCTTGACCAAAGGAGGGCAGAATCAGGCTCTTCTGAGCCCACTTCTCAACCAGGCTTTTCACTTGACCTTGGCCCTGTCATTGCTGGGCTCGCATAGCCCACTTTCAGCAAGAATCCTGCTAAGTCAGTTTAGCAAGAATTCCCCTACCCTGACATCTGATCACCCTGATATCTGATCAAGTTCCTCCTCCACACCCTGGTTCCTGATCACCCTGCTTGCCTTTGGCACGAATCCCCTGCCCCCGGTGTCACCCCTTAGTAATGTCTCATCCAAAAGCTCTCAGTCTGCTTGTTGGCTGTAAATCCCCAGCTGTCTTTAGTGGATTCAGAGCTGAACCCCAGTTCTTGATGTTTTACTTCAGCAACCTGTACTAAGACAGCGTCCCATAACCCATAGCCAAACCTCAGCCAATATGTAGAGTGCATGAGAATTCAGTCTTTCAGCTTTTGTTTTTGCCGTTGTTGTTTTTATTGTTTGTTTTTACTGCAGCACAGCAGATTTGAGTCTTTATCATTAGACTATGAAAGCACAGACAATGGTCCAGACTATTCCTTCATCAGAAATCATGAGCTCATCTGACTTCAGTTACATCCTGCAAACATCTGTGGCTCTCTCAAGACATCGTTACATCATCTCTTAACCAAAAGCTCATAAATAATGTGGCTTTTGGGAGTGCTTTTAGACTTTCTCTTTACCTAGTATGACATTCGTCATTTAATCGGTCTGCTTCTCCGAATGTATTTCATGCTTTTTGAAACTGTCTAACATGCTATGGTTAATAACCATGCTATGGTTAATGCTATGGTTAATAAAATATATCCAGGTCTTTATTCCACTGGATCATTTGATGATCTTTTCAGGTTCAAACCACTGTTGCTTTAAGCTCTCCAGCTACCAGCATAGTCTCTGGAAGAGCAGTTCAGCTGCCTGGGAACATTCCACGCCCCATCCTTGGAGGGCACTTTTTGCCCCCTAAATAGGTCAAGGCTCCTTAACTCTCTCCTTTCGTTATGAACTGACAACAGGTATAAAAGAATTTGGATTGTTCCACCCCCAAATATATCACTTTAGCATATTGATGATTTTATGATGAAGGCACTTGAGACTCAGCAGGTCAGGGAAGGGCTCTCAGACCTCCCTCTTTGTACCTAACAGAGGCTATCCAGTCTCCCCTGAGAAAGGCGTCCTCCCTGGACCAGGAGGATCAGAACATTCCTACCCCTGCCAGAATGGACCTGCCCCCACAGCTACTAACACAACGCTAACCTTCCGTTAGTCCCCAGTAGCGCTCCTAGTCCCCGCCTCACAACTTAACTGCCCTCAGCCTGAGTCATGGCACATCCCACAAATTGTAATTCTTTGTGGCAGAGGTAGATTAGCTTTTGGGGTCTATGGCTCCTTCTGGGTTCATTTTCCTTCTGAGGACTCCTTTGTGCACATTAAAATATTATATCCATTTGCATGCTTTTCTCCTGTTAATCTGCCCCATGTTGGTGAAATTCCTAGGCCAGCTGCAGAACCCGAAAGGGTAGAAGGATCTTTTTTCTCCTTATCAGGTGTTAATAACTAATATCATCTGAAACTTTCCCCAGGTCCTACAATGTTTTAATTCAGGGAGAAAATAGTCCATTACACCCTTTAAGAGGTATATTAATCTTGGCACTTAAAGAAACTGCAACCAATTAGTAAGAAAGAGATATTTCTCTCCAAAGGGCTGACATTCATGGCACCACATGCCAGCCTCTTTGTAAGATGCCTCTGGCCCGGGAGCTCTGTACTCAAGGGACAAGGGAAAATAATCTGTCTCTCATTTTCTATGTAAAAAGATGGCAGGTATACATGGGACAATAGAGTGGGGGCCAATACCTACCAAAGAAAAAACAAACACCACCACGTTTTTCAATGTACACTGTAAGCATACTCGAAACAGAATTAAAATCCAGCAGAGGGAGAACACAGTGAGGATCTTCTCCTCAGCTCTGCCATGGTGGAGACAACGTGGAGAGGAAGGAGCCAGCATCTGACAGTGACGTGTGCACTCCTGGATCTGCTCTGGGCGTGTTAATACTTTCCTTTATTCAATTTTCATGACACCAACACAACATGGCTCTCAAAGCTGTACAGGGAAAAACTTGGGTGAGCAGAAGTTAAGTAATTTGCCAAATACCACACTTCTATGGAAAATCCAGGATTACAAATCATGTATCTCATCATCTTGGGCTTTAAAATAGAGGAGCTTGGATTAAATCATCTCTATAGTTTTCTCCAGCTCAAAAGGTGTATGATTATATGAGTTATGATCATAATTTTAAAGTGGTTATTTACCAAAGCTTGTATGAATCACTGTTCCCAAGGGATGTTAATATAATTTGAAAAACAGAGTTGCTTGGTCACATAACAATGAATTTTCCCCTCCCTTTAAAAGAGCTGTGATGCGAATTAACGTGTGAAGAATTCTGAGAAAACTTGCTCTGAGGAAAATGGTTGAAATTTGTTTTACTGAGAATCTCCTAAGTAATTAACAATAAAACTTTTTAAAAGTGTATTTATTTTAAGTAGTATGCATTCAAAAGAATATTCCATGAAATATGTTTTCCAAAATTGGGATCAAACCTTTATTTTGCTTCATAATATGAAACAAGTGATTGAAACACATAAGGTTAAGAGATCCAAAGATACAGGTATTCTCACCTAGTCATACTTCCTCTACTTGGGCCCTAGTGATTTAGTTCTAATGGAGATATGGCCTTTGAGCTTAGGGCGTCTGGGCTGAGAGAGTTCTTTTGGGTAGACTTGGCGGTCTGGGTGGCTGCTGACAAAGAGATGTAATAATGATCACTTAATGATTATTCACTGCTCCTGTTTCATATTCTGTCTTTGAATGTACAAACTTAGCCAGCATTTGATGACACGCTTTCGATTGTTTTGCATTTTCTGCATGGTCTTTTGATGCATTTTATATGTTAGTTTGGCTGTTCGAATGGGTTGCAAGGTCACCTCTGCCAGTCAGTGGAGGGCCCGATGACGTCATTTCCCCATCTGTGGTGCCTCAAAGGGTGCGGGCAGTCTTCTGTGTCCCCACTTAACTGTCACTCCGCTGCCAGCAGAGGAAGAAGAATTCTACTAGAGTTCGCATCGTGCTCCCTATTCGGAAGGAACTCTCTCTTTTACGATGAGTGAGGAATCATAGAAGTGGCCCAAACATGGAACCCCAAAATATCATACTATGTTGTTTGCTAGCTATCTAAACTGAATTTAGGATGAAAATATGTATTGATTTTCTTGCATCGTGCTTCGGAGATCAGCTATAACACACTCTGACACATCTATGGTTTTTCTAGTTCTTTCACTGTTGGATCAAGCCTCTCAAACTTCTGATTTTGTCTTCTTCAAAATTGTACTATTATTTGAACACAGTGTGAACATGTGTGTAAGAACATAAAACTGTGGGGTATTTGCTTTACTCTGATCGGAGAAACAGACATGAAAGAAAAAATATGTAATTTTAACAAATCTATCTACTAAAGGTATCTATCTTTCTCTATATATAATCTACCACCTATTTTCTTCTTCTTTTACTTTTTTATTTATTTCTTTTTTTTTCTAAAAAATGTTTTAAAGACCAGAGGGCCTTTCCCATTATCTCTGTTTTCAAATGTTAAGGCTTGTATCGTTTTGTTTACCTTCTCTCATTTTGGAATTTGGGGAACGATGTGTAGTGTATGTGTAATGACTCCAAAGAAATAGCCATGGGACTATTTATGACTAGGTATCTGATTAAAATTTTCCATTCTACTTAAGCTTAATTATTTACATGGTAACAAAAAATGGGTTCAGAATTATTTGAATTTAATTTCAATAGCAAGATTATTCTACATAGCAAATATTACTGACATTTTATTTCTTATATCACTAAATATATTATTTTATTATATGTGAATAATAAAACTAATATAATATAAATAATAAAATAATAAATACTATGTATAAGTATATTTATATTAATGTAAAATAAGTATGTTATTTTATAGTACTCTATTTATTATATATAATATCACTGGCATTTATTAATTAAATCAACAACACTATTTTATAACAAATTTAAGATAAAAAATATTCATGTTACAAGATTAAGTATTCAAAGTAGGCAGAGATTTTGGACAATGGAAAATAAGATCTGGAAAGAGCATTGAAAGAAGCAGACAAAATGTTTACCGTAAAGGCATAATGTGAGACTTTGATGTTGGAGAGCTATAAATTTGACTAGAAGGTTCTAGTGAAGGGAAGGAAGAAAGGATTCAGAGATTGCATGAGGGAAAGGAAAATGACTCACTTAGCAGAGACACATCTATTTCTAGTTCCTTGGAACACTCTCCCTGTGGGTTTCCTCATAAAGGATAGCCAGCAATGCAGGAGGCTCACTACAAGAACCCCTCCCCAGAAACCAGCAGGGACTTCCATTGCCCCCACAGGCATGGCAAGGGCACAGTGCACAGAATCATTTCTAGGAAAAGCCTGGGAAGGGCTCAGGAGGTGGTAGCGATGGGCAGGCTAGAGTGTACTGTCCCGCAGTCAGCCATCTCCAGGTCTGACCCAGAGCATCCTAAGGCTCAGGATGGACTACATCCCCTCAGTGAATCTTTCTCAGAGTGAATCTTTTAATAAATAATACACATCGATCAGTTATAAGATAGAGTCCTTGGAAATTCTCTCTTCCTGGCTTAATGTGGAAGGGTGTGCTTTATTTAACAGGATTTACATTTTATCAAGAAAGCGAGACACCTGACAAGAATACAAAGCTAGGTACACAGCTGAATGCCTAGCACACACAGAGCGGAGTGGGGAGGAGGGCCCGAGTTCTCCTGGAGGAGAAACGTGGGACTCCTCTTGCTTAGAGATTAATGGGCCTGCAAGGATGCAAAGGCCTGTTCTGTAGTCGAGTGAAGTGGCAATAATTTTCGTATGACTGAGAATCATCCTCAGTTTTACCAAACAAACAAAAAACATCAATATAGACAACAGAGGTGCATCATAGACACTTTATTTTAAGAACTTCTACCTTCCAGGATCAACTGGTTGCAAAACACATGTCAAAATATCTGAGTGACTACGTTCCTATAGAAAACTGCTTGCTCAACTCATTTGGCTAAACATTGGGGAACACTGGCCAAACTTGATCAAGGTACTTAAAATAACGATTACAATTTCAGAGCCAATAGTCTATGAACAAGTTATGACAAATACAACCACCTGGTCTACATAGAAAAATGTCTTAACTCAAGAGAACAAGGGAAGCTCTCTTCACCCCAAAGTAATTTCTAGTCACCAGTGTACATGCTAATATTAGGAAACAGTCATAAAAAGGTAGAGGATCAAGTACTTATTTTTAACCCTCTAGAAATTGTTATCAGATCAATGACCATCTGTATGGACATTGATTCGGGATTGCCATGGCATTAAGCAGCAGGTATACGTAGAGACAGATGACTGTGGGTATGATCTATCTCGTCTTTACCTAAATTCCTTGAAAGTGTGATCTGACTGGCTGCCATTCTATATCCAAAACTTCACCTCCAACCTCCCTTACATTTTGTGCTCTGCTAACATCAGATTCCTTTTGGTCTCCAGAACTCAGCACACAGCCTCGTGCCGCTGCGCCCTTGCACAAGCCATCCCTCTTGCCTGGGTGCCCTGCCTCTTCTGGACCACCTGGCAAGCCCACCACCCTTGCTTCAAGTCACATACAGACACCTCTTGTTCTGAAAATGCTTTTCTCATCCTATCTCTACCCTCTGGAGAAGTATTCTGTGTTCTAAGCAAAAATTTGAAATGATCTCTTTAATATTCTTAACTGAATAATCAGTATATTTCTTGTAGCAAGGAGTTATCTTAGTACAAGAGCATCTCTGATTATAATTATACCAGACTGTGCTGTTTCAGTTATTGTCAAATCTAAATCAAATTATATTTTCTCAGTACAATGAAAACAATCCTAAATTAGGACCACAAGCTCATCATGTAATATCGAGATAATGTCAAGTTCTCTAAGTCTAAATGTGGACATTTTAAGTACAAGCAACAATGCAAATTCAAGACTAGCATGTTCATCCTGTCTTTTGGTAACCTATACTTCTTTGTGCCATACATAATTTTTGCATAGTCAGACAGCATGGCAATACTCAACAATTTATAGCATAATTCAGTCTCTTCATGTTTTAATTGTAGTTATCCTGAAGGCTCATTTCCTTGAGTGTCCTCCAGATAGAATGCAGAATTTTAAATGAAAGTTTACCAAGGCAATTCAAGAGGTGCTGAAGAAATAAGTCATTTTTTTAAAATGAAAAGAGGGTTACCATGCAAATTCACAGAACACAGTTACATGGATATTAGTTGTTAATAATGGCTTGGCACTTGGTCTATTGCTTGTCCTCTATCACTTATTGGCTTTATTGATGGGCTACATGGTGCCTGATATTATGTGCATTGAACACTTTCCTTAACAGACTAAAACCCTGACATCTGCTGAGTGAAAGCCACTTTACATTTCACCAAGAATGTCTCCACTGTGATTCATTAAAAGGAAAGCATTTTCATAATAGTGAAATTAAGGCCATGTTCCATTCTATATTAAATGGTCTATCACTTATACCACCTTCACGGTACTTCTTATGCAAGCGTATCCTGAACTTTTACTAAAACAAACAATCAAATATTTATTGGTCACCCAGTGACCAATAAATATTTAGAAAATATGTCCTTGAGCATTTCTACAGAATGAAAAATGATCCATCAGTGGCGATGTTTCTTTTGGAAATGGTATAAGCTGACATACTCTGTTCTGGTGAAAGAATGGGTCTGGGAAAAAAAATGTGTCATG
Organism: Micronycteris hirsuta; assembly: GCA_004026765.1. Classification (NCBI taxonomy): domain Eukaryota; kingdom Metazoa; phylum Chordata; class Mammalia; order Chiroptera; family Phyllostomidae; genus Micronycteris; species Micronycteris hirsuta. The sequence goes on from PVJI01000565.1 coordinate 136,464, forward strand.
ATTAGTATGCATTTAGTTCACAAAAAAAAAAAAAAAAAAAGGCTGAAATAGAAAATAGGTCCCTCTAGGTTTAAGTCATTTCGGGGATGACTGGTCTATTACACCAGTGCAGTTAGACCAACAGTCCTAACCCAGAACGTCCAAGAGGAAGGAACATCCTCGGAAGCACCGTGTAGCACTCCTTTGTAGTCAGCCCTTCCCAGATTATCCGAGGAGGACTGCACTCTCATTTAGGCTTATCGAACTTAAGGTTTGAAAATGAGAAAAAGCTGGGAATGTCTCAGAGGAGAACTATGATCATGATTAAAATTTTAAAATAGCAAAGTACTAGGCATGGAGGTAAAATTTAATATCCTAAATGTTAAAGCTACAAGTGCAATCAGAAATAACCTTCTCTCACATTTTCTTTTTCTATGTCACAGTTGAAGGAATTACAGCCAGGAAAGTCACGTTGCTTATTTATTGCCACACAGCTAGCTAAAATTCAGAAATAGAATGAACACACTTTTTTTGCATGAGTCCAGCAAGTATCCATCTGTAAATATTAATAGATGTGGAAACAATCAGACTGGAGAGAAGAAACAGAAAAACAATCCTGTTTGCCAAATGCCTTTTAAGTGCAAGGAATTGATTAGTGAGTCTAAAGGAAAAGTCAATAATTGTGACTAATATAAGTCTTTATGCACAGCTGGTTTGACAAATTTCCAGGGGGAAAAGTTTTAGGAAATCGCCATATGGCTTTGTTTTGTGCTCATTTACTTAAGCCAGGTGGGCTGAATTTGTTCTATGCAGACACTGGGGATAAACAGAGATGGACCACTTTAAGATCAATACAAGCTCTGGGCCCATTCCATAGGCTAGCAAATCTACTGCTCGTAGCATTGGCCACAATAAAATGCATCCACAGACGACATGAGAGGACAGCTGTGGTAATGACACTAGCTCTTGAAATTTCGGGGCTACTGTTAACTCCTTCAGTTAGCAGTTAATTCTGATTTCCAAGAAATGCAAGTCTTTCATTCCTCTTTTTATTTCTTACTCACGTGTTTTTATTGCACAATATACACACAACTGGCTCCGACTCTACTGTGCTGCTGCCGTGTCTGGATGCTGTGGCGGGGAGACTTAGGAAGGTGACGGCATAGTCAACAGATCTTGAGTGACTCGGGATGACTTCCAAACAGGAAGCATCGGTGTCCAGCTGGGCACACACACTCTGACCAAACATGCCCAGGCCCGTTTCAGTCCCCGCGTGACTGTGTGTGCACAGCACGGCAGTGCAGGCTGTGTTCTGTTCTTGGCCCAGCCGTGCACTTGCAGTGCTGAGTGTGTAAGGGGCCTTTTGATACATCTAAGGCCTTTACATAAATGGCTGGGGCTGCTCGGGCTGCTATGACAAAGTACTGCAGGCTGCATGGCTCACAAACAGCAGACGTGTATTTCTCCCAGTTCTGGAGGCTGGTGGTCTAAGACCAAGGTGCTGGCATATTCAGTGTCTGGTGAGGGCTTCCTGGTTCATAGATGGGGCCTTCTCACTGTGTCCTCACATGACGAGAGGAGCAAGGGAGTTTTCTGGGGTCTCTTTTCTTAAGGACACTAAACCATTCATGGGGCCTCCCCTCTCATGACCCAAGCATCTCCCAGAGGCCCCCACCTTCTAACAACATCACACCAGGAGTCAGGTGTCGAGATATGAATTCTGAGGAACATGAACAGTCAGCGAATAGCAATAACACTAAGAACATTGCTCAGACTCTGTTTTAATTGGCTGTAAAGATGCCTTTTACAGACAGTTTTACTCCTGGCCACTCAAATATCCTACAGTTTCTAGGCTCTCAGCACAGGACAGAATATGGTTGCTCACATGATGGAGGTGTCAGGCCGCGCTGCCATTTGCTCCTGCACCAGTCAGCTTGGGCTCCGTCACAGGTAACAGAGAACATTTCTCATCTGTGGATTGTCCTGTCCAGTCAGCAGGATCAGCTCTGTGTTTAGGAAGCTTGTGGTCAGCCAGATATTTATAGCTGTGGGAAGGATGCTCAGACCTACGGTTGACCAAGCATATCTTTCCATGAAAGTGCCATGATATGGGAAGTTGTTGCCATTCCATGTGAGATATTAACATATGGATTTTTATTAAGGATTCTTAAGGTAGTTGGCTGTCACATTGGAATACAATAGGTAGCCCACTGGGAACTGGGCAAATAAGGATGGAATATGAGAAGGAAATTGCTAAAGTCATGGACTTGGAAGTGTAAGCGAGGATGGGCAGTTTACTAAAATCTTCTCTTGTTGTAGACCTCTATGTTTAAAGCGCATCACCTGTCACCTTTGAACAAAACGTCTTTCAAATATGCTGGGCATTAGCACCCTCGCTTGCACAGTCGTGGTGAGGGACATCTTCTCTGAAGTGCTTTTTGAGCAAACCCTGAGTAGTAAGAGAAAAGTTAGACATGTGAGAATAAGGTGAAATACCAGCCAATGCCAAGAAAAACAAATCCCAAGATCCAGAGGAGGGAGTCAGCTTGATGTCCTCCCTCAACAATAAAGCACAAGAGAAGGTGGAATTAGAGAGAACATGACAGCCAGGTCCCCCAGGGTGCCTGGGCTGAAGAAAGGAATTGGGATCTTATTCCTAGCATGTGTTAACCACGACAGAACTTTACATGGGAGTGGAGCCATCTGGTTCAGAGTTATGACGGTTGTGTGAGGAATGTGGCCAGAAGAAGCAAGGAAGTGAGATAGGAGAGACTATATAGATATTGCATGTGCTGTATATGTGCTACTTAATAATATATGTTGGAGGAATGTATTCAAAATATATTTTGAATGCGGGGCCAACAAGTTTTGATGACATGAAATGAAAGAGAGGAAAACTGTGGACTAGCTAGCTTTGAGGCTGTGGAATGACAATCGTCATGGCTGCTCCTAGGATAAACAGGAATGATGAGCACACTCGCAGATGGCATAAGGGAGAGGCTGGGAGAATCCAGAGTTCTATTTAGGATCTTTAACACCCTGTAAACTGCAGGGTCATTAAACAACCAAAGGAGGGTTTGAATGGGCAGAAATAAGTAACAATGCTTGTTTGGGGAACACAGACTTGTTCCAGGGCAGTTGGTATATTAGGGAATAATTGGGACATAACAGGAATTCCCAGAGTTCATGTTTTCTTATGTCCAATTTTGTCTGCAAAGAACACCATGTGAACACAGAAAACTGTACCCATCTGAACCCAACCACCCAGGAAGGCACGCAGCTCAGACTGCAGCATGAGCTCACCCTCACCTGGCGTCCCACTTCCACCTGATAGGAAACAAGCCTCCTGCCACCATTTCACCTTAACTCGTGGGCTACAACCCTGGGGACACCCACTTCCAAAAGCCAATAGTAGGTCTTTTTCAAAATAATGCTCCAGATGTATTGCAACATTATATATTCTCAACCAGCTACCCCATGTATAACTACTAATGTTTCATTAGGTTTTAATTTTATGTCACTGAGTATTGGGCTTCACCCCATTCCCTCATAAGCCTTGTAGTTTGACCGCCCGATTCCCCACAGTGCAGTGGTTTTTAGGACACACGTATTTTGTGAGAGCAGAATTGACTGTGAGAGCGACTCTAGTTGAAGTGGAAGGCAGGGCTGGGGCAGAGATGTGGGAGGGTTAGGTACTGGGGTCAGAGGGAAGGATGTGGTCTCGTAACTTCCTCACATGCAATTCCAGGTTGTTATTTCTCCTGAGCCACTGCCTCCACTGGGAGCATCTCAAAGGCACAAACTCATCTTATACCTCAACTTCCAGCAAAGGGCTTGGCTGTTCAAAGCTGCTGAATATTGGGCTGGCCAAAAAGTCTGTATGGTTTTCTCCATAAAATAAAAGACACATTTTTCTTTTTTCCAATAACTTTATTGATTTGGATATTTTCAGTATGTCAGCTATTTCCCACTATTGGCTCCCAGAGGGTAGAGGCCAGGGGTGCTGGTAAACATCTTCCAATGCACAAGACAGCCCCCAGCAAAGAATTATTTGTTCAAAATGTCCATAGTGCCAAGAAATGACCCATATCGCTTTCAACACATTCAATTAGTCACACACAGCACCTTCTCTATACACTGGACAATTTTTTTTTTTTTTTTTTTTGCATTTCAGTTGTGCTTTTACCTTTCTTGGAATAATAAAGCATAACTTACCAAAACTGCTGTGTATTTTATTCCATCTTCAATATTAAAATGGCTGCACATAAATTCACTAATTTTGATAAGTTTTTTTAAATGCAGGCTGATAGAAAAATCTAACAAAACTGTTTTGAGTGACGTTAAAGACAACTAAGCCCTAGTAGAGCCACCATATGGAAAAAACTAAACGAACTTCCTGGCCAACACAACGCTTTGATAACCCAGCTGACCCCAGGGCGATATACGCCAGTCTTCTAAATCTTAGTTGTTATGAGCAAAACGGTGTTTGCTGCAAGCTTGGCTGAGAAGACTCGAATGAGTTACATGCAGTCATTAAGCTTATTTTATCCTTAAAACACAGGTACAAATGCTGGCTCTCCTCTCTGCCTCTCCTCTAGCTCCCTCCCTCCCTCTTCTCAATGTGCGTTTCTGTCTAATTTTGGAGGCTCTGTGAATGCCTACCCTGTGAGGTTCTCCAGAACTTTTCCCACCTCTGCAGTCAACCCAGCAGGTGTGGTCCACCCACCTGCTCAGGGCCTTAGTGATGGCTTACACCCAAGCTATGACCCATGACATCTACATGACCTACAGAAAACTTGTTATGGACTGAATGTTTGTGTTCCCTGAAAATTCTCATGTTGAATCCTAACACCAAAGGGATGGATTAGGAGTTGGGGACTTTGGGAGGTGACGAGGTCATGAGGGTGGAGTCCCCATGATGGGATTAGTGTCCTTACAAAAGAGACCCCGGAGGCCCCCTCACCCCTCCCACCAAGGAAGACACAGTGAGAAGATGCCTTTTAAGAACCAGGAAGTGAGACCTTAGCAGATACTGAATCTGCTGGCACCTTGATCTTGAACTTCTAGCCCCCAGAGCTATAAGAAATGAATGCCTATTTTTCATAAGCTGCCCAGTCTGTGGTATCCTGTGCCAGCAGCCTGCACAGACTAACACAACACTGACTTATCTCCTCTACTGGAGTAGTCACAATTCTGACCACGTGGGCACGGTGCCCACTTTGTCCCCAAGGCCCAGGAGCAGTAGCCTCTATGGTGGTTGGGGGCTGTGCCGATTTGGAAGGAGGAATGGTTTGGCAGGAGAAGTGAGACAGAACAGACTGCGACTGCTTCAAAATTACATTCTCTCTCTAGTCATCTGGGTATAAAAGGAGGGTAGGAGATTCATCGACTGGTTTTATTAGAATCCCCTCTTTTAGAAATGCATGCAATAAAGTGGCTGGCACACAAGTGAGAAATTTCATATCCTAAAAGGTTTGGCTGTAGGGCTTTTGTTCTGGCTATGGGCCAGCACCAGCAACAGGTACCTTACACCATTCTGTCACAAACTGGGGAGCGTGGGAGCACGTGGGGTGGGTGTGGACACGCCTTTCCTCATAACACTTAAAGACCCCCTCCTACTTCCCTCCCCGTAAACTACCTCATTCCAGTCATGGGCTCTTCTTTGTGGTCTCATAAAATATGCTGCTTTCTCTGAGTTATGAAACTGGCAAATGCCAACAAAGAAATGCCACTGTTTTCTGCCTCGTAATCCATTTTTAAGAGTGTGTAACATTGCTACCTTCAGTACCCTTAACAGGCTGGCCAACGAGCATTTTATGGCTGGCAGTCAGGGATACCCAGCTGCCTCCGAAAGCAAATGGGCCCATTTGGCCGCCTTCCTACTTTGGTACGTAAATTTCCATGTGTATAAATAACCACACTCCCATCCATTCACTTGAGGAAGGTTATTGTATTTCACATGCTGTTAAAAACCCAGAGTGTCAAAGTCATGCTTTATAGCATCACCCCCAGGCACATGTATCACTGTCAGAAGGCTTACTCCAATAAAACCTCTTTATGGGTGATAGATTTTATTTGCGAGTTTATGGCAAATATCTGAAACATCAGGTATTCATGTTGTAATCACCTTTTATGGGCCTTGGTTTCTCCCGTGCTGGAAAGAACATGCACACCCATGCCGAGGACTGAGAAGGGCTGAGGCTTGGATGACAGCACCCCGGGTAGCCTTTGGCATGCTGCTCAGTCTCTCTGCATCCCGTCTTTCTAAGCCTCCCTTGCACAAATGTGATGATCATCAACTGGGCATTAATTCTAATGTGTTTGAAGACTTGAAAGAGCTCTATGTGGCCATCATTTCAGCAGTTTTATAAGTTTGGGTTTTTTAATTGGTTTTCACTGATTGCTTTATTTTTTTATTAAGATATTAAAATTAACCCTTAAATGAGAATGACTCTATCGCATTTTCCACTTTTAAAGGGCAACGTTTCAGATTGGCAGTGAAAACGGATGTGAGTGTGCCAGCATTTGCATTAGTGGGATTTGCTACATTTCTTTGTTCTCTAGTACAGGGTGAGAAATCTGCCCTGTACCGACAGGCTTGAACTATATTCCGGGAAAGGTAGTCCTAAGAAGCGCTGACGGATGCGTATGATTGGTGGCCTGTAGGCTGGAGCAGAGTCGGGCTGTTGAGGAAAAGGCCCATTTCCACAGGGCTGCAGTGACGGACCGTCCAGCCAACTGAGGAGGGGCTGTCCATGCTTGTGGACTGTCATTCCGTGCTGGGAAGAGGTCAGGTGTCAGGCAGCAAACGGTTCAGTGAGCCATGGATTTTCCTTCACTTTCCCCCTGGAAGTGCAGGCCAACACCAATGGCGAGCCCACCTCACAGTTGTAAATGCCAGTGGGTGTCTCCCACAGAGACAGAGCAGTAGAAGACAAAACTATTTCTAGAAAATGTCAAGATGGTTCTGAAATCTACTTCTACCCAGGCACCTGCTATATAACCTCAAGTAAATTGTATAAATTTTCACATCACCCGTGATCCCACCAGTTGGATTTTAAAAAAGTATCTCTTCTGGTTTCAACATGACAAAAGAGTGCACTAGCATTTCAAATTACCTGTTATTAAGTAGATGCAGGTAGAAAGTTAATTTTGTAAAAATTGAAGCATCTGACATGATAAAAGGTATTTAAAAGGCATGGACATTGCCTGAAGGTAGGTTAATCATTAAATTAGGTTTAGATGAGGCTCAAAATCTGATATCTCAGGGAAAGAATGGCACACTCTCATTCACTATAACGACCTCTTCACTCAGCACATCTATTTCGGCAGCTAACAAGCTTTCCGATTTGCTTCCACCTAGCCAATTATCCTCCACATTCTGACCCATTCATTCCTGAATTTGCTAATTAAAGTATATCTTTAAGTACCCCAAACATGACAACCAAGACAAGTAATGATGACAAAGAGCTGCTCCTCTATCACACAAAAAGGTAAACCACATTTGGTTGAACTCATTCCAACAGTAAACCTCAAATGAATTTTCAGTGTTTCATCTGGAACCTGCAGCCATTGTAAAGCCTGCCATCACTGCTGATGTTAAAAAGTGCTCCATAATCAGACATGAGATAATAAAGGCATCTGGTGATGGGCTTGGGGTAGGGATAAAATGTCGACAAAAAACAACAATGCACCTCAGTTAGACAATGCCTTTAATATTTTAGCTATACATTAGGAATTGAATAACACATTTAAAGGCCGAAAGCATGTTCATTATATTTTGCCCCTACCTTTTTTCTTGCTGATGTTATAGCAATCAAGCAATCGCGTTTATTTTGTGAGTTTACTCTGTATATGAATTTCAGTTGATGAAATGGGCACATGGACACTATCAACCAACGAATTTCCCAAGACCTTACAAGGAGCCCTACAATAAACTCTCAGGAATGAAAGTCAGCCAATGATTGATCATGAGTGGATAGCAGTATGTACACTGACGACTGTGTACAAATAAAAGCACTGAATGTGCTACCCGGCCCACTGTCAAATGGAAATAAATTTAATACAATCTGGCAAATGATAAGTGAGGACGGAATAAGCTACAGCAAACCCACCAGAGATGGAGGATCGCCACAGGAGCTGTAGAGAGATGGCCCATAGTCTTCAGGATCCCTGGTAAAAGGCCAAGACTGCCCAATGAAACAAAGGTACTTCCAGCTCAAATGAACCACTCTTAGGGAGAAGCATTCCACTCCTGGGCAGATCTCTTGGTAGTTTCTGACTGCAAAATTAAAATGTAACCTCTTAGCTTTAAATAACGGTCTCCAAGTAGACACCAAGCTACTTTTCCAGCCACTTGTTCCTCTTACACCCCTTGTCTCAGTCACAGTGTATTTCAGAGGCATAGGTACAGCAGTTGACTTTTTGCAAGTGTGCCCTATATCTTCAGGTTTTGTGCTTTTGCATGAAGTCTTTCTCCTTTGAGCTCTGTTTCCTCACCACATACAACTGCCCCAGTCTTATGTTTCCTTTTACACACGTATGGTTTTCATCTCCCTTTACCCCAAAATGTCCTCCCTAAGCAGCAAGACAGAATAAATGCCTTCGTTCCCCATGCTTTTACCAAAATTGCTTGCTGTCAGGATGCCCTCACCACAGTGAACTTGATTTATAATTATTTAAATCTATTAGAATCAAATGATGATGTTCCAGAAAAGTTTGAGTCATTTTTTATAACCTTGCAGTGCCTATTGGAATGTTTTGTATAGACTTATTCCTCGTGTTATTTTCCAAATTAGATTGAAGAGCATTGATTGAGAAGGCTTGTTCTGTGGTGAATCCAAGTACTCCGGAGACATCTTCACATAACGCTGTGAAGGAAAACATGAACTTCGTGTGAGCATGACATAAACTTTTAAAAATCATCCCAAAATAAATGTACTTGAAGATGCTCCCAGTTAAAATCCCATTGCAGACATACCCCATACCAACTTACATTTATCTGCTTCTCCCATAAACCCTCTTCCGGGCAACCTTTTTCATTTCATCAAAATACCCGGCATCCTCGCAGTAAAAGATGCCTGTCTCCGCCTTACTCGAGGAAGTCAGCGACTATTTATACTCTATTCGTTGGACCATCCAGAGTTAGAAACAAGGCTTATTTGATCGAGTAATTACAGTGATGCTGCAAGGATTCAATATAAATAGAGAAAATAGGATAATCAACAAAGATGCAATCCCTTAACAGACATAGGTGTCTATACATACAGGCATATTAATAAATACCCAATTTCAGAAGCAAAGTAAGACGCGGAAGGGGAAAATCTCATTTGAAAGAAAACTTTCAACTAGACTATTAGGATCAATGAAATAATGAAATAAAGAAACTGGTTTTGCTGTGCTGTAGTTGAACCAAACCGTTGTTTCCAAAAAGACCAGTTCTTAAATAACTGAACTAACATAGTAGGTGTGGGCTGGAATTGAAGATCATTAATGATTACACTCAGTCCTCTCTAGTGTGTCCTGGGGGGTGTTAAATGTAGAAAATCTAATTTTAAACTGCAAGTTGAACCCATGGCTTGTTAAACAAATTCGCATCTGCTTGGTGACATTTCACTGTCTGAAAAGCTGATAGTTGACTGTCTTGCAGCTCAGAAGTCCCCTTGCTTTGTTTCTGAGATCTGTGAGAGTATCTCACAGTCTGTTTGCATCTTTTGTCTGATCCCTTCAGCATCACAGTGGCTCTTGAGGGCATGGCCAGATCACATCTGCTAACGGGCATTTGGTTAAACAGAACCATAATTTCCCGCAAAGCAAATACTGGGAACATGTCATTGTAACCAGACATTTCTGGTTTCCTCTGACTTAGCAGAGATGAGTTTTCATCTCCTGTCACATGCTGTGTCTATAAAATGAGGAGATGCACGTGGCGCTGGGGGCCGGGGCTGCAGTGGAGGCAGGGACAGCGTGTGGCCACCACAGAAGGAGCTTCAAAGCTTATTTGTGCAGCTTTCTAGAGTTAGAGTCCTACGGTGCCATCATGAAAGATGAAATTCTATTCTATTACAAAAAGTTCTAAGGGAACTAAAATGTAAGGTCTATTTTTGAAAGAAATGTTGACAGCAAAGCGAAACGGGCAGGTGAGCATCAGGGTGCATTGGAACCGGGAAAGATCCCGGGACGGGGGTGGGGGGGATTCCCCAGAGACATGTCATGAACAAATGCCTGAGATAGTCAGATGCTGGGAGCTTAAACAGTTTCATTTTTTTTTCCTTTGCTGAAAGCTCTATGAGAAATTAGGCAAAAACAATTAATGAGAAATTCAATCCTGTTTTTCTCAAGAGTCCCACATTCTATCCATTTGGGCTTGAAGCCACACAGTGTCCAGAAGGTAGCCTTAATGACTTGTTGCTGTGCACACCTGCACACACTTTAAACCAAACAGACGTCAGTGGAGAGTCCACCTTCCCTCCCTGGGGAGAAAGGAAGGTTGGGATTCGGAGAGGTTTGGTTGTAGAATTCTGACTTCTTTCCAGCAGTATTGGATTGAGAAATGAGGAACTCTTAGGAAAGATAAATAAATGAGTCTTCTTAGGGATTACTCTGTGTGGTATTTGGCCTCACCAGCATTTTGGCCTCTTTATAAACAGTGTAACTGTGGTGTAGCTTTTGCCAGATAATGCAGTCCAAATGTAACAAAACACACCTTTTTTTTTGCTAAGCTGGAGGCAAACACTATTATTTTTTTAAGGGGTCAATGTGAGTGCCATCTATTGATTGTGGCTTAAGGTAAGAGTTTGAAAGTTCTAGCCTGTTCATGAATTGGTTAGACTGCAAAACTAAACAAAGCAAAATGTCTGTGTCCAGCCAACTCCCTAAATTATTGAGACTCTGTCTGTGCAGGCCACGACATGTTCCTGGGGTTACCTAAGTGCATGAACATGGGTATTTGCAAACAGACCTTCAAGGTTGTGCCGTTAAGAGGCAAAGGTCAGAGTTAGAGACCACTTGCTGAGTTACAGGCTCACCTGCCTCGGGAGAAACCAAACCCAGGATCATTGTGAATGGCCCGCTAGCAGCTTCATCGCTCCCGTGCAATATACTCACCCCATTGTCTCCTTCCGTGAAGCGGAGCATACTCACTTCCACAGCCTCGCTTCTCAAAAATCATGAGGAAGACTTGCTAGGCTAACTAGAATGGATAACTTCAGTCTATAGATATTTGCTGGATGCATACAGTATACACTCAGATAACAGGAGACAAATGGTTTTAATTGCCAAACACCAAGCTCCAAACTCGGGTTCAACTCTGTGGTCACGGTCAACACTGTCAAAAGTTTTCAGTGGAATTTGATTTGGAAATTTTCACAGTACAATCATGAATTTACAACCATTCTGCCTTTCTCTCACTGTGTGATCTAGAGAAACCTAATCTGCCGTGATTGGCGGGGAGACGGCACGAGCGATGTCTTGGATGCTGTATAATTTCCTCTAATTCTCCAGTTAACTTGAACAGTAATTTCCTCTTTACACATTGACGCATAGAGAGATGACATGTCATAATTCATTTATTTAGTGAGTAACAGAGAGCAAGAATGAGAAAGAAGCCAAACAAATATATTAATATATTATTTTATAGCTTATTATCTATTTTATCTATGATATATTAATTACCTAGTAAAAAAGATAAATCTATGTATGCATAGGAATAAATACCATGATTATGAAACATCTCAATATTATAAGTTGCTCCCTCTTAATAAAAAGTGTAAAATAAAATATTTCATTCATTAAAATGTTATTGAAGGGAAATAGGAAGAGAACGGTGGGTTATAGGGATTAATGAAAACCTCGGGAACAAAATACAAGTGACTAAAATTGTAAAAATTCTTGAAACGGAATTATATTTTAGGAACGTCCATAGTGATTCTGTAATATTCTCATTAATCAGTAACCTGCAAAATCTTTTTAGCCTGATGAAAGCTTCTTACATCCCATTTAAGAAATGATTTGTTCAACATGCCCAGAAGATAACACTGTAACTTTTATAAAATCTGGAAAATTTAAAACAAGAGATGAACAATAAATCGGAAGCAGCTGGACAGACTTCTTTAGGTGGCATTACTTAAAACAAAAGTAATTTCAAGATACTCAGGCAAGGATCTCGTGGTGAGTGAGGTTTCTGCTGCTATTGGAATCAGACAATGCATCCTCGCTGAGCACCAGGACAGTCTCCCCATGGCACTCCCCGGATCTGGAATTGTTTCCTCAGAATAACAGGAAAAGGGAGGAGAGTTGAGCTGAAAATACCATCTGGTTCTAATTCAACATTCCCAATAAACTCTTATGCACCACTTGAGAGAGAGGGGGAGAGAGAGGTTGTGGGGGGAGAGAAAGGGAGAAAGAAAGCCAAATTGAAATGGCAGTAATTTGAGGGAGCGAGTGGAATGACTCTAAGAGCTAAGAACCTGGGCTTCTTGTCTTTATGGACATCTGGTTGCGATGTGTCTGGCTAAGGTGGCGATCTGGGGGAGATGGGACTGTTTTTAAATTAAACGTTCCAGTTTATTGGAGAAATACATTATTCATAAGATCTCGTCAACCTTATATCAAACCTTGAACAAAGGGACTCGACATTGGGCATCGCAAGTGTGGTTCTTGGCACCATTAAAGTGCGCTAAGCACCCCAACACCAACGTCTCAGAGGCCCTTCGCTGGAAGCCCTTTGCGGACCTGCCCTCGCCATGGCCATTGCTCCCCAGTTCAGGAGCTCTCCTGAGTGTCTGAAGTTTCTGCTGCCCTTGTGCCTGAGCGGCTTCCTACTTTTGCTGGGGTTGGGAGGAAAACAAGGTCAACTCAGAAACTTAACAGAAGATTAAACTAGTACTCTGCTCTTACTCTCTCAGACATTTGTATTTATGCAGCGCTCCATCATGCCCACAGTGAAGGGAAAGATGTGTTTTTAATTGACAATTTGTAAGTTTTTAAGCCCAGCCTAGTCAGTAGTGTGTTTTCAGCAAGAGTGTGGGATTTCAAAAGACATGCATCCCAGCATAACATACAGATTACATCTATGTATGTATGTGTAATGTATATTTTTATACAAGTATTCTAGTGAATATCTCATTGACTGTACAGAAAGAGAGAAAACAGCCAAGATTTAAGGTAAATAAGAAATCAAGAAAATTAAAAAAAAAAAGACAAAACTTGAGTATCACTAGCATAACAGTCCTGGATTTTTTTTAGATTCTGTATCTGAATTGGGAAAATAAGAGATTGAAGTAGTAAAAGGACTTGAAGTTCTTCAGGAAATTGAAGAGTAAATTATGATTTTAGTTATAGTGAGAAAGTGAATTATTTTAAAAGAGCATAAATGTATGTGAAAGGGCCAAGGTAATCATGAACAAAACTTAGTATAGACTGGTTCTCTAGGGGGTCAAGTTCATTTGATGTCATTTCCTATACAATGGCATTGGGAAGGCTCAGCTGTAACATGGGTCATCTCTGATAAAGGTCCAAATGCCACTGTCCAGGACATAAGGTTCCAAACAGAGCTACATCTGTGAAGCCCCTGATATAGCAAATCACAATGAAAACCAGAGCTAGTCCGACTTCCTCACTGCCAGCATGCTGAGTTTTACTAATTTAAGATAGTATTCTAATATTTTTCCGATCGTAGGAAAAATAGATTTATTGTAGAAAAATGTGGAAAGAAATAAAATAGTTTAAAGATAAAAATAAAAGTTACCTATAATTTTTTTTTTTACTATGGGACAAAGTGTTGTTCATATTCAGATAGTTTTTCCAATGTTTATATCTATTTTTTAAAAATATACAGCTATACACATAGACCCATTTTAATGAAATTCTATCTATGCTATGTCATAGTTCGGTTTTCTACTTTAATTTTGTTCTTACTTAATACTGTATCTTCACAAACAAGTGTTGGAGAAAAGGGAACCCTAGTGCACTGTTGGTGGGAATGCAGACTGGTGAAGCCACTGTGGAAAACAGTATAGAATTTCCTCAGAAAACTAAAACTGGAGCTGCCTTTTGACCCAGCAATTCCACTGCTGGGATTATATCTTGAGAGCTCTGAAACACCAATCCGAAAGAACCTATGAACCCCAATGTTCATAGCAGCACAATTCACAATAGCTTAGTGTTGGAAGCAACCTAACTGCCCATCAGCAAATAAGTGGATCAAAAAACTACAGTCCATTTACACAATGGAATTCTATGCAGCAGAGAGAAGGAAGGAGCTCTTACCCTTTGCGACAGCATGGATGGAACTGGAGAGCATTATGCTAAGTGAAATAAGCCAGGCGGTGAGGGACCATATGATCTCACCTTTAACTGGAACATAATTAACAGAAGAAAAAAGCAAGCAAAGTGTAACCAGAGACATTGAAATTAAAAAAATCTAACAATAGCCAGTGGGGAGGTGGAGGGGACAGTGGGGAGAAGGGTTTTCAGGAACTACTATAAAGGACACATGGACAAAACCAAGGGGGAGGGTGGAAGCAAGGGAGGGAGGTGAGTTTGGCTGGGGTGGGGGGAAGTGGTGGGGAGAAAATGCAGACAACTGTAATTGAACAACGATAAAGTAATTTTTTTTTAATTAAATATTTTATTTATTTATTTTCAGAAAGAGGAGAAGGGAGGGAGAAAGAGCAATGTATGGTTGCCTCTCACATGGCCCTCATTGGGGACCTGGCCCACAACCCAGGCATGTGCTCTGACTGGGAATCGAACCAGGACTCTCTGGGTCCCAGCCTGCGCTCAATCCACTAAGCTACACCAGCGGGGCCGATAAAGTAATTTTTAAAAAATAATTTTTAAGTCAATAGCTCCAGAAAATTGAAAAAGAAAAAAACCCAAGACCTTGAATATCCAGAATAGAAAATAATTAATAAAATATCAATACGAATTTTCATTAAAAAATACTATATCTTCAAATTTCCATGTTATTTTCCTTAAAAAGCAATGACTGTATAACATACACTGTTTGATTATTATTACACTACAAATTCTTTATAAAGCCACTGTTTTAAAATATTTAGAGTAGTTTCTTTTCTGTCATATAAATTATACTATAATGAAAATCTTTTAAAAATGGGTATAGTCATAACAGTAGGTATAGGTATAGATACATACACACATACATGTGTACATAGATGATAGGTAGATAGATAGGTAGACAGTGAATGGATAGATAGATAGATCTGGGTATAGATGTTGATATAGGTATAGGTATATAGCTGATATAGATATATTTGCTGCAAATGTCAAAAAGAGAAGTTAGTAGAAACGAGCTAGGAGAAAGTGTTACAAATTTAATATAATTTGAATGATGTGCCCATTTGTAGTGAGGGTTTGATTTTAAATGAAAAATGGCTGAAGAACAGTTGAGAACAGAGAAAAGCAGTTTGTTGTCTGTTCGTGCTCTGGCCCAGTCCTGAGCTACTTCAGACCCATTGCTGCCTCGGTGGCCGTATTAGCACAGTTAGATTTTTATACGAACACCTTTTAACAATAAAATGAAATATCAGTGATCATGTTTCAGAAATTAACACAGGAGTTAGAAGTCACCTATACATGTGTAAGAAATAACGAAGAGGCAAAATATTACTACAGTGGGTTTTTTTCCTTCTCACATAACTTAAATCAAATAGGTGACACTTTTGAATGTATAAAATATAACTTAAAAACACTCCAAATTTTTTCAAGAATAATTGTACATTAAATCCCTCATGTTGAAACTCACGACTACTGTGAAATGACAGTGTCATTGTATGTTGTTTTGTTTTTAGTTTTTTTCAGAAGGAATTTACTTTTTGCTTTTTCCTAATTTTTTTTAATTTACACAAAGCATTTAATACTTCTGAATCAATATGTACTCTATTTCTATTTCAAATTTTATAATGCAGGATGCATTGTGTACATTTAGCATAAAACATGAGAAAACTATAGAGTTTTATCTGCTGTGTAACACAAACGTGTTTTTACAACACTAATAATGTCATCTCTGGTAGCATTCCTAGTCTAAGAATTCTTCAACTGGCAATGTGTGATACCGATTTCTGGCATTTCTTCATATTTATGTGAAATATTGCTCAATGCCACATTTCGTTTTTTCCTTTCTAAAATTTAAATAACACATAATCTTATTTCCAAAACAAACTATACATTTTTCATCAGTAAAGTAGTACTCATCTTCTAAATATTTGAATTTTAGTTCATTAGAATCACCAAATTATTTTACTGTGTTTTAAAAATCTAGAAAAAAACATTTTTTAACCTTAAAAACGCAGTGCATAAAGATTTTCTAATTTTCTTTTTAAAAAAACAGCCACATATTTGAAAGCAGTTGATAAAGCCCAGGAGGTTCAAGTGCTTTTGCGATGAGTGAGATACTCCACGTGGCTCAGACATGGCAGGCATGGAGCCCCGGCAGCACACGTCCCCCCCACCCCCCCACCCCGTCCACATGACGTGGGTGGATATTCCTCACATGTTAGTTCAAGTTCTACTGCATTACTGCAGAGAATGGTAATGGAATTACTCTTGTGGGCTTGTCCTGTGTAAAACATTGTATTCATTCTACAACATCAAACGAATGAGGGACATCAGACAGGACTTAATAAGGGTGGCTTCAGAAACAGCATCTTCAAAGAAAAGTGCAGTGCACTTTGTAACATCTTTCTAAAAAACTCCTTTATTTCAAGCTCAGCTCTGCTTAATATTTCAGGATAGCTGTTTACATGGTAGATCTGGAGATACTAGGTTTTAAATGTCTAAAAGTAGAATAATTTGCCATAGATCTGGGGCAAATTCTCCCTAGAAAAGAAATAACATACTTACAGAGACAAGTATAACCACACAGTTAATATGCAATAATTCTGAAGGGTTTTTTAAAGATTTTATTTATTAATTTTTAGAGAGAGGGGAAGGGAGAGAGGAGGAGAGAAAGAAACACATCAATGTGTGGTTGCCTCTTGTGCGCCCCCTACTGGGGACCTGGCCCACAACCCAGGCATGTGCCCTGACTGGGAAGTGAACCGGTGACCCTTTGGTTCTCAGGCTGGCACTCAATCCACTGAGCCACACCAGCCAATGCTGAAGAATTTTTGAAAAAGAGATTAATTGTACTTGGCCGACACTGCCGAGTACCTTTAATCACTTGGCACTTGGTGTGCTTTTGCTCCAACCTGGATTAGCTTCTCTCCTTATTGAAGCTCATTCCATCTGCCTGCCATGCCTCACATCATGGTGGAGTGACCTGAACATTATGTGGCTCAGTGGGAGATAATGCCCCACAGCAGGCTCAGTTGGTTCAAGTGGCATTCAGGGGCATGCACACACAGGTACATGCAAATACACACTCACACACTCATGCACATACACACGCAGACTCAAAGGCAGGCCCTTTTATTCCACTTATTCCACTCACTTCCAGATCACTATGGACAGTTTTTTTCTTTTTCTTACCCAATTTGACTTCATCAAAATGTTTTTTAACAGAAAATACATGCTATATCTTTTACTTTTTAAGTTTCTTTTTTCAAAATTTTAGTTCCCCATAGATTTTAATCTGATGGTTCTTCAGAAGCTAACAAAATTAATCACCCTGCATCTCCTCCTGCCCATGGCTCTTGGAATCCTTCATCTGAACAACAGAGAAAGTAACGTGCCCGTAATGTGGTCCTCCTCTTAGAGAGAAAACTCTGTACTCCCTGGCATTTGCATGGTCCTGCAGCTTTTGCAAACACTTGGGAGGCAAATAATGAAAATGCACCAGTACTCCTATTCAACAGGGATTTTCTGAATGTGAGCATTATAGCATCCGATTGGCTGCACGTTGCTTTCATTTCCCTCCTACTTTGAGATTTCTGCTTCTGGATCTTCAAACTGATAATCTAGACTCTGTGTTCTCAGGCCTAGCCACCACCCTCAATGTTGCCTTTGCATTACCCTGTTCCATGTCACCCTTAATCATTCCTGCTGGGCTAGCGTCCAAATGGGCATGCATTTCTGATGACCAAGCCAGGTCTCAAGCCACAGAAGATGCTGATCAGAGGCCAGCTGAAGCTGCTGTCACTTGGTTCTTTCAAGGAGCCCTCATCCCCCATCCTTCCTTCCATGGATGACCATGGTTCCCCAAATAAATTAGACCCTCTGCCTCTGGATGGCCCACGAAGCTTTAAGGCAGAAGCTTCAATACAAAAAGCATTTTGGAACCCCCCCCATGCAAGGCCGTGCTGAGAATGAGGACTGAAGAAATGCCCAGAACAAGGACAGAACAAACGCATCCTTATCTCGTTCTTATCATCTCAGACAGGCACTGGTTGGACACACCTGGATTTGAATTCTTGCCCTGCCACTTCTGAGCATTGTCACTTTTGTCACCATGTGGTTATTCTCTAGGACAATGGTTTTTCCTCCTTGAAAATGGGGTTAATAACCTCATGGGATCAATAAGAAGCTTTTAAAATATCCAAAATGAGATAAAATCCAAAACGTGAAAAATCCAAAATGAGGGAAAGTGGATAGGATGGCATATTTTAGAAGACCAGTGTATTTACAGAGAGTTTTTATTAAATGTAATCTGACTGTAGGGCAGCTTGGACATAGAAGAACATTAGTAGGAAGACTTAAGTGCGGTGAACTTGGGGCCTGTCATAAAAGTTAATGGAACAAACAGACTTGACTTTTATAAGGTTTGTGGCAAGATCGCTTTGGGAAAGATGTGTGAGGGTGACATGTGACAGAGAAAAAGCAAAAGTGTTCCTGTTAGGATGGGTGGGTCGGGTGTGTATTTTTTAGGTTTAAATAAGCATAGGGTTTTTATGACTGACGGCTTATGTTAAGAACCTCCAGATGTGACAGAAAACCACTGAGGACTCTTCATGAATGTGAGACATGCCACACACTGGATGTTTTCCTGACTTTCAGGGAGTAACTATGACATTGATCCCCGATAAAACTTTATAGCAGTTTATTAGGGCATATAAAACACTTTATTGGAGTTTGTAAAAAAAAAAAAAATCAAAACCAGCAGGTTTTGCTAAAAATACATGCCAAGCTATCATTACTTTGGCATAGCTATGTCAGAAACACAACAGTAATCTGCTAAGAATATTGTGTTTGGATTTGGTTTTGGTGCTTAGCTCAGAGCCAGGGAGTATAGGCGGGGCTCCTGGTCCCACTCCGTTGTATGGACTGACACCCAAAATGGACTCAGGACACAGGGTCTTCCCCATCCCCATGCTGAATATCGCCACCAAACAATGGCAGGGCCTGCTAGACATGGGGAGGAGAGGGTTCTGTTGCAGTGACACAGGTGTCTACGTTTGAGGCTGACCCTAAGGCCGGGAGGCCACCTGTGTTAAAGCACTCCAAACTGGTGAGTGGGACAGTTGGGTGGAGTTTCTAGGATAGCGGCGACCGGGCCATCTCAGCTAGGCCATCTTTAGGGAAAAGCCTCTCCGGGAGGAGGGAGTGGCCACACTTCAGGAACATGATCAAAGGAAAGTGCCCATTGAAAATGGTGATATGGAAACTATTGGAAAATTTGTCAAAAGCCAATCCAGGAGGGTTGCAGGGAGATACCACTTTATCGAATGAAGAGACTCCCAGGTGATAATGTTGGGATGAGCACAGACTTCTACTTTTTCTCCCATCTGAAACAATTGAACTTCTGTAAATGGATGTTTATTAGACATAAATCCATAATTCAAAGCATAATGTGAAAAGCAAAAACAGCAGCACACTCTCAGGAGCTTCAGAGCAAAAACGTGGTAGTAACTCTGGTCCCCCCACAACAGAATCTAAATCTGACCAGAGGTGAGTTTTTTAGCTAATTGTCTCTTTAGTTATAATCAGATGAGAAAAAATTATCACATATCTGAAAAACATGTCCAACATGAAAATAATAGAGACCCAAACGAAAATGAATTGGAAAAAAAGAAAAATCAAAAAATCAACAACAAGAAGAAAAAAAGGAAAGCCACTTGGAAGAAAGAGAGATTACAACAGGAGAAAAAAATTTCCAAGCATGTGAACAAAGAGAAACAAATCATTAATATCTTCAGGGATTAAAGAAACTTTGCCACTACACAGCAAGAAGATGTGGCATGTGTATCTACATACTACATATATGTGAAATATTCAGAGGCCAAAAAAGAGCACTTAGAAGTTAAAAACATGATATAAAATAATTAATCAAGAGAATGTTTGGAAGTTATGTTGAGGAAATCCACCAAAAAGAACTGAAGAAAGGTGCAAAATGAGAGGAGATTTTTAAAAAGCTGGAAAAGCAGGTTAGGGTGCCCAACCGAAATTCATAAGAATACTAGACAAAAGAGAAACTGCAAAGTAGGAAAATATCAAAGAAATACCTTAATAATATTTTTGCGAACAGAAAGATTTCTGGACCAAAAGGACCCAATGGAAGCTTGCAATGAGAGATGAAAACAGATTTAAACCAAAGAATTCTGTTGTGAGATTTCAGTAAAGACAGGATGCACCAAACTTCAAGAGGGAAAAAAACTAAAAATAGGTCATATATGGAGGATCACAGACCAGAAAAACTTTGGACTTTTTAACAACAGCTCTGAAAGCTATAAAACAATGGATAAATTCCTCATAACCCTAAAAATAAAGCAAAGAAACAACAGAAAAAAACATTTCTAAGATAGATCCTGTACTCAACTATTAATTGTGAATGCTAAAAAGTCTCAAAAAATTGATTTTTCCAGGCATTTGTTTTTGGGTAGTACTTAGAAAACCTACTCTATCCAAAAGATAAACAAGGAAACAGGGAAAGAGGCAGCTGTGGGAACGACAAAAAAGGATCCACCCCAGGAGAAATATGAAGGGAATCACTAAGTGTGAAGGGGGACCCTGGGATGGGGCTGTGGACCGCAGAGAGAGACAACCTGTCCAGACCGAGTGGATCCAGGAGATCCAGGAGAGAACAGCCCAAGAGGCAAAGCTGACGACCTGAATACACTGAGCAGAGAAGCACAACCTTGGTGAAGGATTTGAAATGGACTGATGGTGAGATTTTAGAAAACTAAGCAACGCAATACCACATGAACTTCAGAAAAATCATTAACTACAAGGGGGAATGAAAGACAGTGAGAAAATGGGGAGAACAGGTATAGAGAAAATTCCAGGGTTTTTCTGAGAAGGGGAGCAGAGAAAGGAAACAAGACCTGGGGAATGTGTGTCAAGAGAGAGTTTGGGGGTGATTGCCTTTCTTTAGTTTGAAAAGCGCTGAATGTGGTTCCTGTGTGTGTCTATGGCTTCTGCTGGTGGTTGAGGCTGGAATTTAGGAGCGATCAGTCTCTGGAGCAATGAGCTCATTGAGAAGGCAGGAGGGATGAAGTCTGGGGGACCAAAGAGGAAGTCCCCTTTGCCAGAGTTGAATAGCAGGAATGCAGGTGAACAACAGTGGACATGCACTTCAGTTTAGAGAAGGAAAGAGAGAAAGATGAAGATGGATGGGGTTTTTCAGTTGAACAATGAGGTGATGCCATCATTACTTCTCTTCTTGTGTCACTAAATTTTACAATACCCTGAGACGTGAGAATTACAACTGTCACCATTTACAGAAACCTAGGCTCCTAGAAGTTATATAACTTTTTTAAAGTCATAGAACCAGTAAGAGAAAGACCAGGGAATGCAGATCAAGGTAGATCTGATTGCAGTGGCCTTGCTCTTGAGGACTCCACAGTAATGCTTCTCCTGGAAAGAATTTAGGCTTATGTAGCTCGGGACCCGGAGGGAGATGGATCCGCGGGAGGCTATGCCGATGGCAGAGCGTTCCATAGCTGCTATGAGGCGGCAGCTAACGTACATGAGAGAGTCACACCACACTGTGCTCTCCACCGTCCAAGCCAGGACAAGCATGGAAGGAAACCAGGAGTGCTATTTTTAGTAAAATGAGATTTCTAACAGATGTCCACATGGTTGAAGTCCCTTGAAAATCCTGTTTCCTGTCTGTACAATCCATTCTGTCAGACGTCTGTGGTCAAAAATTGGCAACAGGACTTGATGAAACCCAGGGCGGACATCGCAATGTATCTGACGTATCTGCACAATGCACCCAGCAGGGCAACTGCCTTTCTGGAAATAATGGCATAAATATTAAGATGCCTGATTGATTTTACTGATGAGGCACATAGAGAAAATTTTTTTTTAATGTTTTAACTTCTGAGAAAAGCTTTGGCACTTGGAGAGCTATTTCCAGGGAGGGCGAAGCAGGTTCAGCGCTCCCTGCGATACACTTAAACAAGTAGTGTGCAAAATCGCCTTTCTGTAGAACTGGAGTGAATAAGTGAGTCTGAGATTAAAGCTGAAAGAATCCCAAACATAGACAGGACAGGATATTATTTTCAAATCTTTGGAGTAAGAGAAGAGAGGGTATGTTCCAAAAAATCAAGTTTTGAGTTAGTCTGTAAGCATATTCTATATTTCACCAATAATAATAATAAAGAGGTGAAATAAATAAATAGAAATAAAATTTCACCAGAATCACCTAGAATAGATGGAACTGATAATGAAGGGTTCTGTGTCTGGGAGCAGCAAAGAGGAAGGAAGGCTTTGCCTCAGTTTCCCTGCTTCCTGCTCAGTGATGGGAACACGTTTCACCACTGACTTCAGTGGCTCCTGAAATTTAAGAAATAAATACATGGTTTTAAATCACTTTCCAAATATAAACTCACTCCAAATAAAGGCCTTAACTTCTGTCTCAGTCCATGTCCCCACCTATTTGACAGACATTTTGACTTTGTAAATCACCTACTTAACCCAGTAACTAGTTAGATCACTGTCATGCCCTATCACTCTTCCGGAGCCCAAAAACAAAAGAAAACAAAGTAAAAAACCTTCATTAAAAAGATGGTCTTTATGCCCCAGCTGGTGGAGCTCAATGGATTGAGCGCGGGTTGGGAACCAGAGGGTCCCGGTTCGATTCCCAGTAGGGGCACATACCTGAGTTGCAGGCCACGTCCCCAGTGAGGGCCATGTGAGAGGCAACCATACATTGCTCTTTCTCCCTCCCTTCTCCTCTCTCTAAAAATAAATAAATAAAAAAATCTTTAAAAAAAAAAGAGCCATTTCTTAAAAAAAATAAAATAAAAATGGTCTTTATTTTAGCAAGAAGTTCAACCCTCCTTTTTTCTAACAAATTAGCAAACTGAACACTGAGGTTAGGTTTCTGAGTTAGCCCCAAGCTTTACCTTGCCAAGGACACTCAGCTTAAGTGCCCTCCATTAGGTCACTTGACATTGTGCTGAACTCTTGCTGCCCTGCAGGCAGATTCCTGCCATTCTTCTCAGCATGCCCACACAGGGGCGTGCTCTCTGGAAAGAGCCAGACTTCAGGTGCTTCCAGACACAGGTGAAGGGAGAGGGACCTTGCCCCTGTGAGATGAGCTGGTGGTTTGAATCAAGCCGTTCAGGAAAAACACAAATTCAGTATTTAACTTAAAATCCTTTTGTTTATGAACTCATTCTGCCTTTGCTGCTGAAAGAAATCTTAAAACTTTCCTCAGGCAGACTCTGTTAGTGCCCCTAGAGAATCGCAAAGGAGATAATTAAACCAGTCTTTGCTTTCACTGGACTTCCCTCTGCAGGGGTATCCAAACTTTTGGCCTCTCTGGGCCACACTGGAAGAAGAAGAGTTGTCTTGGGCCACACATTAAATACACAAACACTAACCAAAACAAAACATCTCATAATGTTTTAAGTAAACTTACGATTTTGTGTTGGGCCACATTCATAGCCATCCTGGGCTGCATGCATGTGGATTGGACACAGCTACTAGAGGATCTCAAAGACATGTACACCTGCAAACAAATGAAAAGTACTATGGTCAAAACCCATGTGAATGTTAGCAGCACTTTGAGAAATGTCCATTCAGGAATAACCCCAAGTAACGGTGGATGTTCAGAGGCCATATGGCAGTCGGGCCCCAGTCACTGCACTGGGGTCTCTCACATCAGCCTAACTCACAGGCATCTTCAGTAGACCCGCTTACTAACCAGCTTAGCTGAGACCAATGGCGCATTCCAGGGACTGTGGTGTCCAATTGTCTGTTGCTTGATCTTTATAACATGTGTGATAGATATTTTCCTTATCTCTGTGTCCATGTAAGGCTCTTGAAGCTTGCGTAGTTTAAATAGACTATTTTAGGTCCAACAACATGCAGCAAGATGGAGCAACCCAGAAAAGCAGGAGCTGCATCACTCTTTAGGACAGCCCAGCCCTCATTCTTGTGTTTGCTCTGTGATTAAGGATGTTGACAGGGAAGGAAGGTGGAGAATTCCATTTGAGGGGAGTATGGACAAAGCTATGGGGTTTATAGATAACTCTTAATTATTCTGTTTCTTAGTGAAATGTTTACCCTGCCTCAGTTTGGTAGAAAGAATACAAGAGTCATGAGATCCTATGCTAATTCTTTTTTTTTCTTTTAAAAAAAATTATTTATTTTTTAATTGTTCAAGTACAGATTTCTGCCTTTTCACCCCACCCCATCCTAATCCCCCATCCCAAGCCCCCACATCCCTCCTGCCCCCCATTATTGTCCATGTGTCCTCTATAATTGCTCCTGCAAACACTTCACCCTTTTCCCCTAAAATTCCCTCCCAGTTAATTCTATGAGAAAGATTTTCTGTGCTATCAGGCACACCCCAGAGTGTAGAGACCTAAGTTAATCAGAGCTTATCTCTCACCCACCTCTCCTGGCCAATGGGGGCCAGAGGAGGGCTTTGCCCCTCGCTGGGACCGTCACTCAAGAACCAGGTTTGATGGAAGCTCTCAGTTCCACCTGATGGAGCGTGAGGCCCCTAAAACATCGTGGTTAGTAAGCCTCGTTGCTTCACTCTACAGGTAACCAATGTTAATTTTGTTCCTGGCACGTTGGTCAGAAACAATCACCTGTCCCCACCTAAAGGCAAGAAGTCTGGGGTCTGTCAGGAAGCCCGTGGATATTTAAGGCTTAAACGGACCTTCACTAATTGGCTGACTATATCCAGGCCCTTCAAGGGCCTTGAAATATTGGCTTGTTTATTTCTCCTGTCGATCTCTGGGGGTGCTTGTCAAAGCTTTAAATGTATGTATGACAAATGGATGAAATTTGTTTCACATGCCTGGAACAGAGAAAGGCACACAAGAAGCTAGATCAATCTGAATTGATTAAAAAACCTAAATTATACAACACCACAAGTATTAGGAAGCAGCACACAAGTGTCTAGAATGTGCTATCAGCTGTACTTGAGTGAGTGCTCTGGTGATCTGGGCCGAGGGGCTCTGCCTGCTACCCCCTTGCACATGTCACCTGTGGAGTGATGGTGAATGCCTGCAAGCACTTCCTAATTATTATGGACTCTCAGTCAGGAGAAAATGAGAGATTACATGTGCTACATGGAAGTGTTTCCCTTTTTCCCCAGCCACTGTGGCTCACTCAGTTGGAGTGTTGTCCCATCTACTGAAAGGTAGTGGGTTTGATTCCCATTCAGGACACATGCCTAGGTTGCCAGTTCGGTCCCTGGCCATGACACAACTGATGTTTCTATCCCTCTTTTCCCTCCCTAGAATGAATAAGCATGGTATCTGGTGAGGATTAAAAAAAAGTGTTTTGCTTTTATTTTTCCTAGTCTAATCTATCCTAAAAACTGTCCACTGATTAACATTACACAGAGCTCAGTCATAGTGTGTCACTGTTCTGCTGGCTGTCTTCCGTTGCGGGCATCAGAAACAAACACGCTGCTTAAAGTGCCAGTTTGTTACGGGACACGGGGTAACTCATGGAACCAACAAATTATGAATGTAGAAAAGTGTGAGGAAGAAATGTTCGGCCCCTGTGACTCTGTGCTCAGCACAGTCATAGAGCACACATCAAACAAAACCAGTCTGTTCTGTCTCTGTCTCTCTGTCACCCTCTTGCTCTCTTCCTCTGTCGCTTTCTCTCCCCCCTGTGTTTTTTTCCTATCTATCTTGTCCTCTGTACCTATCTCTCTCTGTCTTCTTCTATCTCCATCTCTCTCTCAACCTGTTTCTTTCTGTCTTTGTCTCTCTCTGTTTCTCTGCTTGTTTTTGTTTCTGTCTCTCTGTCTTCATCTCTCTCTGTCTCCCCTCATTTCTGCCCCCTCTTTCTCCTGTGATATTCTGCTATTCCACATAATAAAACCTGGCTGCCTCCTGCCTCCTGGCTGCCTCCTTGGTTGCCTGCTACAGTTTTAACCTTTAGGGGAGACTAACTGAATCCTCCTAGATTCAAATGACAGCCCCAGGGAATGGAAATGTGTTGGCCAAGTCTAGCCAGGCCAGTGAAACTCCCCTGACTCCTGCTGCTGGAATGGGAAGGGCTACTCCCTAAGAAGGGGCTGTGAGTTAGGAAGATCCCCCCTGAGTTATTTACTGCAGTCACAAAGACCATAAATACTCCAAGGGGAAGGGGATGCGGCATGTAGAATGCTCTTTGCTGTTATATAGAGACACGTTGTCCAGTCCAGCAGGCACAGTTTTCTGAATTTCTTACATATGAACTTCAGTGATACATCTCCAAAAGCAGAACGGCAGAATCATCCAAACATATTGACCGAGTTACCTTTATGTAACAATAAACTTAGTATCTTAGGAAACAATAGGAGAAGCCTCCCCATAATGGTGCATTGAATGCCTGGTGTCCATCCCACAGGCGTGCTGTTCCAGAATCATAATGATTCCTTTACTTACTATTAAAGTTCTACTCTTTCTGCAAGGCCAGAATGGAATGGAACTCCCTTCCTGAAAATTTCCCCTCTGACTGCCCCCTCTCCTCCTGTCTCCTTGTTCTACCCACACCCCCACTCAGACTGAAGCTTCCAGAATTTGATTAGCACAGTGAACTGTAAACACTTGACACAATTAGCAATCAGATGCTACCTCTTTCCTTTCTTAAGGAATAAAGGTGGCCTTGAGAATCTTAAGGATGTGACTCTAAATTGTGTCTTCTCATTGTTTGCTTTTAAGAAAACCAATTAGCATACCTACGCCTGAGATGGTCATCTGCAAATCATCTAAACACAACTCTCTTGTCTGTGGTGAAAATTACATAAAGTGTCATACAGTAGTATCTTCAGTGCGGTGCTTGTGCATTACAAGGGGACTCACAGATGTTCGTGTGCCTGCTTGCAACCTGCTGTCCTTCTCCCCTTCCCTTATGCCTTCATACTTCTGTTTGTAAATCATTATTTCAACATTACAATAGTGATTTAAGTTGCTCGGTTTTCCTTGAGTAGAGACTAGTGACAGCCATTTGGAGAACTGAGCAGCACCACCAATCATTAGAAGCAAATTAAATCCTTTATTAAAAAAACCTCTAATTTTATAATTAAAATGAGTAATCATAATTAATTTTTAATAGGTGTTAAAATAGGTATTTCACTCAGAGCAATTCCTGCCCTAAAACAGAGCCTTTGCAGGCATCAGTGGCAAGTTCATCTCTGGCCAGACCTCTGGTTTGCTGCCTGTCTGCTTCCCTAGGCTCCTGATTCATCTACAGACAGAGACCCTGGAATGGGCAGCAGTTCCATGCTTGGAGCTGAACTTGCTCTTATGCTATTCTTTCTCCAGGACTCTGGGGTCCATACTGTTTCCTTTAACCCCTGACAGCTGCGTTGAAAGATGACCTCTGAGCCTTTGATTCTGGAATCTTGAAAACTTAAGTGAAGTCCTGCTCCCTCACCATTCTGTGTGCTCCTTCTGTCATTGGTCTTTCATAAGCTCTTACCCCCTACTATGATGGAGGCATCCCATGCTACTGCCTCCCAGTCACTTGGAGTGTGCATTCAGCCTCTGCATCTAGTTTGAGCAGAATCATGGGTGAGGGCCACACTGCTGTCTGACCCCAAGCCATAGTCTGACCGAACTTCACAATCAGAACAGGAGTTTTTATCTTTGCTGTTGAGGAGTGGCTTTTTTTTTTTTTTTCCAGTCACCAGCTGTGACTTTCCTCCTACTTTGAGGACAGAATCTCCATTCCTTGTAATCCATAATGTCAGCTTTGGTCTTCTTACCTATCCATGCTGCTTCTTTTCTTGTTGTTAGTTAATAAGTTTTAAGTTTGAACACTTCAAAATTATTACTTGGGCATAATGTGGACATACTGAATCTAAGAATAGGTGGAGAGGCAGAGTCAACAAGATTTCATCCAGAACCTCACCATTCAACAGAGGCAACACAAGCAAATGAGTGCAAAACAGGCACAGGAATTCTTCCAGAGAATTTTCAGATGGACTGATTTATAATTCCTAGGAATCAATAGAGCTTTATGTCATGGAGCTTGGGGTCAGCGATTGATTGCCAGGACTTTCCAGTCTAAGGACGCCTACAAAGAAACTCCTCCTAACGTCTTGGCTGTACCTCCTGAACGCACTAATGGAGCGAAGGAGCACAACTTCTCTGGGTGGGGCCTCCCAGCACCAGTTGGGCTTGTTTTCTTGTCGGAGTGCTACATGTTTGCAAATCTAACCTCTTTCCCATGAGTGTTCATTTGCATTCCTTCCTCCCTCGCTCTGTGCATTCCTCACTGAAGAAGATGGGAGAGTTCATAAAAATGCATCATAGACCCATTTAAACTATATGATTAACTGCTAATATGTGGTATTAACTTGTAGGATTTTATGGAGATTAGCACCTATAATTATATTTGATGGTATATGATAATTACCTGTTTGGCTGCATTTGAAAGTATGATGACTTGAGAACATTCATCAATCCATATATGGCTCAAAATCTGATATAAAATTGCAACTTATTTTAATTGTTTCTAATGTAATCAAACTGACATCTTTAAAGCCTAACAGAGACTGATTAATTTTATGGAGACCATGTTCATTAATAATACAGTGATTGGAACACTAATTGAAAATACTTTTTAGAAAATGGGACATTCTGATCAATATTTTCCAAATGGGCTAATTAAGTGTGACTATAATGTTTCTACACCTCAGATTAAACATACGAAATTCAACTTGGGTTCTGACTCCTCAAGAAGATCAAGATACAGAAACTTCCATGGAAAAGGTTTTGGTATTCTGTAGTCAGGGTATATCCAAGCTTGTCTAGTAATGAGAGCAGATGGGTAGGAACCTCACCAGCTCAGAAGGAACATCCTCACCGCTTTCCTGATACCGTCTACCTCCTGGACTGTTTCTTGAACTCTCTCCGGCCTTTCAGATGCTGCTTCTGTCCACACTCCCCTCTTCTGCACAGAGTGACTGATTCAATTATAGACATATGTTCCTGATGTCACAACAAGCTCTATTTTCACTCTCTCTATGCAGGATGTTAGTTGATATTTAAATTGACCTTGGGTCTTTATTTTACATTCCTCACTCCTGTGTTTTTGCTGCCTCTGCCAAATGACTCACTTCAGTGTGAATCCTAAATGGCAATACACAGGTGACAGACAGCTTAACCTGAATTGCAAGTCTCCTTCACCTGAATTGCAAGTCTTCTTCACCTGTGAGGCATATACTTTCAAATGTTGACTCACAGTGACCATGCAAATTGGGCAAAACCCAACCTAAGAATGTTCTACATAGAATTCTATGTCCCAGATATCCCAGCATTCCTATCTAGCACTTCACCATTGCTATTCTGATAGAAAGGAATGAGCCAGTGGGGTCAAGAGACCCCATGAGGACCCATGATGGGTGGGAGTGTGCTGGAGGAAGATAGGAGTCACCCGGTTAGCTGTCTCTGCACCAACTCAGAAGATGTGGCTATGTGGACACTGAGACTGTCAAGTAGATGGCTGAACTAGCTGGGCATGGAGGCCAGACACATCCTGTGCACAGAGAGATCTCTAACAGGAAAGATACACTTCCTGTGTCCTTAATGATTTATCTGGAATTCTGGTGGCTTTATATATGTTTTATACCAGTCGATAGAAAAACTGTGACAAGAAAAAATTGATGTTTCTGCAATGTTAGCTAGAACTACTTCGAAGTGGGTCGATAAAAAATGTGATTTCGGTGTTTTCACAAAACCTTTATATTCTTTTTCATTGTGAGTTAGACCATGAATGAATCATTTTGCATTTGCACATATAAAAATAAAGTGAAATATAATAGCATGAAGGCCACTCTGTTGAAACAAGTTAATGTTCAATTTTCTAATTATTAACACAATTAATCTTTGATGCTGTAATTTTAAAATACTAATAAAATTATTAAATTTAAGACTAACTTCAGCTGACTAAAATACTTATTAATTAGGAAGCTATGTAGATTTTATGTATATAATTGAATTTTCAACTTGAGGACTAATTTTCTAGTTAACTCTTCTGGGAATTGAGGGACTTGATTATTTTTAGTCATTGAACAAATCCATGGAAGTGGTAGAATCACGGTGGCAGTCCCCAAAAGGAGATGGTGCAAATCAAGGACAAATAGGTTATCACTGCTCTGTGTAGAGCCCTTAAGAAAATATGTGACCTGCTCATGAAGTGAAATGAAATGAAAAAGAACATGTTATTTCAAGTCAAAGGGAGCATTGTTTCACATTAGAAATGTGTTCAGCGAATAAGGTTAAGGTTAGGGGGACCAAGGAGGCAGCAGAGAAACAACAAATGAAGCCAGTTGTGATGGTGGCTCTCAGACGAGTTATAATCTGATGGGAAAATTGGCTAATGAGTTTAGTACTTTGAATCTCTGATATGACTACTCCGGAGGCTTTCAGAGCTGCAGGTTCAGTGTGGCTTCAGCTGGTAGAGAAGGATTGGTGGAACATGGAGGGCTTGATCAGGCCAAAGAATCAGGAAGCTTTATACAGTCATGTTTGAAGACCTGACTAACATACATACATTATCTGCAGGACTGAGTAGAATCAAAATCAGAATGACAACGTGAGGCAAAGAGCCCACTGGAGTGACAGATAGAAAGCACTGAAGAAAGCCAGGGGAATCAAGCATGTTGACATGCACATTCACGCCAAATGTGAATAAGAAGACAAGTTCAGAGAGGGAGGGCGCTGCCCTGTCAATGAGGTTTTTAGGCTAGTTGATAACTTACATAAGTGAAGACAGATGAGTTCTTTAACTAATCCTGCTGTCAAATATGAGTAAAATTGGGAATAAAATATTTTAAATTTATTTTTAAATTTATAAAAGATAGTAAGTTAGAAAGATCCAATCTGAGGTCATTTTAGCACTAGAAGTAGAGCACACGTTTGGCACCACCGTGAGGCCATGCTACGTCTAGTGAACCTGAGGACAGGTTCCCATGGAGCTGGTGACAGCACCTGTTTCTCCTGCACAAAGAAAAGAAATCTACAATGACAACTGTTTACCTAAACTTAGGGCTCTCACAATAAGAGCAAATAGTCTGTAAATTTCCCCAGGATCCAAGGTGTCTGAGGAAATTTGGTTCTGAGTGGAGGAACAAAAGCAATCTGTCCTGAGAAACTAGAACCTTAGACTGATCTGTGTGGACTTTGCAGCCTGTTCACTGGGGACACCACAAAATAGGCAGCAGCTCACTTGGTAGCAGTGGTCCAGCGCTTGAGTGAACCCAGGCATTTGGCCCTCAACCTGAGTCTCAAAGAATGTTTACAGATAAAGTTACAAAGCTCTTATCACACAAGGGTAAGAGTTCTAAAAATATAAGGTGCAGGCAGGGAAAAAGGAATGTAGAAACCAAAGAAACTGATTGACAAAGAATTTTTGGTATGGAAATATTAGACATAGAACAAAAATAAGTATATCTACTATATCTAATTAAATGGGTACATATAATAAGAAATTTTAAAATGGTCAAGTGGATTTAGACAAACTAAATTGAATTTCTAGACATAAAACATGCTAATTGAAATTAAAAGCTCAAGCAACAGGTTTATCATTAATTGGACAAAACTGGAGATAGAATACTGAACTGGAAGACTAATCTGAAGATCTTATCCAGAATACCATACCAAAACTTTTAAGAATTATGTCAGGTTATTATATAACTTAGGGTCAGGAAAGGATTTCTTTAAAAATAAAATAAATATCTTGAAAAAGCAAAATTTTCATATATTTTATTACCTTAAAATGAAGAACAATAAAGAAATTTAATAGGTAAATACCAAAATGAGAGAATATATTAATGACCAAGCTCATAAAAATATCTAGATTATGGTATTCAGAAGGAATTTCTGCAGATAAACAGAGAAAAGCAGCGACCTCTAATAGGAAATAACACATATGTATGTGTATAGGTATGTTTATACCTATACACATACACATGAATATATATCATCACTTTATATACATGTATATGTGAAGAAGATAAAGAAAGAAATTGAAAGACAATGAAGAAATGTTCAAAGCCTTAGCAAACAGAGCTGATGAAGACGACATGATGCCACACCATGCCTACAGACTTGCTAAACAGAGAGAGCTTGGCAATGGCGATGTTGTCAGGATGTGGAGGTGTGGGAGCCCATGTACCGTGGGCAGGACTGTGGGCTGGGGAAGCCAGTCTGGAGAGCAATCTGGCACTTCCTAGTCAAACTAATTATGTTTCAACCCTAGGACTCAACAATTTCTGTCCTGGATGCTTATTTGAAGAAATTCTGACACAGGTTCCTAAGGAAACACGTACGTGGGTACTCATGCCAGTGTTATTTGTGGGTGAGGAGTTGGAGGTGCCCATACATTTCTAAGAGGATAGATATGTAAAATGTAGTGGCACCTGAGAATATCATATAAACTAGGACCAACAGATTATGGATACGCATAGCTACATGGATGGGTCTTTGAACACACTGCTTAGTGGGAAAAAAAGAGTAAGAAATACAAGCAGATGTAAAATATGATACTATTCACTTAAATGAAAAAAATTTGCATTAAGCAAAGCTATACATTATGCAAAAGCTAATACAAACAAAATTACAAGCATGATGTATATTCATCATGTAACATTTATTATAGCAACACAGCTAGAAGTAACCCAAATGTCCACCACCACCAAATGGTTAAATGTTTTGGTAAAACCATTCAATGGTATATTATTCATTAGTGAAAAGGCCTGAAGTGTAGAGACACACACAATGTAGATGAATCTCACACAGAACGATTGATTCACACAAATTTCAACACATGCAGCAGGAAATAATTTCTACGTGGTTTGGGTTACAAAAGTGAATAGATTGGCATTCGGGAGAAGGTCATGTGGGTGAGATGGAGCAGGTTGGGGCAGCTTTCAAAGATTCAAAGGGGACCTGTGTGTAGTGTGCATGCTGCCATGTTCTTGAACCAAGACCTTGGGAACACAAGTATTGTTTGTACCACTATTCTTTATTCTTAACCTATTATTTTGTAAGTATTGTTTGAAAGCTACTAATTATTTTTTAAAGCAATGCATTTTTTAAAAGTTTGTGAGCAAGCAAATATTCCGAGTAGGTTGTCGTTGAAGGAAGAGCATGGAATATGAGGTCAAGCAGACATGGGAGGCAATGTAGTATGCAACTCCATTTCTATGACATATTCGGGGCAGGCAAATCTGAAGAGACAGAGGGAAGGTTGGAGGTTGCCAAGGGCTTGGAGAGAGGTGAAGTGGGGACTGCCTGCTCACAGGGTACAGATTTTCTTCTGGAAAGATAAAAATATGTTAAAATTTGATAACAATAAGTGGTGGTTGTACAGCATTGGGGGTATTCCAGTGGCCACTGGTTGTATAGGTTTTGTTTTTTTTTTTTAAGATTTTATTTTTATTTATTTTTAGAGAGAGGGGAAGAGAGGGAGACAGAGAGGGAGAGAAACAGCAATGTATGGTTGCCTCTCACAGGGTCCTCACGGGGACCTGGCCCGCAACCCAGGCATGTGCCCTGACTGGGAATCGAACCGGGACCCTCTGGTTCCCAGCCCGCGCTCAATCCACTGAGCTACACCAGCCAGGGCTGGTTGTATAGTTTAAAATGGTTAATTTAAATGTGAATTTCATCCAAGACCCACAAGTTTAATTGGAGTTTTATTCAGATCCTCTAGGTTTCATTTAATTCTTATCATGTACAAGACAACCTTGATGTCAGATAAGCTGAAACCACTGTAACACTCTGTATTTTCAGTATACAACATAAAAGTTGTCCTGCATTGATTTGCTCCTGTTTTCTGTGTGTGAACAATGTACAGGAAGTTGTCTGATAGGATGGACAGAAAAATGGTGATGACAATCATCTCTGGGCAAAGGCATGGCTGACCCATACACTTTTCCTTTATTATACACATTTATTATCTTTACTTATTAGAGTTTCTACGTGTATGTCTTTTGCAGTTAATAAATGCTACGTTTAAAAATGTTTACATCAACACAAAAATGAATTGCACTGATGTTTTGTGGGCCTGCTTCGTGCAGAATAAAACAATGCAAACAATCAAGAGTTAGCAAAATACATTCCCTTCTCATTGCATTCATATGCTGAGCTTGCAGTTTTAGTCCTGGAGGGGCCTTTCCAAGGCCTTGTCTCATTCTCTGACCTGCTATTAATTGTGCAGCTTCTTGTCTTCAAAACATGATTTTGTTCCTGCCAGGGATGAATTCACATAAGGTTTATCTCTGCTATTTCATTTCTGCCCCACCACCTCAAAGTGTGCTGATGATCTGTATGAGCGCTTTAAATTTCTTTACCTTCTGTCATTCCCAGCTCCTCATAAGCTCATGGCCTTCCTAACAGAACATTTTAACCCCTACTTCAGATTTTCTCCATGGAATGTCTCCTCTGCCATATTTTATTGAAAGAGTGAACTCCTTATTCTCTGATAACAACTGTGCAACCTACCACTTTTGGATATTTGTTTCTTAGGGAAAGTGCTAGCAGTAGTGAACCAGCACTTGGGAAGTCCTGAAATAATCCCAGCCTGGCTGTTTCCACTTAATTCATCTGGCCTGCTGTTTTGGGGAGGACAGAAATGCCAACTAATTGCAATCAAGTGAAGTCTGGACGTACCAGTGTATTCAGAAAATATGTTATTGCCGTTAAAAGGAAATTCCAGGTATAAAACAAACCAAAACAAACCTAAAGAAGCTTTTTAAAAGTCTCCTTTTGCTACAGAGAAATTCTCCTAAATGCTTTTATTGTCCTCTCCGCCATGGAGGTGACTCTCTTACCAGCCTGAGGCCTCCCATATAACACGCTCTGAGAGTCAAGAGAAGTACCCCTTCTCATACCAACAATGAGCCATTAAATGCCCTCGGAGGAGCAGGGCTGCTGTGAAGGCTTTGGGGGAGGAAGAGGAGCTGCTGGGCAGCCAGGGAGTTCCAGTCGGTGGGGGAAGGACCAGCTAGCTGTGTATCCCGTCATGCAGCTGGAATCCACACTGTCACTCTGCTTCCAGATGGACTGGGAGTGTGCTCGGCGTGACCCTCAGGGACTCCACATGTGTTCGCTCTTAATGAGTTTTCCTACCTTTAATTTATTTAGTTCACTGAGCCCCCTTTCAACACTTTGGCAACCCTAATTCTCTATTTTAAGACTAGTTCCCAGAGGGAAATGGTAAGGGGCTCTGCTCTGTCCATGTTGACACATGATTTGTCCCTAGCCAGTCCAGGTATTGGAATACAGTCAACAGTAAGCAGCATGATTTTTTTCCTAAATAAAGTTAAGTTTTATGAAATTATAGCTATTCAAGTACTTAATTTATTCTACTGAAATGAAATTATTTTAAAGAGAATTTATTAGCACACAATTTTTTTTTAAGTTTTGTTTAATGACATCTTAAAACGGGGCAGCCTGAGGTGACAGCACAGACAAAAGCAGTGAGTGACGGCAAGTAGGACCATGGGTGTCAGCTCACCTGGTGTCACCGACTTGCCCCTTGGGGGAGGCACATCACTTCTCTTGTTCTGTGTACAAATCTTCTAGACAAAGGCCTAGAGAAGAAGCACGAAATATTGAAATAACAGCACATTCAAAGAATATTAAGGGACTTGGTTGTCACCTGGTACGGCTGAACCTGAGAAGAGTGGTAGGTCAACAGACCGCGACTCCACGGCGGCTCTTTGCCCACGACGGTGGCGTGCCACGCTGCCTCCACCAGGGGCGATCAGATCAACAGGTCTCCTTCTTCTGTAAGTGAAACGTTTGTAAGTCTGAAACATGAAATACAAAATTTTAAAGAAGAAAACCAAAATGCAAATATAGGCACTTACGGGTTCAGTTTAAGTATAACATTTAAAGAAAAAGAAAAGCTAACACAAGCAACGTTGCCTAACATGCTTGGGAAACACAGGAACCAGGTGATAAAAATATTTTTTACTAAAATTGGTAGGTGGATTGGTTTCTGCATATGTGTTTTCAATAATGAAGAAAATTTCTTTTACTTAAAAGAGCCAAGAAGGCAAAAAAATATTAAGGACCACAGCTTTACATAGGCTTGTCCAGTGCCAATTGCAATAGCACAGCCGATGCCTGGCTGCAGCAGCCAGAGAGAAACCTGGGGGACAGCTGCTCCCCTGAGGAAAGGGACTGCCCTGCTGGAGTCCACAGCCCCGAGCATGTACGTGGTGAGCCAACCCACCCACCCTGTGTTCTCAGCACTTATTAAGAAAGTAGGTTCTGATCAACTACCGCACAGAGGCCCTACTGTCTCCCAGTATGTCGTTCCC
Organism: Micronycteris hirsuta; assembly: GCA_004026765.1. NCBI lineage: Eukaryota > Metazoa > Chordata > Mammalia > Chiroptera > Phyllostomidae > Micronycteris > Micronycteris hirsuta. The sequence continues at coordinate 173,080 of PVJI01000565.1, forward strand.
TGAAGCTGCTCCTCGCCTCCCGCAGGCTCACTGCCGTAGGACCACATAGAAATAATCCTAGAAAATAGTGGATGCTCAGTTGCATTTGTTTACCCACATGGTCATGGCAAAGGGTCCTCTGAGTTAGAACTGTATGTTGTTGTGCATGGGAATGGTCTGCATTGGTAGTGTGTCAATAAGGCATCACCACGTGGTAACAGCTTGTCTGCATGTCATAGGAACCCCAATGGAATAATGATTAGTGCCGGCTAGAAGTTTGTCCACAAGAAGGATTCACTTTAGAAACCTCTTTTTTTTTTTGTTTTAAGTAAACAATTTCATCTAATACTTTTTATTACATGTGTAGAGAGTGAAAATATAAAATGGATGGAGATTTTTTTTTTATTTTTTTAAGATTTTATTTTTATTTTATTTTCAGAGAGAGAGGAGAAGAGAGGGAGAAAGAGCAATGTATGGTTGCCTCTCACATGGCCCTCACGGGGACCTGGCCCGCAACCCAGGCATGTGCCCCAACTGGGAATCGAACCGGGACCCTCTGGTTCCCAGCCCACGCTCAATCCACTGAGCTACACCAGCCGGGCTGGATGGAGATTTTTAAATACTAAGAAGTTTGAAGATTAATTTAAACTAATGTTTAAATATCTTGGAAGTAGATGAAGACAATGAAAAACCATTTCCTTTGAAGACAGAAGAGTCATTTTTTAAAGATTTTATTTACTTATTTTTTAGAGAGATGGGAAAAAAGGGAGAAAGAGAAGGTGAGAAACAGTGATTGGTTGCCTCTTGTATGCTCCCTGACTGGGGATTGAACCTGCAACCCAGGCATGTGCCCTGACCTGGTATCAAACTAGCGTCCTTTTGCTTTGCAGGACAATGCTCAACCAAATAAGGAATATCGGTCGGTGCTAGAGTAAATTTTTAAAAGAGCTCATAAGGCATTCACAGGAGACAATCAGGAAAGACCTGAGGGGAGGATTCCCGGAAGATGCCATCAAAACATTACTCCCTTCCCCTCCATTACCTCAGCGACCATGGGGCTGCTCTCCTGAGTTAAATGGCAGCCGCGGCCTGTTCCCTCTGAATGAGGTACAGTGAGGCCTTATGTTCTGGGGAAGAACTGCAGAGAAATTGACATGAGTTTTTTCCTCTGTAGGCTCGACAATAACCTGGATGTCATCAACACTGATACTTCAGTAAATAAGAACATAAAGCAGTAATTCCTGCAGTTGATATGGAGACCCCAAGTGAGGAGGTCTGCAAGGGCTCTGCCTGAGCACGCCTAGTCACCCTGGCCTCCTGAGGGTGAGGATACAGCTGCTCCCCAACGTCAGAGACATGAGGACAGGTGGGTAAGAAGGAGGCCTCCACCAGATGTCCCAGGAGGTGGCTTCCAGACGGCCTGCTCCTGTACTAGTGGCCCATGGAAGGGTGGGTCATTTTGCCTTTCTTTAGTTTGAGCACTGCCAACATTTACTGGGTATTCCAACAACCAGATCTCAGTTGCAATGAATAAGCAAAGTGAAATACCACATGTTGAGGATGTCCCCACAGTCTGAGAAAGCAAGAACAGACACAACAAAGGGCATGCTCTCTTAGTGCAACAGAGCCATGGATGATGGACGGCTCCCATAGAAAAGACCCCAGAGCTGCACAAAAAAGATTTTCTAGAGCTAACTCTAAAATATTTTCTAGGTGAGCTGAAACAGATGGTTATTTTTGAATAGCAAATAAGGAAACTGGAAAACCAACACTAAAAATATATATACAAGCAGAGAGACATTTAGAATTGGAGACTATGGACAGAAGATAAGAGACCAGAAAAATAAGGCCAAGAGAAGACTATGAGAATACAGGAATTCCAGAAGGAAAATAAAGACATTAATGGATTTCTGAAAAATTTCTGAGATACTGGTTTGTCCCAGATAAAGAAAAAATAACATTACAAGTTTTGAGAAATAAAAAAGCAAGTGGAGAAATAAATATGAGGAGACACTTAGGCATTCAAGTACACAGATCAAAGGGGCTTCTTTAGACGTTACTAGAAACACATCTTGAGATAATGTGCTAGAGATGTCAATCAGAATAAAAGAGGATGATATGAACATGCAGTCATTTGGAAAATGTATTAGCCATACTCTCCATCTGAAAGAACTCTTGGGAAAGAACTGACTCCAAATAGAAAGTGCATCATAGTAGAGAGCTTGGGGTGGGCAACAAATAAATACAGTACAAATGCAAACCCAAATGAAAGCTACAATGGCAATCTACGAGAATGTCAACTAAACTTAATAGCACAAAGGAACAAGGCAGAGAGACATTCTGTTATTCGTGTGTACCAAACATACAGGCTTAAGTAAAGAAAACAAAAACTAAAGTGTTGTTATTAATTCAATGGGATATTTCAATCTGCCTCTGTGATTTGGACAGGTTTAAAAGATAGAGAAAAGTATTCCATAAAAGAAGTACCTAATAAAATAAATAAATATAATTTAAAATTAAAGAATAAAATCAACAAATGTAATTTAAATGGTATACATTGAATCTTATGGTTCTGGAATAGAGAATTACTTTTTATCCACATAGTCATGGAAAAATAACATAATCAATCTCTTTCTTGGCTGACAAAATGCTTGAGTATATTTTTTAAAAATAAAATTTCTATTGAATTCATTCTGTGAAAAGAAACTAATAGAATCAGACATAATTAATAATATAAAGGGACCAAAAATCAGAGTCCTTGGGAATTAAGTACATTTCTAGACAGATAACTCTTGGATCAAAGAGAAAATCAAGAGGAAAATTATAGTTATGTACAAAGTAATGAAGTAGAACACTCTGCAAACCTCTGAGACAAAGTGAAAACAGAACCTAGAAGAGGAAAAAAATTGATATGAAATAGCATCATTATTTTCAAAGAAAGTAAAAGAGTAAAGGGAATTTGTGCTCATCCTAAGCATATAGAAAATATTTTAAACAAAAAGCAAGTAGGAGATGGAAATTCATAACAAAAGCTAAAATTAATGAAAAATAAAAAAGTAGCAGAAACTTTAAAATTCAAATTTAATTTAAGTGAATTGAATTATATTAATGCCTCATGAGCTTATTTAAAGGAAAAAAAGAGAGAAAGCAGAAATATACTGAAGTAGGGGAGAGAAACATGGACTAACCATAGATACAGAAATGATTAAAGCAGTCATATATATATAAATATATATAACTTTCTGACAAGACATTTGAAAATTTAGAGGAAATGGATGATTTCCCAGCAAAATATGTATTGCCAAAAGCTAGGAAGGGGAAACTTAAATACATCAGTTACCATAAGAGAGTTTAGAAAAAGACACTTAAAGATCTGCCATTGAAAAAGGCACTGAGAACAGATGGATTCCCAGCTGAGGTTTATGTAACATGAATTTTATATAACCTTAAAGAAAGAGGGCTTTTCAAAGTTAAATTATTCCAGGCCTTAGAAAAAAGATGAAAGGCCTCCCAATTCACTTTACAAAGGCAACATAACCCTTTTAAAGATCCAATAAAGATAGGACAATAAAGGGAAAATGTAGATGAGTTTGATTTATAAATACAGATAAAATTATTAAAATATTAGAAGTTATATCCCACAATTTTTTCATATGTATTGAACTTTTTTGTTGAGCACCTACTGTGTTTCATAACAACAAATAAAATAAATAGATAATATATATCTAACATGTTAGATGGTAATAAGTGAAATGGAAAAAAATTACATAAAGATTGTAAGTTGAAAATTTTGTTGGGCGAATTGGCTGTTAAGAGTGATCTCTTTGAATGTAGAGAAGACATCTCTCAGGTTATTAGCAAGACTAGAAACAGATGAGAGAGCATCATCTCTGTGGGGTTGAGGAGAGACCATTCCAAGCAGAGGGAAAAGTCCATGGTAAATCCCGAGGAACGAAACAAAAAGCTGTACCTGGGTAACAAGAAACCCAGAAGAGAGTACCGAAGATGTGGCCAGAAGGTAATGGGGCCCAGGTCCTCTAGACTATCACAGGCAATAACCAGTATGTCTTTTAAGCCACTGGCATGGTTTCAACCCAGAGCTGGTGTCTTCTGACCTTCCTTTAAGCAACAACATCGCTGTCCGCTGCACTGAAATTGAATTGAAAGGTAACAAGGCTTGAAGTCAGGAGACAAGTAGGAAGGTTTTGCAATAATCCAGGCAAGAGCTCATGGTGCCATAGACCAGGGTAGTAACAGTAAACATGATGAGAAATCATGTGACCCTGGATATATTTTCACATAAAATCAAAAAACTGTTTTGATGGATTGAATTTTTGATGTGAAGGAAAAAAGAAGGGATACAATGGCCCTACGTATTATGGCTTGAGAAGCCTGGATACAGAAATCACCATAAAGTGAGCTTAAAAAACTGTGGGATCAGTAGGCTGGGTTACCGTGGGGAGAGGTCACAAGCTACGTTCGAAGATGTCAAGTTTAAGATGCCGATTAGACATCCAAAGGTATCAAACAGAAGGTTGGATGCATGAAACTTGAGTTGGCAGGGAGAGCGTCTAGTTGGAAATAAAAGTGGGAGTCTTGAGCTGTGCTTGTTACTTAAGGCTGTGACATTGCATGAGGTTTCCAAGACAGTTTAAACAGATAAGGAGGAACTGCAAGGAGGCATTCCAAAATTCAGAGTTGTTTCAGTAGACCACTAGAGGTCGGACACCTAATCGGAAGGTAACATGGACAAAGAAAATACAGAAAACTCCAAGGGTTTTTACTGTAAGGAAGGGAGAAAATGAAGCAATAATGGGACAGGAAAATAAGATAAGGAGAGATTTTTAAAGAAATGATAAGAAAGATGAGAGCATATTTACATATTGACGGGGAAGATTAACTAATCAGAAAAAAGAGGGGCATTCCTGGAGCTATGTCCCTGAGTAGGTTGGAGCAGAGGTATCTAACACACGAGTTAGAGAGGAGGCAGCTTGGCTAAGAGTGGCAGGGAAGACTGTGGAGAGGCTGGTAGATTACGTGGGGTATGTACCTTCATGTGTGCTGGGGGAGTCTGTGGACAATCTCTCCAGACTGCTTCCTTTTCCTTGGAAAGAAAGGGTTGTCCTTAACCAGGCATGAGAATTGGGGTACAGGAGCTTCTGGGAAAAGGACAGAGTGTATTTACCTCAGGTGTGTTTATTTTCCTCCACCTACATTCAGGTGGGTGGGTGTGGATGCGGCAAAACGTGAATCACTGCCTGGTCATGGAAGGTGTATTACGCAAACTTACAAAAAAATAGAAGGTTAAAAAGATGTTTAATAAAAGTTCTCTTCAGCCATTCCTCTTTAAAACTTTAAGTTAAAAAGAGAGTGGATGTGAACTGCTTAAATAAAATAACTATTTCTACATAATGACTGGAATTATTATTCTAAATGGTAAAAAGTAAAATCCATTTTAATTAAAATTAGAACCATCTTCAAGGATCTACTAATTGTAATTAAATAAAAAGTTCACTAAGTGGTATAAAGTTTTTGAAAGATAAAAATATCTCCTTTTTTATGATATTATTTTATAACTACAAAACCCAAAAGACTCTTTCTAAACAATTGAAATTAAGAGAATAGTTTGGTAAGGTGAATGGATAGAAGATAAATATATAAAAACCACTAGGTTTTTCTCTAGTTTAATAATGAGAACTTAGAAATGAAAAAAATTCTCATAACAAAGAGAAACATATAGGGTGTTAAGTATAAATTAATAAGAATGTAACAGAACCTATATTAGGAAAAATATGATATCTTATTGAGTTTTATAACCTATTAAATGAACAAATGGAAAGACATACAACATTCTGAAATTAGATGTCTTGATAATATAAAATGTTGAATTTTTAAATGTAATATATAATCTCAATTACTATATCAAATTCTATTTGAATTGTATGACTATAAAGTTTATGAGAAAATAAATGTCAAACAAAAATAGCCAAGAATAATTTTGAATATGAAGACCAGGAAGAGAGTGATTTGACTTACTAGATATCAGAAAAAACCATAAAGCCATTAAAATAAAATTAATATCGAACTAGCATAGAGATATTCAAATAGAGAAATAAAAAGTATGACAGGCTAATATATAATATGGATAGTATTTCTATTTGGTAAAAAGGATTATTCTTTAATATGTGGAGCTGGCAAAAATAGCTACATACCTTGAAAAAATAAAAGGGGAACATGATTTTCTTCACATAAAAATAAATTCCAAGTCATGAAAATTGAATTAAAGCAATGAGATAACAACGTTTTGAAGAAAACTTAAGTGAGAAGATACAAATCAGTTAAACTCCCCACTTTCAGAAGTTCATTAGGACTAACTAGGGGCTGAGCTCCCTCGGCTTCTATGACAACGAGGATTCACTACCGACCATCTCCACATAGATGTGGAGTGACCTGGGAATCCGTACACACTCTCCCCAGCCACAGCTCTGCAGGACGGCACCTTTGAGTTACAGATGGCAAAGGAAGCTTCGTGTCTTTTTTCCTGCGTTATGCTGTGCCATTAGAGCTGACTGTGTCTCTGTGTACTTTGCATAATTGTAGGTGACCCACAGGTATAATCAAAGGATTGGACAATGTCATTAAATAAAGATTGAAATCTCAGAAGCTATAAAGAAAAGATATGGATATGCTATTTCATAACAAAATATTTGAATGATAAAGTATATTATGAACAAAATAAATAAAAAATAGCTGTATTGAGTTAACTGACAAGTCTAGGTGCACTCTTCATCTATGTTATCATAAATTTTATTTATTTAGCATTCTATTCAATATTTAACTCTTACTGTTTCCATTTCTCTTCTGAAATTTTCCATCTCTTCATGTGCGCTGTCCACCTTTTCCACTAGAGCCTTTACATATTAATCATGGTTACTTAAAAATATCTGTCTGATGGTTACAATATTCCTGGCCTCAGACAATTTAGGCCTGTGTTTTATTAACTATAATAATACAATTATAATAAATGTCTTTATAAGAAAACATTTGTAAAGAACCTGAAACAATGCTCAGAACCAAATAGGCGCCTAATAAATGGAAGCTCTTATTGCTCTGGCTATGAAGTTATTTTTATCATGCACTAATATTCTCAAACATTTAAGCCTGCTAAACATCACAAACTTCATGCAAGTTATCAAATCTCTTTCCCTGGATAGCAAGACAAATACCCATCCATCTGAAATGGTCCAGGTGAACCCTCCCCGCAGTAAGGAGACAGACAATCACTCTGGTCCTTGGATTTCTCACTAAGTGTATATGACCTTCTAAAAGCCTCGTCTATTCACTGCTGTAAGAGAATTTCTAAGAGAAGGTGGGAACATCCAAATATATTTGTATAAGTTAATCAGGCTAATATTTACAGCTAAAATTTGGGAAAGCATATACTGACCTACTTAATTATGGGAATGATTCTGTCCTATTAAGCTTCTCTGAGGACAGAATAAATACAATAGTTTAATAACCTAATAAAAAATTAGTCAGCTAAATTTGAATCTAATTCATGTAAAATTAGAGTTCTGATCTGATTCTTTCTTGTTCTCTATCCTCGCTTTACATTAACTATATAATTTTAGAGTTAAAAATGATCTTGAGCAAATGGCAGTGTGTTAATGATCGGGCATATCTGAGCCAGTCATGTAAATATGAGGTAATACTTAATTTCGACTGCAAAATAGCAAATTAATCACTTGTGCAAACTTAAACTTGCATGTAATTTGTCATTGTTTATGTCAGGAAAGCTCTAGAGTAGCTTTAATCCACACACCTGCATTAAAATTATTTAATGACATTTCAAATGATATTAATCAAATATGATTAATAGAGAATAGAATAGAATTTTGGCTCACATAGCACTTTTCATAGTTGAGATAACTCCAAGTGCTTGGCAAATTACTAACTAAGGTGTGTGGTGACTAGTAAATATTATAAGGTCAAGGACCCATTGTAACTCACAGCCAGCCCTAGATATTAGAACATCACCATTGCAATAGTCTTTTAATGTCATCATTTATAATGGCCCTGGAAGGAGTGGAAGGAACACCTCATTAAGAAACAAAGCTCTGACAATGAGGAAATATTCAGACATCTAATCACACTGGGGGCCTTCCTCCCTCCTTCCACAGTGGTGGAGAATGTGTGGGATATTCTCGTTTACAGACAGAAATCACCAAGTTCCTAACATCCAACCTGATTGCTCATGTTATTGTCATTTCTTTACTTAGAAAATAATTCTAGAATTCTAATTACCATTAAACATAAGCAAATACATGTAGGGAATTTTACTGTAGTACAACTCACATATGGAAAAATGCACAAGTCATGAGAATGCACACTACTGAAGTGTTGGTACTGAAGGATGTGCACCAGAGCAAACACACCACCCAGATCAGGAAATAAAATACTACTGCCACTCCAGATCTTCTGGTGTCCCCCTAGTCACCTCCCTCATCAATGGCATCCACTGCCCTGATTTTAACACATGAGATTAGTCTTTTCATTTTAAAGTTATTAGAAAGCAGTCCCATTATTTTTAGTATGCCACGACTTATTTAATCGTTATAGTCTTTATTTTTTTATTTTTTAAAATTATTTTATTGCTGTTCAATTACAGTTGTCTGCGTTTACTCCCTACCACTCTCCCCACCCCAGTCAAACCCTCTTCCCTTCCTTGCTTCCACTTGCCCTTGTTCTAATCCTTCTAGTTTTTAGACGCATTCCTTGCTTGGCCTTCGGAGTTGTCATGAAGAATGTCACTGTAGAGTTTCTGGTATAGACCTCTTGGTGAACATTTGTCCTCATTTTGGTTGGATATATTCTGAGGAGTAGAATTGCTGCGTGTCACTGCAGGTGTACGCTTATTTTACAGTGGAACCATGAGCATTACACACGTGCATATTACACACGTGCATATTACACACGTGCATATTACACACGTGCACTACAGCAGTAGCAGAGTTCAAGCCGCTCCTTGTCCTACCTACTTCCCACCACTGTTGGCCAGTCTGCATTGTAGCAGTTTTGGTTAGTAGATGCATTTGATTTTAAGTTGCATTTCCCTGTGACTAATGAAGTGAGCACTTTTTCTTATGTTTATTGGCTGGTTGTATAGCCTCTGAAGTGGCTGTTCAATTCTCTAGGCTCTATTTTAGTGGTATTATCTGTCTTTTTTATTGATTTGTAAAACTTCTTGATATATTCTGGACATAGTCCTCGGTACCATGTGAATTACAAATCTCTTCTCCCAGTCTGTGAGTTTGCTCTTTCTCCATGTTAAGATATGTTTTGATGAAAGTTCTTAATTATAATAAAGGTTACTTTATTAATTTTTCCTGTATACTCAATGCTTTTGGTTTTTTATGAACTCTACTCACACCAAGGTCATGAAAATATCCTTGTATTTCCTTTTGAAGATTTACTGTTTTCCTTTCACATTTAGATCTAAAATCCATCTGAAATTAATTTTTATGAGCTACATGAGGTACAGTCAAAGTGGGTTTTATTTCAGGGAAACAATAGTGAATAAAACACAGTACCTGACCTCAAAGACCTTGCTTTCTGATGGGGGAAAAGGGTGATTAAGCAATTAACTACAACATGATAGATACTTCTGAGTAACACTGTAATGAGAAAAGGAACTAGTTATTTTAAAACTGCCTTGAGTTTGCATTCATAGGCCTGAGGAAAATACCTTAATTGGTCAGTCTGGTAAGGAGAGGCAAGGTTTCCTGGCTTAGGTCATTTAGGCCATTGGTCATTCAGAGAAACTAGAGCTGTTTTGCTCTGCATAATAATAAGGCTATCGAGCCTTCCCCTGAAGGGTAAATATAGGTGCTGAGACAACCCGAAACAGTGGAATGAGGCTGTTTCAGCCAAAAATGTTCCTGAGCAAGATGGCAGTCACGCCTGAGGAGGCTGCCCACTGGGAAACTGCCTGCAGCAAGATAGACACGGAATCTGGGGGTTGCGTTGTTGAACATTCTCCTTTCAGTGTTTCCTGTTATGGGTAGTGATGAAATCTCCTCCAGTTATCCCTAAGGCATTAAGTACATGCTTTTATACTCAAAAGCCCAGAAGTTGCATTTGTTCATCTGTGTTCTTCTACCTTCATAATCTTTCTTCAATGTTGGTTTTTGTGTTTGCTTCGACCACTTTCTTATCAAGAGGATTTACATATCTAGTGATATATGCCTGTCTAAAACCTCCATACTTGTCCTCTGCCCACATTTTGAGACACTCACTTGGGAAAGCAACGACCACGTGAAATACAGCTCCACCTTTGTCCGCGACACCCGAAAAAAACACACACAACCACACTGAGTGTCGCCACTTTTAACTGACTATCTAAACATGACGCAGCCCAAAGGCTGCCTGGCCATCACTCTGATAATGTTGTGATAATACACCTGTTTCCCTCATGTAGCCTCCTCCCACGTACCTTAACTTCCAGTTTACACCTTTCCCTTCCATTCAAATATTCACCAACCCCAGGTCCCAATTCTCATTCTCAGCCGATGGCTGTGTTTTCTGCTTGACTGAGATAATTGAAAGATTCGGAAGCGGATTTCCATAACTTCATAAACACCCACTTAGCCCCACCTGTAGCTACACATTCTAGTTCCTGTCTGTTATCATGGACAAATGACCCGTGCTCCTGCCCTATGTCATTGAGTCTACGTGATCTCCTCTGCTGTTGCCTATTCAAGGGTACAGCTGCAGGAATTCTCCATTTTCCCTCCCACTTCATTGTGTTTTCTGTATCTACCCAGTCGTTCCCATCAGCATGCAATCATGCTCTAATTTATTTCTTCTTGAAAAGCACAGGTCCTCTAATTCTTTTCCCTACCTTTCCTACCGTGCTTGATTGAATAGGACTCTCCTTTGCAGTGGAATTTGTTAATAGAGGTGCCTTCACGTTTTGTGTCTAATTCCTCTCGCTCTGTTCTTTATTGAACCTACTCCAACCTGGCTCTCATCTCACTCCACCTCACATTCCACCAAACTACTCTTGTTCAAATCACCCTCATTTCCTTACTACGGAATACGAAGTCAGTCCAGAAAAAGTCCAGCCATTGTTAATATAATGAGAACGGTTTGCATAACATTGATGTAACCTGGCAGCCAAGGTGAGTGGACTGGAATGTGCATGTGTGAACAATGATGCTTTCACTGTACTAGTCGGTGGGGGTGGTAGACGCCATTGAGTGAGCATGTATGCTGTGTGGCCATCACGTTCAAAATGACTGAGCAAGCAGATCAATGAAATCTACATCGACTTTTGTGTTAAGCTTGAACATTCCTCTGTGGAATCTATTCGGATGATTCAGAAGGCCACAGCTATGGGCAATTAGTGATTGGCATTCATCACAACGCACGCTCACTCATGCATCATGTCCTGTGCAGAGTTTTTGGCAAAACATCAAATCATCCAGGTAACTCAGTCCCTCTATAGCCTAGATTTGATGTCCTGTAATTTCTGGCTTTTCCTAAAACTAAAATCACTTTTGAAAGGGAAGAGGTTTCACACCATCAATGAGATTTAGGAAAATACAACACAGCATCTGACGGTGATTGGAAGAACTGTGTGAGGTCCCAAGGTGCCTACTTTGAAGGGGACTGGGGCTTCGTTGTCCTATGTATAAAGTTTCTTGTATCTTGTATCTTCTTCAACAGATCTCTCTATTTTTTATATTACATGGCTGGGCACCTTCTAGACAGCCCTCGTACAATGGGCATTTCTCAGTCTTGGTCTTCACTTAAAAGAGTGGCTCACTCCTTCTTACCTACAACTCTTCTCTTACTGAGCTTGTAGGTCACCACCCAGCCCTGGCATTTCTCCCAAGTTCATTGATCTTGTCTTCCCAGGCTTCTTGGCTTGTTCTTGCTCCTCTTTCCAGTCTCTCTCTTTCTTTCATTTTTTAATTGGACTTTTTTCCATTACCATTTAGTCCCATTATACCCCTCTCCCCCATCACAATCACCAACTGTTATCCATGTCCATGAGTCCTTTTTCCTTTTTGCTCAATCTCTCCATACATACCCCCCCTTTGCTGTCATCCTGCTCTCTATCTATGAGTCTGTCTCTATTTTGTTTGTTAGTTCCGTTTGTTCTTTAGATTCCAAATATGAGTGAAATCACATGGTGTTTGTTTTTCTCAGACTGGCTTATTTCACTTATCATAATATTCCAGTCTCTTAGGTGCTCATGCCTCAAAGCATTACATTCTTCCTCTGCTCTTTCTATGTATGCCCTCTCCCTTCAAGATATCGTCCAGTCTCATGCTTTGAAGAACATCCATACAGCAGTGACTCTCATAATTTATCTCTCAGACTGCTTTCCTGAAGCTGGACTTTTACATACAACACTCTGATTGACTTTCTATCTGGATTTTAACAGACACTCAACTCAACATATCCACAACTGAACTTCTGATCTCTCCCTTCTACCGGCTCCTTTTGTAGCCCTCATTACTCACTCTCAGTTGATGAAAATTCTGTTCAGGTCTTCCCATTGTAAGGTTAAAAACCTCGGTGTCATTCTTATTTCCTTTCTCCCACTTTCACATAATTCAAAGTTTTGGGAAACTTTCTTGTCTTTTCCTTCAAGGTATGTTCAGGCTGATATCACTTCCCATGCTCTAATTCTCTTTTCAATTGTCCAGCTTTCTATTGCCCTCCATGTGAATCATGTTATGTGGTCTCCCAGCTTCACCCTTGGCCCGACACTCTACCTCAATATAGTAAACAGATAGATCTCTAAAATGAAAGTCAAATCATGGGATTCCCAACCTTCAGATGGCTTGTACCTCATTCTAAGGAAAAACATACTCTTACAGTGGCCCACAAGGAAATTAATGATTGGATTCCCTTCACTTCTCTGGCTTTATCTCATGCTTGTTCACTCAGCTCCACCCCACACTGTCCCTTGAGCTTCCTCATGCTGTTCCAGGCTTCTACTATATTAGAGACAATACCCATTCCCACTCTCCAAACTGCTCCTTCTCCACATGCAAAGCTCACCAATTCACCTCTTTTTAGATTTTGCAAAATATATCTTCAACTTTGAGGTCTACTATAAATAGTTTATTCAAAATTGCAACCCAGTCTCTCAGTATCCAACATTCCAGATGTTTTTTACCCTATTACTTTTTTCTTAGCTCTTTTCACCATCTAGCAAACCATAAGATTTATGAATCAGTTATGTTTATAACTAATTGTGTACAATATGAGCTCTATGAGGGAAGACATTTTTGTCTATTTTTCCCTATTTTTTTCAGAAGTTTTTGTAATAAAGACCAGACCAGTAGATACTCAGTAATATTTACTGAGTGAATGTATATTCCAGGGCAGGTGACCTGAGACACAGAAAAGAAGTGCAAATTGTACCACAATGGAGACTATTCTGTTGTCCACACAGTTTAAGAAGTACCAATAGTTTCATTGAAAAATTAGTGCCAGAACCCAATATATATTTTACTACAGTATGCTATATATTAAATATATGTAAAATATGTGTAGTATGTAGTATACATATTAAACTATATATTCATACATACACAAATACCCCCCCCACACAAACATGGGTAATTTTTACTCAGTTTAAAAATTCTCAAGTTTAAAAATGTTTCTAAAGATTCAATATAGTAATAGAAATCATAGATTGATCCCATGTGATGTCTAAATAAAAAATTTAGCTTTTAGAATATGCATGACCTTTAAAGAATTATATTTTAATAAGGTATATTCTGCTTGCAAGTCCTACGTACTTCAGTTGACAAAATAAGAATCACTATATTTTTCCATCAAATCCTTTTGGTGGAAATCACATACATCAATATGTGTCCACACATCAAATTTGAAACATTGTTTAAAAATATTGATATCTTGCCCTGGCTGGTGTAGCTCAGTGGATTGAGCGCAGGCTGGGAACCAAACGGTCGTTGGTTCAATTCCCAGTCAAGGCACATGCCTGGGTTGCAGGCCAGGTCCCCAGTGAGGGCCATGTGAGAGGCAACAATACATTGCTGTTCCTCTCCCTCTCTTTCTTCCTCCCTTTCCCTCTCTCTAAAAATAAATAAACAAAATCTTAAAAAAAATAAAAAGATTGATATGTCTTTTCTGTCTTTTCTGAACTTTTCTAAATAGTGTTCACACACCAAATTTAAATAGCGTTTGAAACTTTTCTAAATAGTGTTCACACACCTTTCAGTGTTCACACACCAAATAGTGTGTGAACTTTGCTCAATAGTATTCACATACCAAATTTAAAACATTATTTTAAACGATTTATATATCTTTTCTGCCTAATCAATCATTAAGCCCCCTCCAAGAAGGGATACAGACCATTATCTGTGTATTCTTCCTTTCCTAGAGGCTCTTATAGATGCTCGAGAAATGCAGGTGTCCTTATTAATTAGTTGAAAATATCAAACTTACTTCTACCCACCTGGTCCCAAATTGATTACATTGTTAGAACTAATACTTAGCTAATATTGGTCCACAGACTAACTGAGATCACTTATGGGTGATTTCCAAAGCCATTCTCTGGAAAATCTCCTTGAAAATGGCCTTAACAGAGTTGGTGTTGTCACATAGCCTAGGCCATTGTCCATTAGCTCCATTCAAGAGCCAATAAGGTGACATTCCAAAAGTTCAGGCAACAGAAGATCCAATGTGGTTACGTATACCTAAACACGATGGAGACCTTCTCTAGGAGAAGAAAAGATGGTAGAGCAAGCAATGTAATTAAGACTCAAGTAAAAATGTGCTGGAATTTAGGAAAATGGGGACAGACTCAGATAGAAAGCAGGATGACAGCTGAGAAGGGGGCATTAGAGGGTGGAGGGATTGAGCAAAAAGGAAAAAGGACTCATGGACGTGGACAACAGTGTGGTGATTACTGGGGGCGGGTAGGAGATTATAAGGGGACTAAATGGCAATGGAAAAAAATACAATAAAGATTAAATTTAAAAAGGTACTGGAATTTTAAAAGCAGTGAACCAGAGGACAATTTTTTTTCCTTTCACTTTTGATTATAAAACAAGCTACTTTGTTAAAGAAAGTACTAGGTTATTAGCGTCACCATAAAATAGAGTACAACAGCATTTGTCATTACAGACTTAGCTTGTGTGTGTCTCTGTGTTTGTGTCTCTGTTCTGTGTTGCTGTGTGTGTGTCTATGTGGTTCTATGTGTGTGCCTGTGTATATCTATGGGCGAGCCTGGGTGTGTATCTGTATGTGTGTGTCCTTAGTTCAGTGCAGGCCATTTTATTTTGTTAAGATGCAGATACTTCTTCACTTTTCCTTTCATAGTATCTGCAAATCTTACCTGAGTTCTAACTTATTGTTGAAAGTGAAACTCTTCCACTAATATCTGATGCAGAGTATCTTCTACTAATATCTGAATTGGTGTAAGCCATTCTCATTCTCGGAATTATTTGTAATTCCATTGAAAGTACTAACTTAAATGGAGATTTTTTAAATTGAGGAACCCAAACTGGCAGAACTGAGATCTGAAATCTGCTGGTTTGTACAGATTGTACCCTAAGATAGGAAGTTATGGTTTGGGTTGATTTAACAAGGGTGAATGACTCATCAATGCTGGTTGATAGTAATTGTCCTAAATTTAGCTTTCCATTTAGTGTAAAGGCTACTGTTGACATAGTTACATGAAACTGCAATGTTCTCATTTCTTCTTCTTATCTGTCAATGAATTATCACCTCTTTCATTCATTAAGTACCTGCTAATATATATTTAGTACATAAAGTCTTGTGAAAACTGAGTTGAGTTCACAGAACATGCTGATACGGGACATGCTGCACAATCAATGAAGTTAGAATGAAGGGGCTCCAGTCCATCAAGTTTGGGGTGGTATTACCAATGAACAGACAGGCTTTGACCTTTTTGGAAAGTGGCTATTTACAAGAAAAGATGTTGCATAAATAGACTTGTATTTATGTTCTACATCTCTTTACTGAGTATTTTGTGTTAGAAAACAGTAACACACACTTACTATTGAATAAAAATAAACCTCAACATATAAACCATAACTGACTATTCTTACTGAAAAATGAGAAAAGAAAAGAGTGGAAGATTTCTGACATTTACACTGAGATCCCTTCGCAAAAGTGCCCCTGAGAAACAAAGAAAGGAAATAATAGTTTGTGTGTATCAGGCCGTTTTGCTGCTCCGTGAGGCCCTTTAGATGACCCAAGATAACCGCAGGAAAACAGACCAGGAAGTCTGTGGGAGCACGCTTCACACGCAGAGAGGGCTCTGGCCTTCAGGCACCCTCATGATGTTAGTTGCTTTAATAAGTAACAGATAAAAGAAACAAAATTTTAATAAAAATATGCTTTTGAGAATTTCATTACTTCATTTGAGACATACCTGTATTCATTTATTATTCCCCTTAGTTTATTATTTCTCCGGAAATTTTGAACTCATCAGTAATTCAGATTTATTTGGAGATTAATGCACTGAATTCATTATCCCTTGATAAATTTCTCTTTTAAACATTTTTAATATGAGGTGCTATTTTTGCTATTAATATCTTCCAAGTAGTAATCCAGAGAAAATGGAGTTTTCCTTGGTGTTGTTACTTTATATTAACATGAGCATTAATGTGAATAAGCCAAAAATTTTTGTGTATGTGGCTAGGCTCTCTCAGGAAAGTTTGAGGAGCTTGGGCTTCCAAACCCAGAAAGCAATGTCAAAGGGTTCTCCCCACACAATGAATAGATTTTTGTCTGAAATGACTTATTAAAAAAGATGAAAGATATTGTCCTCTAAGCCTATTTTTAGCTGTCTTTGTCTGTAATGACCTTAAGCACAGGACTCGCAACAAAAATGTAATCCCTTTTCAAATACTGCCTGGGCTCCCTTCATGCATTTTAAACACAAGGGGCTTCAAGACTTGACCTCTCTCTGCAACTAGTTCTTCTAAAAAGTTCTTACACTAATGCAAATATTTAGTTCCTTTTTTATTCATAGCCATTAAGCTTATGGGAAATCAAGTTGAGCAGCAACATTAAATGCAAATGGGAAGAAAGAGATTGTGGGGGGAGGAGTGTGGAAGGAGAAAAAGAGCAAACTGAAACACTGGCAGTGATCAGTGATCACCCCGGAAACCAGGTGATGTAAATTAAGACAGAATGCTGGAGACTAATTTAATGCCATCTTCAAAATAAGTTTAATCCTTTTGCTTCCGCAACTCTGCCAGAATAGATGAAAATATCTATACAGTACTTATTCCACTTCCTACAGATTTTATTCTTCTTTCAACACAGGGAAAAATCATTCTTTGAGATAATTGATAAACTAGTAGAACGCTGACTAGAATTTCTGAATTGTGTGTAATAGAACACACAGAATTTGATCACTAGCTTCGGTGTCCCTTCCCATTTTTTATGCCATGTTTAAAATACCATGTGTAAAAAATCTTCTCTTGAAAACCTGCCAAAGCACAGGTCAGGCTCCTCTCCTCGTCTTGCTGGAGACCAGGCAAGGATTTTATTGAAATTATGCTCCAAAACATTTTTAGTATTAACAAAAGGATTGCATGATTTGCAGAAGGACTATACGGATAGTTCTTGTAGGGAGAGGAGCTTAGTGAGGTCAGCACCAAAGACCTTCCTGGAATCAGCCCACCTCCAGCCAAACCCCAACTGATCATAATAAAACTGAGTGAGTCATTATCCTGTGGACTGTCAGAGGCAGCCAAATTAGGATAGCGGGGGCATTTTTATATTTCTAAGATGCTGCTTGGCAACCACAAGACACAACAGGTGTGGCTGTTGCAAATGTGATAATTAACGCTGGTCAATAATTTTAAAGTCTAGAAGAATTCATTCCATTTTTAATTGTAAGGTCACTTTAAATATGAAATTATATAAGCACAGAACAGAAAGTCAGAAAAATAGAAAAACACCTCATAATTCCACAACCCTACCAAGGCAAGTTATATATTAATCTGGAAAACTTCATCTGCATGCATTGGGTATAATATAAACGCGTATGAATTGGGATAATGCAAATGTCATTGGGAGCCTCCTGCCCTGTGGAATTCCTCTCAGCACTGCCAGTTCTACTGAGCACCCAAGGCCTAGGGTCGTCATGAACTTTTCTGCTTCCAAATTCTGCCCCAATGCATAATGCCCCTATTTTACCCTTTGTCAACCCAGATAAAAACTCAACTTTCTACCAACTATTTTCTTTCTCTCCTGCCTATCCCCGCCAGCACCACTGAGTACAAACACACCCATCCTCAGACATTGAGTACTCCAGATTACTCGATTTGGTAAAGTACCAAATCTATGACACTTTTGGGAGAATACTAAAACCACAAAATCAGAAAGTCTTTAAGTTTCATAATACCATGCCACATCTTACTTTGATATTTGGATATGAGTTTCCTGTGTGGATTTCATTGTACCTGGAATTTCTAGTACATTAATTTCTTTCCCTCCCTTCCTCTCTTCCCCTTCTTCACCCTCTCCCTCCTTGCCTCCCTTCTCTTTTAACAAAAGTAATACATACACACTTTTATTTTATGTGCAAGCTCATATTGATTATTTCAGGAATTCCAGTTCAAAATATTTCTTGGGAGCTTTTTGATTTTCTGTTGTAACATGACCCATTTGCTTTCCAAGTTTACTATAAAATTGAATGCTAAGTGTTTTTGTCCCTTTCATTCTTAGGTTAGATCCATGATTTCTTTTTTTTTTTTTAATTGTTGTTCAAGTACAGTTGTGTCCGTTTCCCCCCCACCACTCCCCTCACCCTAGACATCCCCACCTCCTACCCTCGACCCTACCCCCCTTTGCCTTTGTCCATGTGTCCTTTATACATGTTCCTTGACAATCATTTCCCTTTTCCCCCACATTAGCCCCTCTTGCCTCCCCTCTGATTACTGTCAGTTTGTTCTTAATTTCAATGTCTCTGGTTATATTTTGCTTGTTTGTTTGTTTTGTTGACTACGTTCTACTTATGGTGAGATCATATGGTGTTTGTCTTTCACTGCCTGTCTTATTTCACTTAGTATAATGCCCTCCAGATCCATTCATGATTTGTTGAATCTCATTTACTCTTTATTTTCAGATATTCTGGCTGGTTTTGCAGGCGATTATTTCAGGGTTCCTCTATGGGTGGCAGAAACCAGAAGTCAGCTGCTGATGTCTGGCAGGCATTCCGGTTGGTTTGATTTGCTTTCATGGAGTCATCTCAGCTTCCTCTATGCTTAGGTGGGGGCTGTACATGCTCCAATTCCTTCCAGATCCCCGCCATTCTTACTGACTTACTCCAGATCAGGTTCATTTCTTAATATTGTTGCTGTAGGTCTTTCCATTTATAATCCCAGGTGAAATTTATTGTTTCTACCCTTTTAACTGGTTGACATTGCGAGGACAGGATTCTGGGTTCAAAATGATTACCCTCAGAGCTTTGATACAAGTTCCCACTGGCTCCTAATGAGAAACCAGAAGCCCACACCAGTCTGTTTTCTTTTCCAAATAATGCATATTCACCTTCTGCCTGTTCTGGAAGCTTTAAGATATGTCTTTTATCCTTGGTGTCTCAAAATTCAAGAAGCTCTGTCTATGTGTCCCTGCTTTTTCATTGTCCAGTCAGCACATTTAATTTAAAACACATGCCTTTCTTCGGTTCAATCAAATTGTACTCTATTTTGTTAGCTTTTCCCCTCCATTTCCAAGGTTCTCTTCTTTTTTTAACTAGATCTTTATTGACTCATTGATTGACCTTCTAGCCTCTTTTCTCATATTTCCTACTTCTTTATCTCTTTGTTTATTTCTTCAGTCCCCTTGATGAAATTTTACTTTTTATTTCTGAAATATATTCTATTAAAAGTTCCAAAAATTTGAACAGAAATGGTTTCTGGACTAGCATGTAAGCAGCTTAGAAACTGTTACCTCAGCCATACAACAATTATGCAAGCTAAACAAACAGAAAATCAGCAGCTCTTCTTTTTTTCAAATATTTTATTTTTATTTACTTTTAGAGAGAGGGGAAGGGAGGGAGAGAGGGAGAGAAACAGCAATGTATGGTTGCCTCTCACATGGCCCACATGGGGACCTGGCCCGCAACCCAGGCATGTGCCCTGACTGGGAATCGAACAGGGACCCTCTGGTTCCCAGCCCGTGCTCAATCCACTGAGCTACACCAGCCAGGGCCAGCAGCTCTTCTTAAACCATCACAGCACAGAAGTCACAGGGTAAACTGATGACCGAACAAATGAAGAGGCAGTCAGATACAAAGAATCACAACTCATGAGATCAAAAACCCACCAGTACAAAGTTCCTTGGGAACCATACCAGCTATTGCTTTTAAATTTAAAAAAATAAAAAAAAATATTTTGGAGTTTTAAAATCCCTTTTATTTCTAGTTTGTCTTATTTCACAGAAGTACTATCATCTTGAATCTTTCTTATGATATTACTACTTGGAGATTACTTTAACTGTCTTCTCTTCCCTAAATTTTTTTATATTACTTCCACTACTTGTAACAGTATTTATTCATTTTTTTATTTTGGGTGGGGGGTGGGAACGCTATTGGTGTTCTTTTAGTGTCTGAGGGCCCTTCATTGTCTGCTTATGTTTATGAATGAAGGACTAGAGTAATTATTAAAAAACTGGGCCCTGGCTGGTGTAGCTCAGTGGATTGAGCGCGGGCTGGGAACCAAACGGTGCCGGTTCGATTCCCAGTCAGGGCACATGCCTGGGTTGCAGGCCAGGTCCCCAGTGAGGGCCATGTGAGAGGCAACCATATATTGCTGTTTCTCTCCCTCTCTTTCTCCCTCCCTTCCCCTCTCTCTAAAAATAAATAAATAAAATCTTAAAAAAACAAACAAACTGGTAAGCGTTTCTGTTACACTAAGTAATCTATTTCTATACCAGTCTTTGCTTTGAATTGGTAGGCTGAACATAATCTCTGCTTGCCTTCGGTGAGCTTTGATGACTGGAAGTTTCAACCTAGGAGGCACACATGGGGAGCAGGCAGGAAAGCTGGGCCCTCTCATCTCCATCCTTTATAGAATGAAGAAGGCCTCACTCTGGCATAAACACCTAGAGCAATTCCAACCTTTCCATTCAGTGGATGTGCATCAGTTGTAACCTTGAGATAAGTGCCTCTCCAGACTCCAGAAAGGCATGAATGTGTATGTGTGTGTGTTTATGTCTGTCTGTAATGAATTGCACAGCTCTTCCATCAATAGTTCTGCAATTAATGACATTGATGTTTGCCTCATTTCCCATTCTCACTTCCTATACCTTTGTGCAACCAGATTGGGGTTTCTGGAGGACAGTTCAGAAGAGTGGGACTTGTCCCTTCTTTAATGCTATTTTCTATGCACATTCCAGGCTAGGGTTAGCTCTGATTTATTTATAAATTATTCTAAATGTTTTCCATGTCCTAGTTACTTATCAATATTTCGGACTGACTTTTGGCTCTTCTTTCTTTTTCTCATACCTTTTATGAATATACTTCCTTGTTCTTTAATGTTACTTTAGTGGGATTTTAGGAAAGAGAGAAAATAATCACACATTCTTTGTCTGCTAACTTAAACTTAAAGAAAGCACAACTTTTGCATGAGCATTTGTATTAAAGATCTTCTACTACTTTTTATAAAAGCAAAATATTCCATTCGGTACCTGCTCCATCACATCTTTACATATTTTCTGGTTTTGTAACCATCTTATCAGTTTTTATGCTTAGAAACATGATACAATGAATATTATTGTAACAGTGTGCAGAGCAGGGGTCCCCTGAGATATTCCCCACAAACCTTGGTTGGGGGAAAGGGGAAATGGGCCACAAGGTGGTTAAAACTTTTTGCATAACAATAGCAAGTTAATAGTTGTGCTGACACCCAGGCAAAAGAGGTACAGGCTTTTAACGGCATCTTGTGACTTGTGGCATTGTCAGGGAAAGTGGATGTCCAGTCCAGATGCCCCTGTGTCACCATGAACTCTTTCCCTGACTAAGGATGGAGGCCAAAAGAAGGGAAAAGATTTGAGGGAATTGGCAAAAGTAAGACATCATAAGAGGGGCTGGATATGAAGTCACATAGGAAGTTCCTAGCCGAGCATTTAAATGATGGTGGCCCGGAAGAAAAAGGGATTCTGCCATGAAGGCTGAAAGGGAGGAGGCAGGAGCCATGTAGGAGGAAAGGGTGTAAAGAGACAGATGATGGAGCTGTACGGGAACCTGCCTAACCGAGCATGGATTCGTAAGAGGTGCTTGGAGCTGAACTGTGAACAGAAATGCAGACTTCTGCTTCTCTGAAGGATGTATGGAGAAGTCACTCTCTTGGGACCTGTGCCTCCCTGGCCTCCACCATGATCCAGTGTAACATGGCACATGTTTCTCTGGACTACAACATGGAGGCTGAGGACAATGTACCCAGATCCTGAAGGAGAGCTGCTTCGAGAGGATGGCAACTTTGAAACCCACAAGTGCACATCCCAGAGTGGATGGAGACCAGTTTGCGCATCCAATTAAGAACAGGTAAGGATATGGGGCACTTCTGGGCATGGTTTTGGCTTATAGCCTGATAGGGAGCAAGACAAGTGCTGGCTCTTGTGGGGGGACAGGACTCTGAGCAGAAGTGCTCTCAGCGCCCGCCCTCCCCCAAGGTTGGGATCGAATCCTGTAAATAAAAACCTGTTTCCTTCAACACTAGTTGTTGGGTCATGCATCAAGGCACCACGTGAACAAACCCTGGTTTGCTCAGTTACATTATTTCTTCATGCAGTTTTTGCTTTCATTTAAGTTATTTTCTTTGGATCAATTCCCAGAAATAGGATCGGTGAGTAAAGGAGATATTTATTTGTATGATGCACTATTACATGTAAATGAGGAGGAGCATAGCAGCTGGTAGGTTCCCACAGCTGCTGCACCCTTTTCACCACATCAGTTGACCTCTTCTTAGAAACACGATAGGCGTGCTTCCCATCAGAATTATTTTCTAGTAAACTTTCCTTTTAGTGTTGTTGGAGAAAAACAAATAATTGGTTAAAAAAGTTCTTCTTTTGGGTATGAGGTGCCAATATTGCATGTGATTTCCAAGGCAATCTTATAAGTCAGGTACTATTAATATCCCATTTTTCAGATGAGTAAAATGAGATCCAGGGAGTTTAAGTGATGTTTTCAAGGCTATCCACCTGATAAATGAGATTGTATTTCAAACATGAATAAAGTTCAAAGCCAATGTCCTTAACTATTAAGCTATATTGTTTTCCTAATATGTTTGAAAGTGTCCCCATTAGCCAGTCAAGGTAACACTCATTACCAACTCCGTAATTGATAAAATCAATACATAAAAATCAGTCAAAAATAAATATTCTCTAAATTTTCCAAGGACAACAGAGATTTTATGCCAGAGGAGACTCTGACATCTTCAGCCTGATTTTTGGCCTGCTAGCGAAAGCTTGCTCAATTTAAGAGTTCTCAGGCGCATATGCTAACAGGAGAGTTTTGTCTCTTCACCAAACACAGATATTGTACACTTAAGAAATACATGAAAATCTGCAATTATTCTTTCATCATAACATTTCTTCCTCTGCCCAAGACTGAACAGTAAACCCTGAGGAATACAAAATGTTAAGAAGAAGTAAGGCTTTGCTTCTTCTGCCAGAATGCTTTGTGGTCCAGCTCACAATTGCTCCTTAGTGAAGCAGTTTCTCAATCCCAGAGATGTACGGAATGATGAGAGCGGTGGTGGATCGCCCAGTTCCCAGCTGTACAGTAGATGAGTGAAACTGTCATCACATAGATGCTACAGGCTGAAGTCTCATAAAGCTATCAACAGGGATTATGTGTCAGCCGCACTATGGAATTATGTCCATGTTCACATAGTCCAAAATTTTAACATTTTCCTCAAAAGGAAAAGCGAAGTTTTAAGGTATCATTCAATGTTATCTTTTAAAATTTATGAAAATGAATGTACATTTAATTGTTTACTTTCTCACCAGCAACATATTGAATCACCCAGGATCTGAAGATTATGCAGATGAAAGCGTTCTGAAAGAAAACAAGTCAACCCTATTCTTTTGACAATTAAATGAATAAAATGTTTATTCAGATGTTGGTGAGTCAATACTTTAGGAGAGATTATATGACTTAAGTATTACTAATTTATTACTAAATTCTCCACCCTCCTTTCAATATATCTAAAGTAAACTCCGTCTTCTGGGTACAACTCCAGTTCCACTTTTGCATGAAGCTTTTGCTGTAGAAATGAATCCATGACCTCCTTTCTCAGAAACCCAGATATGCTTCGTAGCACTAAATATGTCTTGGATCCCGTTCCCATGTTTTCACATAGATGTTAAGCTTTATTTTAAAAAATAGCATTGCATTACTGTTGTATATATTATAGCAAGAATGGTACATAATAAATGCATATTAACTGATGAAATTTATGCACATATTTTAGTGAAAGAACTAATTGCTGGATAGTATGACATCCATGACTTATATTTGGGGAGGTGTAGGTTGCATTGCTATATTGGTTCATACTAAGAGGAGTGAAGGTATCTGAAATATAGACTTAGTCATACCTATATGCAGATATTTAAAAAATTGGACTGTCAATCTAGAAAATCAAATTTTTAATTTACTCTAATCCTTGTTTCCTTATTACATTCTCTTTCTGGACTCATTGGAGGAATGAGAAAAAAGGAAAACATCTCCAAATATATACTGATACATTAAATATAGAATAAGAAGGAGTCTTATAAGCTTAACAACAGCTTATCATTTTTTACTCTTCTGACTCCTGCCCCAACTGCAGCATCACGTGGAAATCCCGGCGCCAGCTGGGAGGGGAACTGAGACTGTGTGTGCTCTGTGCATTAGGTAAGACAGGCTAGGCCCAGTTTGGAACATGTTATAGTCACTATTTGCTTAGGGTTAATATTTTTAAGTTTCATCTGCCTTCTTTGAATAAATATTTTGAAGAACATTAGCTTATATCTGTTCTCCTAATTAAGAAATAGTATATTTCATAAGACTTCCAAAGTCAGGTAATTGATTCCAAAGGGAATTCGGAGGTTAGAATTGCAATTTCCTCTAAAGGAAACGCCATGTTTGGAATCTTTAGTAGCTGTCTCTATGTTATTAACAGCCCTACTTATACTTGACAGACAAGTAATAATGTGGTCATCCATCTCCAAGACAGCAGATATGAATATATTTCTAACTTTATAAATGAACTTTAACAGCCCCACAGACAAATTTCATTAAGTAAAGAATGGAAATTTAGTAAATGGAGTCTTTGGATTTTATTGATGGCTAAATCTTTACTTTTCTGCAACTGCTAATAACGATCTTGAATGTTAACTAAATAAAACAAACATTTCCCATGTATTAGATGCAGGGCTCTTTGAGCAAGGTCATTCAGAATGCTTTCGGGATGAATGCTCTTACACTTTCTTAAAGCTGAACAAAGGCGTTCTATCGCGTCCTGTAAGAAAAACACCAGCCGTGGCAGACTTCTGACCTTGCACAGATGAAACACTCGTTCTTCATGTTTCACCATGGATCCTTCTTGCTTTGTAAGCATGTCAAAGGTCAACAGAATAACATATTTCAACACCTTATCTCAACCAAGTATTATAATTCAACATTGAACCACTGAGATTTTAGTTAGTTAGGATAAACAAACTGGTTGATTATTAAAAACAGATCTTTCCTGATATAATGCAGAAATTAACCTTCTTAGGGATAAATTTGCTTTCCCTTAAAAAGTAGTTTGGGCTATATGTTTACTCGAAGTCAAGAAATGTTTCTTGAGTATTTGCACAGGGACAGTCCCAAGTCTGACATCAGCTCATCACCTAGGATGGCTCCATATTTAAGAGAAACTTCCAAATATTAAAGAGTTTGTTTAGCTTAGTGCTGTCTTTAAAAGTTCCTACTTTGTTGTTGCATGTATCAGTTATCTGGTGAGATTTATCACAACTCGTGGTGTGTGGATTGAGGAGACAAGAAATAGATAGAAATTGACTTTAGTTTCAAAGAATTTTTCTGGTATTGAAACTAACTTAGAAAAGACTGCGTGTATGGCTCACTGGCCCCCGCACACAGTGAGAATTCGAACAGGCCCACAAAGTACCGATGAACGTACACTGTGTGCTCTCAGTGGCCAGCGTCTTAACTTACTGGAAACTACTTTCGAAGACATTATGCCCATCTGAGAGCGGGACACTTTCTGACAAAACATTTGTTGATAGATATTTGGAGATCAGGAAAACTACTATTCATCAAAAGGGTGAATAATCACCTTCAGTTTTTTAAAAATCAGTCCTTCATTCATCATTTGTGGCACACTGTGGGCTAAGCCCCTGAGACTTTGGGACCTGAGACACAATGATGAAAAAGACCCAGGCCCCTTCCTCATGAAGCTGAAACTCATAGAACATACAACATTGAAATTTCAGCAATTTTCTTTCTTTCTTCAACATCTTTAGGATCAATAGGAAGGGAATTTTTTTGAAATACATCAGTATAGCACTCTTTTTTTGTCAATACACAATGAATATCTACTATGCATTAAGCCAATGTCAGTGCTTAAGGAATAAAAGATAATGTTGACCACCATGAAATTATCATCTAATTGGGAAAAAAGGAAAATACACTGAACGATGATAAATTGACTCTGCTATGAAGCAATAAGACCAACAAAGAAGCTGATTGTTGGTAAAGAATTTGGGCAATGAGCCCTGGCTGGATGGCTCGGCTGGTTGGAGCATTGTCCTGTGCACCAGAAGGTCATGGGTTCGATCCTTGGTCAGGGCACACATCTAGGTTGTGGCTTCAAGCCTGGCTGGAGTGCATTTGGGAGGCAACGGATTGATGTTTCTCTAACATCTACATTTCTCTCTCTCTCTCTAAAATAAATGGAAAAAAAAGACACATCAATAGATGAGGATTGAAAAATAAAATAAGAAGAATTTTGGCTGTGAGTAAAACTGGGCAAAATATTAACACAAGTCATCTGTAGGCATTGTG
This sequence comes from Micronycteris hirsuta, assembly GCA_004026765.1. NCBI lineage: Eukaryota > Metazoa > Chordata > Mammalia > Chiroptera > Phyllostomidae > Micronycteris > Micronycteris hirsuta. Next base: position 200,138 of record PVJI01000565.1, read on the forward strand.
GCCAGGTGATAAATCTGAACTGCAGTCAAGGATGGAAGTAAAAAAATCATATCCCAGCCAGTATTTTAATCAATATGTATTTTGATCACCAAATGCAACTGGAAATGTAGTAAATGTATTACAGGATTGAGCAAAACGGGAGTGGATCTTGGCCAGCAAATAGTTGCTGTGTGTGGTAACTACTATGAATGCCATTTGAAAGATTAAGAAAATGATCGTCAGATAGGGTAAGTAGCTTGTACAAAATCATTCAAAAAACAGATGGCTGATCTGAGATTTAAACCCTGGCCTGTTTGTGAGACATTCTGATGCCCTGATGTTTTCTCCCTTACTGTGCTGACTTTAGGTCAGATCTGTGAGAAATAAGCTAAACATGAAGTAATTCACCAGGTCAAAAGGTAGAAAAACTGAGAAAATGTCAAGAAACAGACCATAAGACAGGATATAACAGTTCCATGTTATATCAGGGAGTCAGTTATATCTAAGTACGGAACACCTGCTATCAGGTGGGGCTGGCAGTGTGGTACCAGGGAGTCACAGTGACTCAGAGACTTAGAGGCAGACTGTCATGGTCCCTGGGGCTGGGGCTTTATTAAATTGACAGGGACCAGTGAAAGTGACTGATGTCAGGGAAGTTTTCTTGGCAGTAACATTTTTTTCTCGATTGTAAAAGGTGTGAAAGATTTGGGTGCAAAATAAGCAGAGATGTCACAAAAAGTTCAAGGGTTAGAATGAACATGATGTGACCAAACAATGGAAGAAAAAAGAAAGAACTGTAGGGCAATTCCAAGGTAACATTCGCTAATTTCATACCTTCAGAAGATGTCAGAAGGGATAGTGTGTATTCTTTGTTTTTTTAATCAATTAGGAAATTCTTGATAATGTTCTGCATCTTTGATTTCTTCAGTCCTTGTAATGTCTTGGAATAATATTTAAAAATTACTTCAAATAGAAGCCCCATACTATTTATTTAAAATCCATTTTCAAAATTCTCCTGAAAGTAATTACAGGAAATTATCGGCCTTTGTATCTTGCTGGCTGACATGTCATATAAATCATCCAATGTGTCATTTCTGATAAAGCTCATGTAATCATATTATATGACAGGAACTGACGGTCATAAATAGACACAATAACCTAATTTGGAAAACTCAGACAAATGCAATTCCTTTTAAATTTGAGTTTAAAAAATATGGGTGAAACTCTACAGAGGATGGACATATTAATGTGACTTTGAAGAATATAACATGTTCTTCTTTGAAACCTGAAATCTATTTCCGCTTCTTACTTTAGATATAAGCTTATAAAAATGTGATATATAAAATATTTATAGCAAATGTTGAAAAGAAAGAATGATGTGATTATTTGATTTTGTCTATTTTTACTTGGTCCACTCAGGAATTAACTTTTTTTTTTAAGGTACAGGGTGTAACAGAGGTCTCTCCCTTTGGCACGGGGCAAGAACTTGCCAGTGCCTTTGTTTTGAGAAAAACAGAGACATTTAGTAGAAAGAAAGAAGTTGTGCTCACAGTTGTGTCTACCTGGATGTGGTTGCCAAACTTTGAATTTCACAGTCAATATCAACACCACAAAAGCAGGAAACTGTCTTCTTGGATCGCATAGAATATTGACAGGAGAACTTGACTTTCTGAAGACACAGGGGTTGGGTGTTCTCAGTTCTTAATGCTGGAGGCTGGCACCTGCAAGGCACATGCTAGAAGCTGTAAAGATAGTGAAGACAGGGACACTTAGGTAAGGCTTGGGCAGCCCAGCTCTGCTTTGGACAGACATCTCCGGGCTGTTCTTTGTCATCCTAAAGCCCCAAATGACTGTAGGTGCAGATGTGTGTGTAGGTGTTCCTGACATTGATTATTAACCATGTCTGATTTTTGAGACAGTAAAATGTGGAGAAACCATGTATTTACAAATTATAAAAATAGAGATGACAATGTTCAGGAAGATGGACAGTTACAAAATAAATACAGAAAAATCAATGTTTCCTTTATGTCAGCCATTAAAAAAAAACATATTTTCCTTTGCGGCCGTTGGGAAATGTATTTGAAAAGATTATACTATTATAATCTTCATGTTTTTATAACAACAGCTTCGTAATCAGAAAGAAATACTTTTTTTTTTTACAGAAAAGTGCCTTGCAATAAACTTATGAAGCAACTTTCTGGGCAGCTAAGGAGAGTTTGCTCTGGAGTCCTTGCCTTTTGCCAGCAACTATGTCAAACACTCCACCTATGTCATCTTATCTCATCACAAGAGCCCACATAGAAGATGGACCACTTATGAGAAAATCGTGAAAACTGAGGCTGAGAAACAAGTTAATAAATTGTGAAAGATCATTTAAGAGTCAAACCTGAGATATTTTATAAGTGTCTATACCAGTTCTCGAAACTCAAATCTATGTCTTCTAACTCTGAAGTGCCAGAAAATTCTCCATGCCTATGTGGTTTCAAGACAAATATTTTATCTCAGAGAGTGGAGCCAAGAAGTTGTTTCAAACATGGACAGAACCAAGGGAGAAGCGGGAGGCTGGGGAGGGAGGTGGGGTTGGAGGGGGAGGGAGGAGGGGAGGGGAGAGGATGCAGATAACTGTAATTGAACAACAATAAAATAATTACTTATAAAAACAAACAAACAAGCAAAAAAGTTAACAATTCTCTTACTTGCTGGAATTTTTATAAAGTCTTTTCATGCCCTCTTTTGTTGTTGTTGTTCCGTTACATTTGTCCCCCTATTTATCTCCCCCACCCTACTCACCCCCTCTCCCACATTCAATCCTCCTCCCCATTGTCCTTGTCCATGGGTTTCTTGGACTTGAATACATGTATACACGTTTCTTGACTTGAATCCTTCCCCATCTTTCCCCTGTTATCCTGCTCACTGCCAGCTTGTTCTTTATTTCCATGTCTCTGATTCTATTTTGCTTGCTTATTTGTTTTGTTGATTAGGTTCCACTTAGAGGTGAGATCATATGGTATTTGTCTTTCACTGCCTGGCTTTTTTTCACTTAGCATAATGCTCTCCAGTTCTATCCATGCTGTCACAAAGGGTAGGAGCTCCTTCTTTCTGCTGCATAATATTCCATTGTGCAAATGTACCACGGTTATTTGATCCACTCATTTATCGATGGGCACTTAGGCTGTCTCTAGCACTTAGCTATTGTAAATAATGCTGTTATGAACATTGGGGTGCATAGGTTCTTTTGAATTGGTGTTTCAGGATTCTTGGGGTAAATTTTTTAATTTGGTTGAGTTTTTTAGCAATTATTAGGGAAAAATGAAAGTATAAAAATTTTATTGCAATATTTTTCAAATACTTCTCTGAAATATACTCAAATTAGTAGAACTTTTTGAGATGATAAACCAGAATCCAAACCTTTGAGGAACTTTTGCATTTTCCCTATGTCAAATTCAGAAGGATTCCAGTTACAGCTATAAAAATGATCTTAATTTGTTTATCCTTCTCCAATCCCCATGGCTAAATTCAACCAAGAACCAAAACAACACCTTATGGTGTAGTCAGTGAAAAGGAAGTTTTTAAGTCAAGATAAGGCACAAATATCAAAACATAGGAAACCAAAGAAGTGATAATTAAGAAAAGTCCTCAAGTTAAATTAGAAAAGTTCTAAAGACTGCCTGGCATTTTTTTTTTTTTCCAGTTTGAATGAGAAATGTTAAAACCTTGATGTTGGCACTATTGGTTTTCTACATTTAATTCCTCAAGTTGAGTCCATTCTCAAAATGTGGATTGTTGAATCACATGTTTACTGGACTGGATTAGAAAGGAAAACAATGTAAAATAAAACACTACCAAATCAGTAACCTAATAAGGAGTGGATATGGTAACTTCAGGGATTTGTGGGAAAGGCAAATATTTCTACCATTTTATCCATGTGCTAGTCAGTCACTGCAAACCTGATCCAAGATTGTTGGCAAGATTGCCTCTTTCCAACCTGATTAATTGCCACAATTGGGAATTTCTACAGTGATTATACATCTGTAACTTCATGTAGAACTTTGGCATCACCACAACTAGAGCATCCACATTACCTTTAAAAATGCATTAAAATAAGGAGTCATTTTTGCAACACCACTAACTCTAACCACGATGCCATTAAAGGCTTCCTAGAGCTGGACTTTCTTGCTCACATTCTCCCCTTTGTCCTTCCTTTTAGTGTCCACCGGGGCTGCCTCTCATCAAGACCACCCTACTAGCAACCTACCTTGGGAATCAGTTGAAGGCTCCAGGCTCACCTGGGATCACTGAATAAGAGGTATGCTGAGAAAAAGAAAATGGACAAATGCATGCTTGAAATACCCACCCAGCAAAGCTGGTGGCAAAGATGGGACTTGGCGTTCCAGCTGCCATGACTAATGTCACAGAGGGGTTTTCTGACTGTGTTGTATGCCTGGAGCAGCAGGTTATTCACCATTGAATGCATGGCACACCTCCAGGGACTTCCTGTGCATTCCCATTTCCTGTAAACTGGTGAGTTGTAATCCTATCTGTGGGTGACAAAGTCCATCACATAAGAATGCCATCCCAATAGCCATTGGTGAAACTCTCTGAGAGAAATAACCAACACTGCTGTTGTTTAATGCTGATACCACTTGTAGACAATTATGTAATGCAAATAATCGATTTTATTGCTTACACATGACTTCATGCCTTCTAGAATAAAAGCAGGAGTCAATCATTTATTCAACAAATATTTATGAAGCACTTACTAAATGCCATTCAATGCTTTAGGTACTTGGGATATATAATGAACAGGGTAGAAAAGATCCCTAATATTGTCAGCCTTACTTCTTAGTAAGAGAGACAGACGATAATCAAAATATATAATAAGCAAGAAAATTGCACTGTGTTTTAGAAGGTGATAAATGCTCAGATGAAAAGGAAAAAATAGAACAGAAGAATGTTTAAGAGTATGAGCACTTGGGGAAGTAGGGAGCTTTAAGCAGAGCTCATGTTTGTGAAACAATAAATGAAATTAAAAAATTCAATCTGAGGCAAACCATAGATTTTAAATACAATGCGATGCAAAATGACACTTAGGCCCTCTGCTCTCCACCCCTGTTCACAGCCTCTGCACCCCACCCCCCACCCCAGGGAAGTCTGATTTCATTACCATTGCATCCACAGCAAAGAAGGTGGGATTCTGTTCTCTCCCAACAGGCATCTGCTCTGCGGTTTTAATATAGTTTTTATGAGGCAACTTTAGCTTTATGTCATGTGAATAGAATAAGAATTCAGACAATACACAAAGGAACAACCACAGAGATAATAACTGCCCTTTGAGGAACAATTAGGTGACAGCAGGGGGGATTCCACATGAAAGTCAGACACGTATGGGGTTTTTATGTCTCTAATAAGGCTGAATTTTCAGATTGGGCCTCCAAGTAGAGGGATATTCTTTGTGTTTTAAAAAATAAAATAAAATTCATCTGTTTCCTTCACAGTGAAGAATCTTTCACAAATTCATTAAGTGTATATTTAAATGTAGAACAACTAAAATTGCACACAAAAAGAGAAATTTCAGTAACTTCATGTGGAGTGGGTAGCAAGAGTATTATTATAGGTATCTTAGTTCATTCAGGCTACTATAAAAATATGCCACAGCCTGGTGGCTTATGAAAAACAGGCATTTATTTCTCACCGTTCTGGAGGCTGGAAGTCCAAGATCAAGGTGCCAGCAGATTTAGTGTCTGGTGAGAGCCTACTTTCTGGTTCACAGACGGCATCTTTTCACATGGAAGAAGGAGTGAGGGAGGTCTTTGGGGTCTCTTTTAAAGGACACCAGCCCCAGTCATGACCTCACCACCTCTCAAAGCCACCGCCTCCTAATGCCACCACATTGGAGGTTCGGTTTCAACATATGAATTTGGAGGACACAGATATTCAGTCTATAAGAATAAGACACAATTTTTATACTTGAAATAAATAAATATCAGCCTTTGGAGTGAAAGATCCTGTAGCAGAGATGGCTTTGGAGTGCGCTTGACCAGGAATTGAAAGATTTAGTTAGTGATAGGGCAAGGACACCACCAGGGGTGGCAGAATTGCTCAGGTCAAAAAGGAAGAACTACTCCCCTATTCAACATCTGATAAAACTGAGTCCCTCGGTGGTTGCTCAAGGTTGGCCTGTGCAGTCACAGATTGAGTAGATGTGAGAGCTGTCAAGAAATCAAGTACAATAGGTCCTGAGCTCTGGGGTACCATGGTTGGGCTGCTTCTGGGTCTATCCAGTCAGCTGGTGAAGGGCGTGAGTTGGCACGGATTGCCCAGTCTAGTACTTAGGACACCACAGGCAACTGGGAGCCTCATGCTCACACTGGTTCTTTCCAACTTCGGTTCCCATGAAGGCGATACAAGGTGTGTCTGGATGGATGCCGCGCCCACAGGCATCTGAATCACTGCTGAAGAACCATGAATTTAGAACCCTCCCAATCTTATACTGGGCTGATGCCAAACCTGCCTATTCTCCCCTCTAGAGGGAAACATTTAGTAGCTGGAAATTGAAGTAAATATTTTCTGGGAAAAGGAGGAGGAGGTCTTTGTCTTTGCTATATAAAACGTGAAGAACTCTAAGCAAATTGCTTTTAATGTGAAGACATACGTGAGATTGATCCATAAGTGTCTCTCAACAAACCTTCCTGGATCCTACCTCACTAGACTTCTGGCAGATGCCCCCGTTCTCTCAGCCATTCTGATCATTCTGACCCACCAGATTCTGGCCAAATGTACTTGGTTCATTTTATGTAGCATTTAGCAAAATCAACAGGGTTACAAAAGTTGTAGAAATTCAGGTGAATATAAAAAGTGCTCAAGAATGTTTGTTAAACCAAACAGGCATTTTACTTCTTGAAAAGGAGGTATGCATATTTTTAAATTTATTTTACTTATTACACACAAAGTTTTCATGAAATAAAACTTTGCCCGTATTTCACAACTTCATATAGATTATTTGAACCCACTTATATAGTGATCACTGATATCAAACATTTAACCTGGCTTTGAGGAAGGCAAGATCTAAAAATCCAGCCTCATACTCATTCCATAAATACTTATTAAGAGTTTACAATGCACTAAGTACATTATAAATCACGCAAAGTCATCAAAACCCTTGCTCGTTAGTGTTTATATACAGACATAAAGGCACTGAGGGAAGTACAGCAACAGATTGTTACACCAGTTGATGCCTCAAAAGCCTCACAGAAATCTGCCTTCTTTTTAAACCTTAAACATTTCTTGCCCAGGGCATGTTATTTTACCCACTACTTCTATTGAATGCTTAGAAATCTCTCAGGTGTCTACCCATCACTTCGAGAATAAAGTTAAAACTTTTTCACATGACGTAACAGGCCATGTCCCTGAGCCTCTCTCCCTCCCCACTTCACCGAGTTTCTTCCCTTCCCCTCCTCCCCTTCGCTTCTCCAGCTCCGGAAATGGAGTGTCATCTCTTTCCTTTGGGCTTTGCAAATACTTTCCTCTGTCCAGAATATTTCTGTTTTCTCCTTAAAAGACTGGTGAGTTTTTTCTCTTACTCTTCAAGAAACATTAGATGTCATTGTGTTTCACTCTTCCCACAACCCCTTTGAAATTATGTTCCTTGTGCTCATCATACCTTAAACTTGCTTTCAGATTGCACATTTACGAATTATAACTATTTTTAAAGGTTCATTTTCTTTCTTAGACTGTGGACATTTTGAAAGCAGGACCCACATTTTATCTGTATTTATATTTCAGCATCTAACACGTAATAGATAATCCATAAACGTGTGTCTAAAGAATGAGCAAGTAGAGCCAGCAGAGCAGAGGCCTCCTTGCCTCTACCGTGGCAGACAGCCTCCAAGGTTTGCCTCAGAGCCGGTCTTCCTCTTCCCTTTAACGGGATTTCCTAGGACAAAGGACTTCCCCTCTAGAGACTAAAGGTGCCAGCCTCCTTTGAATGAAACTGCCTGTGTGGAAATGTCTGGGCCAGTGGAACGTAGGTGGATGAGATCTGCAAATGTTGAGGTCATCTCTGACTTGAAGACAAGCTACTTGTTTGAATTCTGCTTCTTTTGTTTAATGCACCCTGGAACCCCCACATGGCAGTGACGCAGATTTGACAGGATGCTTTGAAGCAACAAGATCAAAAGAATAGGCATCCTTCCGTGAATCCATGGAGCCGAATGTCACACTGAGACCACCACCCACCTCAACGTGGTTATGAAATTGAGAAAGGAGCTGTTTTATAATAGACTCGTCTAAGGTTTCTCTGTGGTTCTAGGGGTCTACTTCTCACTGAATACAGGAGGCGTCTACAGGACACTATAGACATGTTTGTTTGCTTTTTTTAAAGGTAGTTCTATTTTTATTTTTTTGAGGAAATCCCATATTGTTTTTCATAGTGGCTGCACCAATTTGCAATCCCGCCAACAACACGTGAGAGTTCCCTATTCTCCACATCCGCGCCAACACATGTTTGTTGATTTACCGATGATAGCCATTCTGACAGGTGTAAGGTAATATCTTATTGTCATTTTAATTTGCATTTCTCTGATGATTAGTAACAGTAATGTTGAGCATCCTTTCATGTCAATGGTCTATCTTTATATCTTCTTTGGAGAAATGTCTACTTTTCTACTTTTTTTATTTTTTTAAATATATTTTATTGATTTTGTTATTACAGTAGTCTCATTTCCCCCCTTTATTCCCCTTTGCCATGCACACCCTCTACCATCCGCATGCCCCTCCTGCTTAGTTCATGTCCATTGGTGGTACATATAAGTTCTTTGGCTTCTACATTTCTTATACCATTCTTAACTTCCCCCTCTCTATTTTCTACCTACCATCTATACTACTCATTCCCTGTACATTTTCCCTCATTCTTCTCCTCTATTTCCCTGCTGATAACCCTCCATGTGATCTCCATTTCTGTGATTCTGTTCCTGTTCTAGTTGTTTGCTTAGTTCATTTTTGTTTTTGTTGTATTTTATGTTCGTTTGTTGATAGTTGTGACTTTGTTGTCATTTTACTCCTTGTATTTTTGATCTTCTTCCTTTTCTTAGATAAGTCCCTTTAACATTTCATATAATAAGGGCTTGGTAATGATGAACTCCTTTAACTTGACCATATCTGGGAAGTACTTTATCTGCCCTTCCGTTCTAAATGATAGCTTTGCTGGATAAAGTAATCTTGGATGTAGGTCCTTGCCTTTCATGACTTTGAATACTTCTTTCCAGTCCCTTCCTGCCTGCAAGGTTTCTTTCAAGAAATCAGCTGATAGTCTTATGGGAACACCATTGCAGGTAACTGTCTCCTTTTCTCTTGCTGCTTTTAAGATTCCCTCCTTAATCTTTAATCTTAAGTAACGTAATTATGATGTGTCTTAGTGAGTGCTTCCTTGGGTCCAATTTCTTTGGGACTCTCTGAGCTTCCTGGACTTCCTGGAAGTCTATTTCTATTGCCAGATTGAGGGAAGTTCTCCTTCATTATTTTTTCAAATAAGTTTTCAATTTCTTGCTCTTCCTCTTCTCCTTCTGGCATCCCTATGATTTGGATATTGGAAGGTTTAAAGTTGTCCTGGAGATTCCTAAGCCTCTCCTCATTTTTTTGAATTCTTGTTTCTTCATTTTGTTCCAGTTAAATGTTTATTTCTTCCTTCTACTCCAAACCGTTGATTTTGTCACATTTTCCTTCCCATCATTGTTGGTTCCCTGTATGTTTTCCTTTATTTCACTTTTCATACTCAACCAATTCTGTGAGCATCCTGATTACCAGTGTTTTGAACTGTGTATCTGATAGGCTGGCTATCTCTTCATTGCTTAGTTGTATTTTTTTTTCTGAGGCTTTGATCTGCTCTTTCATTTGGGCCATTTTTTTTTTTCTTGGCATGCCTGTTACATAGTAAGGGGAAGAGCCTTAGGTATTCACTAGGGTGGGGCAACCCAAATTGCTGTGTTGTGGTGCTGCATGTGGGGAGGGGTCCGAGAAGGAACAACTCTGCTTGCTCAGCTCCTGGCCGGCTTTCAGTCACTTCCTCCGCTACCCACAAGCAAATTGAGCCCTTCTGGTGCTTATTTCCAGGTGGGTGGTTTTATGTACATTCTAGGACCCTGTGGGTCTCTCCAATGAACTCTCCTGTGAAACTGGGAAGTTATCCTGCTGCCACAACACCACAGGTTTTTTCAGTCAGAGGTTTGAGGCTTTATTTCCCCATTCTGGAACCCTGAGTTGTGCAGTCTGTCTCACTCCCCAGCTGTTCCTCCCAGTTTATCTGCATGTGAATCTGGGACCACCTGCTCCTCCAGCCGCTGCCTGGCCTGCTCCAGTCCTCCAGCTGCAGCCTTGCCACAAGTCCTCTCAGCCCCAGCTGCCTGCTCTGCCCCTCCTACTGGTCTGGATGAATGTTTCTTCTTTAATTCCTGGGTTGTCAGACTTCCATACAATTAAATCTTCTGTCAGTTCTGATTTTTTTTGTTTTTAAATTTGTTATTGTCCTTCTTTTGGTTGTGTGAGGAGGCACAGTGTGTCTACCTACACCTCCATCTTGGCCAGAAGTAGACAAGTTTTTACTGAACTTCTGTTTGAATGCTTCCAATGATGTTCTCTACTTCCATTGTCAGAAATTCTACATATCAGAAAGTGTTTATTTGTAGTTGGATTAGGCTTCCTTATAATCTCTACCAGTTGGTTTAGTTTAGGGTCTAGAACTGCATAGATTATATGGCAAAGACACAGTCTTATTATATAAAGAATGCTCTCATTCTAATAGCCTACACTTTTCCAGACTGTACAATCATGGTACTCTGAGCTGCTTCTCCTATAACTGGTTTCTGAGATCATTTTTTACATTGCAGTTTGTTAATATCTATCATTAAAAGCAACTTCATGGAACTGATGCAAATACAGCCTGAGTTGAGCACAGGAACTGAAAGTGCCATGCACATAAGTGACACTGTCTTTTTCATCCATTCGAGAAGAACTTTTGGAATGCTTATTAAATGCTTAGCATTTCTTCTGGTGCTGGAGATAAATTAGACAATTTCTGCCTTCCAAAAAGAGTACCACACTGAGAGTGATTTCCCTTCAAAACCTTTAGATCTGATAATCCTGTCTCTGCTCTGGCAGAATACTGCTCAAGTGTGAACCTTCCTCTGCCCACAGATAGCAACAGAACTCAGCTTTTCATGCCTAAATTTCTCCCAAACATAATCTTCTACTGTAATAAGATTGCTTTTTTTAAAGACAAAAAGATAACAGGCTGATTGTATTTTTTTAAAATTATCTTTACAAATATATGGCCATTACATCATTTTTGAAACTATATGGCTTAAAAGAATTTCAGGCAAAGACTTCTGAATGTGTCTGAACACCCATCAGGCTAGTACATTTTTGACATAAGCCATTATGGTAACAGTAAGTGAACTAAACTGGAACATAAAGAGTCATGCTATTCTAACCTCGATAGATGTCTTTTAAAATTGTTCCTGTTTTCTAGTTGGCATAAATTTGGGGTACGAAAGAATAATAGGATATAATGTTCCCTTCTCTAATCATACTACGTGTGTACATGTGCTGGGAGTATTCTATTGTGTGCTATCCAGTTGCCCCCAAGTTCAGTTTTGCGAGAAACTTAACCTCTACATACAAGTGACTGTGCTAGAAGAGCTCTGATTGATCACCTAGAATGAGTGCTGTAGCTGAAAATGTTTAGTGTAGGTCGCCCCAGTGAAATGATCTATTCAGTGAACAGTTCTATGATTAATGTAGAGCATGCGATCCTCACTTAGCCCTGACTTACGTTCCAATAGTTCATCTTTAATCAGTTCTTTTTTAAATTCTGTTATAGGAAAAACTGCTACCTAAAAGGCTTATTTAACTGGAAGGTTTAGTTCCCTGGACTGCAGAACAAAATTTTAATGACGTCTATACTATGCTTCCCATGGAAAATAAGCCAGGAGCAAAGTGATAGACAGTGACACCAGGTGAGACCTAAAGCAGTGGGGGAGGGGAGAGACCCTCCCAGAGCAGAGTGGCCCACAGGAACTTAACTTCTTAGGCCTACGTAGCAGTTCCTACAAGTCTTATGCTTCTTTGGGTCTTGTACTAAAGGGCACTTAACCCAAAAGAGATAAAAAGACACCTCCAAATTCAGACTCTGTTGCTGTCCGTGCCCAAGAATGATGATGCGTTATCATCTCACAAGTTCGTGAGAGAAACTGCCCAGGAAAGAAGGCTATCCTGATATGGATATTCTTTCCTCTTTGATTTTCATCAGACAAGTGTAAAGAGAAGTTTCACAGCCTTAACAATTCTGGTACAACAAAAACAACCATGAGTTAATGATGGATCCTAGGTAAGGCAGCATCTAGCAAGTTCTTGTTTAGGTCATTTATTGTCGTGCATGTTTGTAATATTTAACCTAAGTGATGCCTCCTTTAAGTTACAAACATTATATTCACTAGTAAATTTATGTCATGGAAAGACTGATAAAACTTTGAGTGCTGGATTACCTATTTAAGACTGTTTTAGCCTTCTGAACATAATTTTACATGTGAAATTCTAGTCAACATATAGCTTGGATCTGCTACACAGGATTATGTAAAGATCTCTTCTGCTCTAGGTAATGGATGAAACTGGATTAGTTCCTAAGACACACCCAAAGCCAGCATCCCCTTCAAGGGTGTTGGGTTAATAAGACACATTTTTTTTTCAGTTTAATAATTTATTTTGTTTTATTTTGTTTTATTTTATTTTTTATTTTTGTTCAAGTACAGTTGTCTCCATTTTCCCACCACGGATGGAACAAGAGAGCATTATGCTAAGTGAAATAAGCCAGGCGGTAAAAGACAAATACCATATGATCTCACCTATAAGTGGAACCTAATCAACAAAACAAACAAGCAAGCAAAATATACCAGAGACATGGAAATAAAGAACAAACTGACAGTACCCAGAGGGGAAGGGTGTTACCGGGGAAAGGAGGGGAAGGGTCATCAAGCAACATGTATGAAGGACCCATGGACAAAGACATATTTTAATTAACATAATTTCTTTAAGCTGATGGACTTTTTCTGTCCTCCCCTTTCTTCATGACATGATGCTGATAAAATGAATATATATATTATATATAATATATATATAATAGAAAGGAGATAAGCCCTAAATTCAGTAAATTGTCCAAATCTCTACTTATTTCATTAAATAGTCAACAAATGAACTAAGTGACTGCCCAATTACTCAAGGAAGGTAAATCAACAAATAGAGAAGCTAAAGGAATTCAAGAGTATGTTTTTGTTGTTTTGTTTAATAAAAAGAGTATTCAAGCAACTAAATATTTGGTGACGGTAAAGTATCAAACTGTCACATTGTAAACAGTTGGTGAGAAACTTAGTAGCCACAGGAGAAACTTCTTTTGTCACCATAACATCTTGTAATTGCCCATAGACTGCAGAATGTCAGCCCGGCCCGCTGCACTCATGAAAGCTGAAATGAACACTGTAACCAGAGAAGAGCCGCGAGAGAGCGATCGACGATGGTCGCACATCCGCATGCTGGCTGAAACCCATGTGTGAGGAAATCTTTATCTAAGCTAGTTTTCTCCTACACTAGTAATGATGCCAAAATATGCCAAGAGCTGCAGAAAGCTGACAGTGCACAAAGCAATGCAGTCACCTCAGATTCTTGGACCAGAGCTGAACTTACCTTAACCAACATTCAAAAACAATCCAAGACACAGTCCCCCTATACACATTCTGCTCTTAAAATCCCCATTGGGGGGTGAGGAGGGCCCCTTTCAGTTTGCCAGGGAAATGCACTTTAAAAACAGCATCCTACCCATTTCTGCTCAAAGCCCTGGTGCTTATCTCTTGGCCCATTGCCCAGAGAAGGTTGTGAAGTCCTGTACAGATATATTAACACAAGATATCAGAATTTGCTACTCCAAAGGCACCTGACATTTGTCAGCTATCATTCCATGCTAGTTTCTCATCTGGATGTCAGTGGCAAATGACATTGGCAGCATCTAAAACCAAGATTCCAGCGACAGTGACAAAATCAGGGCTCCTGGTCAGTGTCACATGTCTGTGCTGTGCTTAATGCCTCCTTGAAATAGCACATATTTAAAGTATCTTCTGCTTTAAATCATATGCTTGCATTGGGCTCACACATTGATTTTCAAGGCCTGTCACAGCTGTTGAAATTCTGCATGCGTTTTTCCTAAATAGTTACAATAATAACAACGCACATACAAGTATTACTATTACTGTTAACATTGTTTGTCCTGTCTGTAGCAGCAGCAATTTCCTTCTCACTAAAGCTGCCAGATATGTCTAGAAAACTACAGGAGCCTCAGGAGAAGTCACAGAGGGAGAGGTATTTCGAATATGACTGTCTAGACCATCGAATGCCGTCCATGTCATCCTTGCTGTTTCTTCTCAGCCAAGCGTTTGATCCACTGATGGGAAAGTCGATTGTAAAAGGTCCACTTTTATTCCCCTCCATGTAAAATAATAGTAAATAATCAAAGATGTTTAAATAGTAGGTGAGAGGGCATGTGAATGTTGGCCTGGTTATTATTCTTGGCCATAGCCCATGTGACTGAGGGTCTGCAATGAGAAAACCGTTAGGGTGAAAGACCTACAAAGAACGATGTAAGCCAAATTACAAAGCAAAATAACCAAACTTTATCTCTTAGTGCAAATTCTGTACATTATAATGTTCCTGGTATTTATCTCTGTGCATTAGATAAAAATACATCTATTAATTTCAATAATGAAACTTCTCATTCATAAACAAATGTTTAAAAGGAGCTAACTAGCCCTGACCAAAGGCAAAAAGTGACCAATTCCATTCCTGAGGCACGTGTATGAGAGGCAACCGATCAATGTTTCTCTCCCTTTCTTTCTCCCTCCCTTACCTTCTCTCTAAAAATAAATAATATCTGTTAAGGTAAGTAGCTAAATATTATTCCTAAGATACAATCTTTTTAGTCTTAATTTTGTTGCATGTTTAATTTTAAAGCAAGATTTCTGACTTTTTGCATTTACTACCTAAATAGGAATAAAATGTTAATAATAAAAATGAAAATACATTAGATAGATCTTAAAGATAGAAATCGCATCATACAATTTTCTTAATGTAAAAATTAGAAATGCACAGGACCAGAGAGGTGCATAATGGACCACACTTTCTGTCATGTTTCTTGATACAAGTCCTGCTCCTCTTCTGGCTCCAAATTGCAAGGCTCCTTTCTATGCAGTAGTCACCAGTTAAGAGCCCCAAAGCTTGGAGACAGGACATATGCCCATTAAAACACCATGAATAATTGGCACATGGGCCCACACAGATACAACTACATACCCACAATACATACAAACACTCTCACCAAACACATTTCAAGAAATCAGTATTAAGACTACACATATATTTGGAAATGGAAATAGGTACAAACTTTCCAGAGATATAATTTTGCTAAAGGGAAATCTGACCTTGAAGTTGTAGAGAGCATGGAGTTGTCTCTAAATATGAGTTCTCACTAAAGAAGATTGGATAGAGTCCACTGGGCCAGTCCTAAGATTTAACCTCTGTTTCTCTTCTGCCCAGTTAGATATTAAGTACACATTAATCTCCTGGTGGTCTGTCTGACATGGTAGAGAAAGGAAGGTTTTAGAACCTGGACAAAGATGATATCCAAGCCTGTTTTAGAACATGTCCCCTCTTTGAACTTGACTCTGTCAAACATAAGGTTTTATGTCAAAACTATACAAAAGATATAAGTATAGTGTCCTCCCAAAATTCATATGTTGAAGACCTAACTCCCAATAACTCAGGTTACAAGCGTATTTGGAAATTAAAATGAAGTCCTTATGGTGTATCCCAATCCATCAGGACTGCACCCTTATAAGAAGAGATTAGGCAACAAACACACACAGAGGGACAACCACATGAACACACAAAAAGAAGACGGCTGGCTGAAAACAAAAGAGGGAGGCCTCAGGAGGAATCGGCCCTCCGACATCTTGATTTCAGACCTTTGTTCACTAGAACTCTTAGAAAATAAGTGCCTGATTTTAAAGCCACCCAGTGTGTGGTATTTTGTTATGGCAGTTCTAGCACCTAGCAACCTTATACACAGCCTTAAACAGAGTCAGTGCTCAACAAACCACAGATATTATCTTAATAATTATTACTAACTCTCCTTTGGTGTAGACGAGCTTCGGCTCTGAATTACATGTTTAATGAGCATAGATGAAAGATCTATGCAACTCAAATCATAATTTATTTTATTCACTTCCTGTTTATTTCATCTCTGCCGAGTTAAAAATTTCCTGTTTTTGCAGAAATTTTATTATTATTCACTACAGAGGTATTTTTCTTCAACTTAATTTTTCTCTTTTAGAAAGGAAGGAAATAAAAATGAACGAGGAAGACAAATATCATTCGCAAATTATGTGAGAATCTGAGCCAAAAGATAAACAAATCAACTATATCATAAAAGTATAAACTCGGCATATGAGAAATTGTGATATTACTTGGAACAATTTCAAACTCGTTCCAAGACCTTAGTAAATCATTCACCATGGTGGACTTTGGCTGCCTCATCTCTAAATTATGGAGTTAGGTTTAATCTCTAAAATCCCTTCAATCCCTGAGTTTATGATTCAGTATTTAAAACTTAAAGTGGCAAAATAAAAATATTAACCAATATTTCTGATGCTCTGGTGGTGACACTGCCTGGAGAGGAAACTCAAAGACCAGATAAAGAGTGAAATGTGGGAAAATGGAATATGGACAATGATGAAACACCCTTCTCTTACACAACTGTGTTGATGAATAAACAGTTCCTGAAATTAAAAATTATATAATATTATAGTTTGTACAGCTGTCCTTGGACCTTTTTTTATGACTTTACTCACCAACACTTTTCTATACAGGAGGTAGCTTCTCATTTAGAAAATGTTATTCCCAACCAATGAGTTTTTCCTGTTGAATAATGTAATTGACATAGAAATGTACGCATTTCTACACTTGTGTAGAAATGCACACATATACACATATGACATGTGTATAGTTCTATGTACACACACATAATATATTGAGATCAGTATTATCATAGACATCATAGGTATCATGATGCTGAAATAAATTCTATATACTAATTTATACATTGCGCACACATGCGCGTTTTAGAGTTGAATAAATCTGGACTAAAATCCAGGCTTCCTACTTAATATGTACATTTTGTTAATCAGACAATTTGCTTATATGTACTTATCCTCATATGAAGAAGGTAATACTACTTTACTCAAATACATTTGTAAAAATATTTTATCTCTATAACTATAGTGATGTTTTTCTTAATTTAACTATAAGATCTATTGAATACTAGAGTGTAAAAACTTCTTTCCTCTACAATGCTTGTTCTATAAAAATTGGCGCAGAGCCTATTATCTCAGAAACATTTTCTCTTTCTCTTTCTAGCTCTTCTCCAGTATTTTTATCACCCCCTCCTCTACTTCCCTGTTGGTGATAGAGCGATTTTACATACCTTCACTATCTAATACCATAACCACTAGCCACATGTGGCTGTTCAAATTTATTAAATTAAATACAGTTTAAAAATTCAGTTTGTCAGTAACATTAGTCTCATTTCCAGTGTTCTATAGACACATGTGGCTAGCGACTACCATTCTGGAGAAAGCAGATATGGAAAATTCCCACTCAAGCAGAAAGTTCTATCATCAGCCATGTTCCAGCCTCTTCTGGCTTTTACAGCACACACGCAGCTGAACCATTCCCTGCACTCTGAGGCTTGCTTCTTGGATTCTAGCTAAAGTGTTATAACTACAGATTTTTGTACTGGGTTGTATTACAACCATTTCAAATTTGGATTAAGTTAAATTTTGAATGTGTATACCAGAATACTCGCTACAAGCCAGGGCCATCTTTATGGACATATAGAGGCTAGAATAGGGGAAGCGGTATCACTGCTCCACAGTGGCCTCTCCGCCACCAGCGAAGTATTACTTCTGCTGCTGAACAGCGCGGTTGAACCAGGACCCTGACTCTGAAGTGTGTCCAGAGAAAAGCAGAAAAAGTAAGGGACAAGAAACTGTGTCACCAAGGGTAGCTAGAAGAGTCTGAGTATCTGGCTCAGGATACATGTCCTCAGAGAGCAGACATAGTTGTGACAATACCGTGTCAGACTTGTTCAGAGAACAAGGTCAGAGAACAAGGCTGGGAGCAATGGCCCAAGCTGCACAAAAACAGATTTTCTGGCTAATATTAGGAAGGACTTTCTACAACAATTAGAATTATCTGAAAATAAAATTAAACTCTTCAGAAAGGCTTCAGGTTCTTCTTAAGAACACTTCAGCTGAGATGGACAGTCAATTGCTAAGAATATTGTACAAGAGGTTTGAGCCTCAGCCTTGTCTCTATCAAGATTAAACATACTGATATTACTTCTAGCTCTATATCTTCTGGAAAACACTCACTATGTCTAAGTATTAAACCCATTCACACCTCTGAAATGTTACCTGTTTTCTTTAATGAAGCTCAAATCCTAAAAGCATAAATAATAAATTTTTTAACAGGTAAAATTGCCCAAGGAGCTAGTCTGATCCCAGAAACTCAGTGAGAGCTCAGGAAATAATTGTTGGTAAAGGGCCATCATTTCAGAGAATTTGGGTTTCTCGGAGGAAGTTCTTCCTAAGTTGTCTTAAATAAAAGGGGGAAAGGAAGGGGGAGGAAGGAGAGCTAAACAAATAAAACACCCTTATTATACAACCAGAGAAAGTAGAAGGAAAATAAACATAAAAGGTAACACTACAATCAGAGAGCTTTTTATTGTATGATGAAAAATTTAATCAAGTTATTTGCTTGCTTGAAACACTTTGGTTACTTCCCATTTCCCTCAGAATGAAGTTCCAAATTCCAAACATCCTTTCTGCTGCCTGGCCCCCCATGACCTGCCCGGCTGATGTCTCCCTCCTCATCTCTTCCCAAGCCCCCTCCAAATCTCCATCTTGCTGACTACTGCAGTTTCTCCAACATGCTGGGACCCGTCTAGCCTCAGGACTTAGCAGTAGGTGCCTCAGCCGGAAACGTGCCATCCTGCACCCACTGTGTATCTGAAACATGCTTACTCTTTTGGTTGGTTGTAGCTTAAACTTTTATACCAAGAGAGATCCTTCAGGATCCCCTCCAGCCACCAGCAGTCTGGGTTAGGTGCCTCTCTGGTGAACAGTGACAGCCTTGGATGTTCTCCAGGGAAGAGGAGATGTAAGTTCAGGCACCATCACTCCAAACTGAAATGACCCCGTGTCCACTAGCTTGTTACTTAGTAGATCAGCAGTCCATGCCACAGCCATGCACCGACATATGACTCAGCAGGAAAAAGGAATTACATACAGGTACAACCACCTTGATGCATCTCAAGTTTATAATTTTAAAGAAAGAAGCTAGACCAGAAAAAAGTGCACAATATTCTATGATTCTGTTTCTATGAAATCCAAAGGCAAGTGAAACTAAAGTGATAAAACCTGTGTGGAAGGTGTTGGTGGAGGTTGAATGAGGGGGCACGTGAAGGAAATTTCTGGGAGGAATGAGACTGTCTTTTATCTTATTTGGGCTTTGGTTACTTGAACGTAGGCAGTAATCAAAACTCATCTACTTGGACACCGAAGAGAAAAAAGGGTTTAATATTGATTTTTACTATACTTGTATTTCTCCATGCATAAGCCCCCAGCCTTGTGATGCACTCGCTTTCAGTGGAGGCTTCTCATCTGTAGCTCTAGCTGTGGCAAGTAGCATTTCTTGACCATGTGTACTACTCAGTTGCCCCCATGGTAGTGACTTCTGGTGGCAGCTCCTGTACTGACAACATCCAGCAGGATTCCAAAGCTGATTTGTATTGCTATGAACTCAGTGTTTGTGTCCCCAAAATTCACATTGAAACCTAACCCACGGTGATGGCGTTAGGAGGTGATGATAACCTTGGAGGGTGATGAGGTCATGAGGGTGAAACCCTCTTGAATGAGATTAGTGTCCTTATAAAAGTGACCCCAGAGAGCCCCCTCATGCATTGCACCATGTGGGGAGACAGTGAGAAGACACAGTCTATGTACCAGGGAGCAGATTCTCACCAGAAACTGAATCTGCTGGCACCTTGACCTTGGACTTCCAGCCTGCAAACTTTGAGAAATGAATGTGGTTGTTTGAGGCACCCAAGTTTATTGTACTTGTTATAGCAGCCCAAGTCGACCAAGCTGTGTACCATCTCAAACAGCATTAGAATCGCCTGCTGGTTAACTCAGCTTTATTTTCACCGTACTTTGGGGGCACAGTAACTTGCAGTGCCATCCAAGAAAATTATTCCACTTCCTATTAAATTGCATTTGGAAAATAATTTGAAGTGTAAAAGGGGATAGTTAAGTTTTCTCTAGAATAGTTCATACAAATTACCTAATATTGTTCAGGATCTGCTATTTGCCAGTTAATTATTAATTACTTTACTTATATTAATTACTTAAGCCTCACAAAAATTCTATAAGGTGGGTGCTCATTATCTCCCTTTTGCACCTGATGAAAATAAAGCCCAGAGAGGCAAGTCATGTACCCATGTCACAGAGCCAGCAGGGGTAGAGCTGGGATTAAAAATCAGACAATCTGGCTTCAGAGTCCAAGTTCCTCAACACCATTTATGCTGCCTTCAGATCAACTATCTTGTTTATTTCACATTGTTTTTATATTTTAAAAAATCATGACTATATCAGAATTGCTTCTGGTGCTTTATAAATTCTCATTCCATTATAGTAGCTAATTTCCTTGTAAGGCATTTGTATTTCTGTGTGTCACTAATGAAGTTCTTCTGATTATAAAACTATCCATGCTTCTAATAAGGGAGTTGAAGCTGACCTTCCACGGGACAGGAAGAATCCTCTAACGACATTTTTTCATGGTCTTTGTGACAGTAACAAAGCCTGTCTGGGGACTACAGATACAATTGTTACTGAAGAGGTCATCTGGAAGAAGATAGAGACAAAACAAAAGGGTTTGGGTAAAGCAAATTAAATTGTCTGTCAGTGATGGAATAGGACGAAATTACCCATTGTCATCCGCTGAGTCAAGTCCATGCTTCTAGAATAAAAGTTAGAGAAATGATCACACTGTGAGATCTGAGTCATTGTGAATGCATGAGAAAGTCAGATGCACCAGTGGCCCAGGACACTGGCAGAATAGAGAGAGCAGCCAAGGGTGGATCAAATCCACCTCCCAGAGAGAAAGTTTCATGGTGGGGGAACACAGTTCTCTGAGTTGTTATTAATATTCTTCAGAAAATGACAAAAATGTTCTTCCTAAAACCTTTCAGCCTTCTCTGTCATTCCCTGGGACGTCTGCTCTGTGACCGCATAGCACCGTGGGAGCAGAGCAGTCATGTGCAGCAGGCTTTGGCAGGGCTGTATAGGTGCAGGGCGACTGGCGAGGGGTGTAAGGAACAGGGAAAGAAATCCATGTGCATATTTGATCATTTCTGCTTCCTCTTCTTTTCTAGAAAACATTCATATTACACAATAGCATAAATAATTCAAAAGAGGATGGACTTATACATACATGTGCATACACATACACATGTATCCATACACAGATGCACAGAGCATTTCCATGTATATGGGTAACAATAGCAAGGGGGTGGTACTGTGGTGACCACCCTTCAGAACCCCTGTTTACCAGAGACCTGCTAGGGAACAGCCATCCCTCTTCTGCCTTGTTGATAATTACCCTCGGCTGAGGCTAGTAACTGGTCAATGCTACAAGGAGGAAGCTGCACGTCAGAGCTCTGAAGGGCACCCCAGCCTGTCTTCCCAGGGTCCAGCTAGTGCTTTGTCATGATGGTGTTCCCTCTGAAGGAATCCCATTTCCTGCCTACCTCCTTACTTCCTGAAGCCCCACAAGCTGTGCTCTGGAAACCACTGTGTGGTGGGGGCACTGCAGGCAGAACTCCATCTCTAAGGTCTGTTTCCTAGGAAACCTAATGTAAGAACAGATACTTATATTTGTATTCCTCCTCTGCTGAGGCGAGGATAGAAAACCCTTTCCAGCTGTGGCAGGAGATCCTCTTCTGACTCGGACACTTAGAGATAAGGCCATTCTGACGGATACCGGAGAGGTAATCTCAGAATTCTAAACCCTCACCTGTCCCTGATTAAAAAAAAAAAAAAAAAAAGAGAGAGAATTGGAACCACAGTTACTTGTTAGAATTCTGAAACCTCATGGGAAAACTATGGCTCGGTACTTATAAAAACATATAAGAATTATTTTAATGGTTTTGAGTGAAAATTAAGTGATTCTGCTATGTGTATTACTTTGTGCCTTAAAATATCTTCACAAGGACATGCTCTCTACTGCTATCTGCAGTCTTTTTAGATTGAAATTATGAAATTAATGAGATAATGTATTATTCCATGATTTGTTAAACAGAAGGGCCCTCTAAATTTTGGAATGGATATAAATGACAGGAAGTGGGTAAGCAGCCAATCAGAAAATCAGGGCACAGAGCAACATACGTTGGGCTCATGTACCAGGCGCGCTTTTGAAGGAGAGGAGAAAGGAAGTGAGACGAGATGATGCTGACTAACTTTGACGATTCTTTCTGATGTGGGAGGGCACAGGGGTGTGTGCGCTGCATGTACGGGGTCCATTCCTCTGATTGCAAGGAAGTGGGGCAGTTTGCTTTGTTATTTCCAGCCCTTCGTTAGTGGGTGAGATCTATTTTGGTTGATTTGGATGCCCGTGACCCAACCACTTTTGACTCTCTTCGTTAGTCAGAGTGAAGAGTGGGATTGCTGGGGAAGAAAACTATTTAAAATGTGAGGAACAATTGTGAACTTGGACGACAATGTTTCAAAATACAAAATAGAAAAATTAAGCATTCCAAATGTGGTGTCTTCACAGTCAGATTTCTTGTTCTAAGTCTACAAAAAGCTAAGGGTTTGTATTGTAGAATTTTAAATATCGTAAAGAGACGGTCACAAGCTTTGTGGCCTGACCCACTGAAGGGATGACAAAGACCATATACAGCTTTTAGGAATCCAGACATCATGACAGGAAAACCTTCCCACGAGTGGAAAGTTTCCCCATTTTGTCACTCTGCTGTTCTTTGAAGAGCAGAGGGAAGCCCTGTAAATGAGAGGCGGACACTCCATGGAACCACTCCATCAGGACACAGAAAATAGAGTAATTCAAACAGCTTAAAGTTCCCTTGCCCTGCATTAAATGTCCTTATGCACCCACGTGAGCGCGCGCATGCATGCACACGCGCACACACGGTAGACGTGAAGAGAATCTGTGACGTGAAATGTCGGAAAAGAAATTCATGCCTCTGGAGATTCTCAACAGGGCACTGTCAGTGCGTGTGCCGCCGAAGTGAACATAACAGGTTGCTTTTGTATTAAGTTTCTACTAAGACCGTAGGAATTCCCAATGCTGACAACTAGAATACTTTTGTGCTCCGCTTCAGGTACAGAAAAACATCAAAAATGCATATGTGGTTGCTTTACGTAACTCTTCCAATCTTATGTAGTCTTTGGGCAGATCACTTAATTTCCCCCTCAGTCAGTAAGGCACAGGCAGAGGGAATGTTGTGAGGGAGTCAGGCCCCTCCTACCGTCCACTCTGGGGCTGCAGGTGGGGTGGTTAGTCACCTGCCCCCGACAGTTTCGGGGGTCCCGCAGATAGATTATCTCTCACTGGCTTGCTTGCGGTTGTGCTAAAAGCTTCGAGGCAGTCTTGTTGACTCTGGTTATAGATCTTACTAATGCTAGAGTTTCACTCACTAGGCCTTTGCAGCTGTTAGCGGTCACCATGGCCTGGGTGAGGCCTGTGTGGTCCCTGATCCTGAGAACACAGAAGTGTTTCCCTGAGCATCACCACCAGGGCCACTCTGCAAGGCTGCTGGGACCATATGGCTGTTTGTTCACCATGTGAACTGCCTATGCCCAAGTCCACTCTACAGCGAGTGTGGGTAAACTGGGAGAAAAAAGGGTTTTAAAATCAACTCAAATAAGTGGAACAGAGAATGCATTCTCTAGGGAGAATTTTCCTAACGGGTAGGTTTTCCTATTCTGACTGTCAGAGTATCTGCAGAAGACTTAGTGTTTCCACTTAGCAGGTTTTGGTTTGTCAGTGTTTATGATTTCAAGTTTCTCACTCTTTCAATATGTATAAGTTATTATTCACAAATCCTTTGCCTTAATAAAAATGTTAAGATAGTTCTGCATAGAATAAATGAGATATTTTTAGCTATTAGAGAAAAAAGCTCAATGGATGTTTTCCTAAATTCATTACTTAGTACCTTGGGTAAGGTCCAGGTTTGAAATCTTGCACATTAAAAGGGGGAATTCTTTATGGAATTTAGTTTGGGGAAAATGTGTATACTCTCAAATTTTAGATCCTGGCCATATGCTTATTTTGTCCAATGACTGGCACAGTTCAGCATCCTTATTCAAAGATTTTCACTTAGAATTTCTACCTCCACCTTTATTTTATTTTTTTTTAAAAGATTTTATTTATTTATTTTCAGAGAGAGGAGAAGGGAGGGAGAAAGAGCAATGTATGGTTGCCTCTCACATGGCCCTCACTGGGGACCTGGCCCGCAACCCAGGCATGTGCCCCGACTGGGAATGGAACCGGGACCCTCTGGTTCCCAGCCCACGCTCAATCCACTGAGCTACACCAGCCGGGCAGCCTCCACCTTTAAAAAATGAATAGATGGCCAAGAACTAAAACAAGAATGAAGAAATTATTTAAAAAAACAGTTATAGTGGTGAGGGAATGTGATGATAAGACACATAAGAGGAACCAAGATGTACATGGAGAGATGGGCCTGGAGGAAATCTGGACAAGGAGTCTGGGCAGAGGGAGTAGTGCCAGCAAAGGCCCTGGACAGGTAGGTTCTGGAGACCTGGGGGATGGATGTGGAGAGACAAGTGGCTATGGGAACCAGGGCATGGGAAGGCAGGGGATGAGCCGGAGGTCTGAACAGCACCCTGGCTTTCCCTTGAGTGAGAAGGGAAGTGATTAAAAAAGTTTAAGCCTAGAAACAAAGTCATTCTGTTATCTTTCAAAGGCCTCATTCTGAGTGCCTTCTTGAGAAGAGAAGCGGTGTGGGGAGGGAATGAAGCAAGGAGGAAGGAAGGAGTCCATTGCAACAATTCCAGTGCTGAACAAGGATGCTTCAATCCTGCGTAGCAGCTGAGGAAGTGGGGAGATGAGATTCTCGATATATTTTAATCATTAGAGCCCCTGGGAGGGAGAGAATGAGAGCAATCATGAATAACTCCCTATTTTTGAGGAAAAGAAAGGAGAGAATTGTCATTTCATGAGATGGAAAAGACTTTGAAGGAAAAAGGCTTAGGGACAATCAGAAATGTTATGTTTGAACACAGCATGTTTGAGATGCTGATTCTATAGCCAGTGCTAACGCCAAGCAGACAAAGAGGCATGGCAGTCTGGAGTTAGGGGATAGATTTTGGCTAGAGATACACATGCAGGCCTTTGATGAAAGGGGGCCACCTCTTAATGCCATAGGGCTAGGTAAGGTCAACAAGAGTTAGGAGATGGGAAGGAAAGAGGGATATGAATAAGGATCAGAGGTACAAGGAAGAAACCGTCCAAGTGGCATGAAAAGAACGGGTCTTGTGAAGAAAGAAAGAACCATCTGTGCTCAATGCCACTGACGGCCAGTTCAGGTGGAGATGGGGAATCAATGGCAGGATTAGCAGCACAGATGTGAAAGGTGACCACAGCAAGTGCTGTCGTGGAAGCCTGTGTTTGGAGGGTTCAATAAGAAAAATTGCAGTTGGCAAGGATAGCAGATGGAACTTCAAACAAAATCCGATGAGTGGCCAAGAAAAAAAAAATGAAATAGTTTGGAAAACTGAGGAAGGTTGATTGTCACGAGAACCAGAAGACTGAGGCCGCAGAATGAAGGCGTGTTAGGAAGGAAAGATCAGCAGGGTCACCCTGTGCTGTGGCCTCATGAGCTGTGGCCTAAGTAAAATGCCGGCCTTGGATTTGGCTGTTACAACAGGAGTCATGATTTTTAAGAGAGGCTTTATTGATGAGGGAGCCAAACTGTAGTGGGATCAGCAATATCTGAGAAGTTGGAAAGAGGAAATCGACAGCTGGGTCTATTTCAAGAAATTTAATATCTAAGAGAAAGGAAGATTGGGAAGTGTCTTGGCACTGATCTCACAAATACCATTACTTTTTATACTATAAGATGCATATTTTTCCATATTTTACCAGCTCTGAAAGCAGAATGCATCTTACAGGGGATGGCATTTCTCAATGATAATTGGCAGTATTTTCTCATTCGATGTGGTACATAGTGGAATGGTTCATTTTATGATTGCTATTGCTCAGATTTCATAAAATATGGGCATATCCTGAGTAAGCCAAGGACAGGAAACAAGATAAGTGGATGTAAGGATGCAAGAGAAGGGAGTGGAAAGCTTTGAGCAACACTGCCATTCGGTAAATGTTTGGTGGGTGAGTGAGGTAAGAACATTGACAGGAGCAGTCAAGTGAACTTTTACTTATAATCCTGTGTTCGGGATTCTAAGTGAGGGAGAGGGGTATGAACTAGAAGAACCAGGGATGATGAAGGGGCTGAGCGGTGCCATGCAGTGGACTGACCTGCTCAGGGAAGGTAGGGAAGATGGAAGGGGAGGACAGGAGTGTCGTAGGAGAGGAACATTTGTGACAGAGCAGTTCCTGGTAATGCCCAGATCCAGGGCGTGTCCCTTGAGTGGAATCTAGAAGTGAGCAAAGGTTAAGGTTGTGGGAGTGGAGGAAATCATTAACCTTGAATGTAGGGTGTTGGGAGGGCAATCCACCATCACTGTGGCAGATAACGGCAGGGGACATTGTAGGAAAGCCAAGTAAGTTCTCGAAGACCTTAAGGCCACAGCAGAGTGACCCCAAATGTCATGATGGGAGTGGGAAGAAGACAGTGAGCTTAAGAGAAGAAAGACAAGAATTTGTAAGAGGAAGGTAATTAAGGCAGAAAAGAAATTTAAGCTGTTAAGCACCTACTGCACCCCAATTTGGGCTGGTCACCAGTGCATGGTATTGCTTATTCCTCATGGGAACTCATGACAAGTGTCCCCGTCTCCAGTTTGCTGGTGAGAGACAAAAGCTCAGAGAAGCTGTGCAAATGAATATTGTGTGCAAACTCAGCACTGGGGGCTGCTCTCTCCTAGAAGTCACTGTGTCCTGAGATCTTTACCACTAAGCCAATTCTGCAGGGAAATAGTCCAGAGGAGTCAGGAACTCTGCTCAGAAATGGGAGTCACCCTTCAGACACCACGGCACTTTCTCCCAGGGGCCTTGTACCTGGACCTGGTGCTCAGGCCACAACCTGCCCAGACCTACTGCCACAAACTGGCGACTGCTCAGGGTAGGATGGGACAGGGCAGGGGGCTTGCTTTTCTTGCAGGGCTCTGACTTTCTTTTCTATGAGCTGTATGAGTGGCTCTAGAATAAAGATGTCCCTGACCCATCACCTCTGTCCAGACCCCCTTCCTGCCAATTCCTTGTTAACTGGACCTTTCCTTGCAGGGCCGACACCTGCATGGGCAGCTCTCAGAGCCCCTGTGCCACCAGGCACGGGAAGTAGAGGGCACGGGGGCAACTGTCCAGAAGCAGGAAGCTGATCATCATGGCTGGCAACGTGAATATTCAGGAGTCCATGTTCTACTTAAATTTCTGAGTAGTAGTAAAACAAAAGACAAGAAAATGTTCAAGGTGTCCCCGTGTATAAGACTCTGAGGGTAACTGACTACATCCCCTGACTTGTGGTCATTTTGTCACAATCCTAATAAGATGGAACAAACCATCATTGATCTATTATCTCAGGAGTGTGTTTGTTTTGCTCGTAATCCCCAAATGTTCTCTTCTTTCTGCCATGTGGTGTTTCACATGAGTCAGCATAATGTTTTCCTCATCATTCTGTATTTTCATTTTCTTCATCTCAGTCAACCTCAGAGCCAACTGGGAGGTGGGTCTTTTGATTAGTCCTGGTTTCAGGCACCATGAAAGAAAAAATGATCCATTGAACTTCACGTAGATAGTTAATGGCAGAATTAGAAACTGGCTGGTTCTGTCCCAATCCAAAATCCATGGACTTTTGACCAGATAGCATTGCCTCTCTTAATTATGGTCCACTATCTTTAAGCCACGCTCCATTACTCAATCTGGTCATAAAAATATAAGCAGTCAGGCCACCAAAAGAATTAGGGGGGGAAAACAGTTGTGTTGTGTTCCTGCAGGCCAGAAATACCAGATGCAATCGTCAAGGCTTCCAAAGGTCAAATTAGTGGGGATATTAAAGAATATAATGCCTTCTGCTTAATAAAAATGGTCATCCTGTACTATGTTAGCTGAAAACTATTCTTATTTATTGTTCCCTAACCCAGCCTAACTCAGACCCACAGCTAATGAGTCACAGTTAAATATGGAAGTTTCCATTAAGGATCCACACATTCAGGCTGGGCATGCTTCTTTTCCATTATAATATTGTTTTTCACCTACCTAAGGAGTGTTCATAAGTAGATATAACTAAGAGTTTATACGGTAGCTCCACTCTGACGCTCATGGTCCCCACAGTCCATGCTGCACACAGGAGCATGCCCCGGGACCTTGATGTTTGCTCCGGCACCAGCCTGTGCAGGGGCTGCATCTTGGACTCTCCCCGTGACTTTGCTAGATATGCACAGATAGGGCAGGGAGCAGGGTTCTCTCTGGTGTACATCCTCAAAACCCTGAGGAGTTTGGCCTCAGGGGATGGTCAGAGAGTGAGGAGGAAGGTAAGGAATACTGATGCGACCTCATCTGGACAGAAAATGCTACTTAAGTCATAGGTTATCAGGAGAGAAAGCAGCAGATGTAGAGATGTAGGGGAGGAGTGGTTGCTGAGAAAGAGAGAAGGAGAATTATTTTATGAAACTATAGCCTATGTCTACATGGGACACATTTATCACCACCTAATAGAAGACACAAGAATTATAAGTTGCCCAAATCTCTCAGTGTCCATGCAGGGAAGAAACGTAGGGCATGAATCCTCAGGCTTTTGTAACCACACACCTATCGTTCTTCTCAAGTGAAAATAAAGGGATTCCCAATAGAACGCAGGTCGTTACTGAAGGCAGCCTCTTATTTATCCTCCACTGAGTTGCATTTCCAGGAGAGGTGTTTTCTGGGCACAAACAGGTTCCTGTTCTGGTTTCTTCTTCTTGGCTCTAATAATAATAAAGTGGCCTTGAAGAAGAATCTCTGTAGGATGGAATCTGTTTGACCAGGGGAGACAGATACAAACATCTAAGAAAAATGATCTTCTCCTGTTCAGACAGAATTACCGTTCCAGTAAAATGAATATCTCAGACTTATATATTTGTCTTTTTAAATAGTCTTTAAAATTTGTGTATATATAAAATATATGGAACATATAGTACATGTGTATATATGCATGGTATATATGTGTTCATATATATATATATATATATATATATATATATATATGCATTTAAAAATTTTAAGGGAAAGGACACACTATTTTCTAACCCAGAAGTAAAGATTGCCCAGGAGATGATAACAAGATAAAAAAAAAAGTCACAGTCGGTAGTCTGACTTCCAAGGTCAGCCTATTGGCCCGGAGGACAGAGAAAATGGACAAAAAGAGCTGATGGGTGAGTGGAGGCAGGGCATTCCCAGTGCCTGATGCTTTATCATGTGGCAGCAGCCAGCACAGGCTCTGGAACAGAAACAGACTTTATTCCTACAATCTTAGGCAGTGTTGTTTCATGATCAGATGATAGGTCTTTCAAGTAAAATGTCTCTATTTAAAACTTCTTTATTCTTCATTAGGTTTTTTTTATTTTTGAAGTCAAATGTGCATACTCACGAGTGTGTGTACAAATATCAAAGGGCCATTGAACTATTGAAAGCATTTGGTTTAATATCAGGAATAAGCTCTTCCAACCCCTGAAGACTGTCTTTGCCTTCTGATAGTTCCTACATCACAAGCTCATGTGACCCAGGCAGGGAGGGCTGATGGAGACCCCAAGAGGTGCAGAGGCAGACTGCCGTCAGAATCCTCGTGGCCTTGAGTTGCCTTCTGGCTGAGCGAAGAGAGGCCAGCTTAGAGCCTCCCCTTCTGGAATTACCCTGTACTCTGAAATAACTTCCCAATTGCTCCCTTTTCCTTCACAAATCCCTTACAGTTTTCTTTACTAAATCAGCTGTTCTCTAATTAGTTCTCCCCATGCACATAGGGATAAGACGTACTCCCAGTGACCACTGTGGCTCCTACAGAACTTCCTCCCACGGGGCGAGGGGTCACCTTGCCCCGTCCTATTCTCCTCCCACCACAGGAACCCCCTGTCGGGGGACTGAGCACCCAGGTGAATGCCTCTTTTAAATGTAGATTTTATCATTTGGGGATGGTGAGGTCACCAGATCAGGAGATGACTACCATTGAAAAGAGAGCTGGTTACTCACAGGTCCACGAGGAGAGAACATGCCACACCGTCGGGGCCACACGGGGAAGCCCCAGAGTGGGCCAGGAGGCAGAGGGAGCAGGGAATGAGGGTGAGAGCTTTTATGTGGTCTCTGCAGGAGGCAGGATGGGCAGGTTTAGGGTTGTCTCTTTTCAATAATTCCATAGGACTCTGAGGCACAGGGGCTGCCCCCAGTTATCTGATGCCTCACTGGCGTGATCAGGGCAGGGGACTGTGGCGCTGAGTGTGAGAGCCCCACAGAGCTGTGGGTTCCTGCCTGGTTGATTTGCATATGAAAGGGGCTCCCTTAAAGGGGAGCCTTTTGCCCCCTCGAGGAATTGGCCCACCTCAAAGTGGCAGTCTCTTCCAGGTCAACAAGCACCAGATGTCAAAGCACCAGAAAATAAAAACATGATGAATGCCTGCCTTGCTGGTCTTTGAGCAGCCTAGCTCACCCAACCATGACCTTGGTCAAGGAGAACCACTCTGCTCCGTACCAGGAATTCAGAGAGGAAAAGGGATTCCTTAACACCATTAAGCCACTGGGCCTCCACTTTTATTGAGCATATAAATCACTGAGAAATCTTGTTAAAATGGTTCTGATTTAGTAGGAGGGGTGGGGCCTGAGAGTCTACATTTGTAGTAAGCCCTGAGAGTCTGCATTTGCAGGTAATGCCAAGGCTGCTGGTCTAGGGGCCAAAAATGTAGGAGGATATTTAACAGTAATTCTGGGCCCCATTTTTTTTCAGGCCTATGCACTTGTTAAGCAAAGACTGGGAGTATTACTTAATGTCTGCAAGTGAGCCTTAGCCTAAGACTTGCTTGCACTAAGGCAGTTACAATGGAGGCTTTTTCCATACCAGTCAATTTCCATCTTTGAATGAGATGTGATCTCACCATAGAGCTCATCCTACGCGAACTGGCCCAGGGACCTGATCAAGTCTCAAGTGAAGGACGTTTAGCAACTGTGCCTGTTCTGTAGTAAAACTGGGACTCTAAATCAACCCTGGGATCAAACCAGTAAAAGTAGAAACTAAAATCATTCCTACTCATCCCTTGAGACTTGGATTAAATGTCAGGTCCTTAATAAGTGTACTCACAGCACTCAAATCAAAGTTGGACTTTTTGGTAAACTCTCATTGTGCCCGTCTTTTTTCTTCAAATTTTAACACACTTTATCATCATATATCCGTTTGGGATTTTTCTTGTGTAATGCCTGTCCTCTCCATTCGTGTATGAATTCCCTGAGGACAGAACTATATCTGTTTTTTATTGCTATATATCTAACAGACGCCACAGTGCTTACGCCCAGAAGCCAGCACTCATTCAACCAATCTGGATGAATACTTGAGTGAGAGAGTCACGGTGACCGACCCCGAGCGGCCCAGAGAACACTGTTGTGATCGTCACTGTCTTCTCTTCTGTTATCGCTATTCTCATTGCGGGTTCATTTTTATTAATAATTTATAAGTGATGCTCTTTAAATCAGACAGCAAACAGCACCATGTCTTATGTATTAGTCATATTTCTAAACTGAAGTTAATTTCAAGCTAATTTTTAGCCTGTACATTTCTCTAGATACATGCAGAGGCAGTTTGTATTCTGTTACATTTTAGCTCAGAATATTTTCAGTCTCTAGTCAGTTTGGCTTCCCCAGCACACTGTATGCTAAGAGCCATGTTTAACATTAGGCACAGAGTAAATTATAAATATGTAGTAGGTTCCAATTCTGTGCCCGAGCAGGGTGAATGCTTTGTGCTGCCCCTCCAACCCCCTCCTGCTCACCACCACCAGGGCTCCTTTACCCTTCCCAGCCCAAGCCCTGCCCCTATTCTCCACCTCCCCTCAACCCCCCTGCCCCCGCACACACGCACCTGCCTATCCCTTCTGCTGCTCAGCCTTACCTAACAACAAGCAATGAAAAACTGTGGAGGCTGGAAGGAATATACAGTGGGTGCGCAAGAAAAAAACAGATTATAGTTCAGGACAACATGAACTAAGTAAACTTTACTGACTAGCACCTAGAGACTAACACAAAATCCTAGAGTATGTCAGCATTTAGACAGGGAGGAAGATAAAAACCAAAAATGTTCCTTTCTCCTATTCTCACATCTCTCCCAAACCACCATTCCTCCGCTCCTTCCAGGTGAACATGGGATTGGTGAGAAGGAGCAGAACCCAGGCCCGGTGGTCAGAGGTTAAAGTCAGAGCAACAGGATTAATGCTGGGCATTAACAGCCAGGACAATGGCTTCTTCTGGGAGGCATCCCTCTTCCTGACTTGATGCCTTTGTTCCTTCCCTTCTCATCCAAGTGGACTCATCGAGGTTGATCTTGCTCTGCAAACTTCTCAACCATGGCTTCCCCTTGGAATCACCTGGGAGCTTTGAAAACTCTCAGAAGAAAATTCCAAGAGGCACCCCACACCAAGCCTCACGGGCCACTGAGATGAGGAGCTGTTAAAGTTTTGCAGATTCCAGAGCAATCACAGCTGAGGTCCACGGAAAAGGGTCCCATCTGATGCAGATGGGAGAGGGGGGCAATGCTCTGTTTAAAATAAGTGTCACCTATAACACTATTTCAAAAGGTTTTATTTATCTAGGGAATATGAAGCATACATTCAATTCCACTCTTTTTCTCTCAAATAAATTTTGCTTAATTAAAGTGACTATCAACTGACTCTATGCAGAAATTATCTGTTTTCCTGCTCAATGTTCTACCACCTCTGTCCTTGCAACTATAATTTTTCATGATGCCTGGCTGGCGTCTGCAGAGCAAAACACTCTATGTAGTTCCTAGTGCCAAAAAGTATAGGAAGTTTTATAAAACTATGGAAGGGCAGAGAGCAATAGCTTTATTTTAAGATCATAAAGTTTTTATTTGATTTTTTTCCCCTGCTTTACACCAGTTGCTGTTACTTTAAAAGTCTTCTGGCATTTCACTGGCAATAAACAGGGCGAAACAAACTGTTCCTTCCTTTAGATTGTGCAATTTTTATTGTTCTGTTTTAGAGCAACCAAATACGCCTTTTAGAAAAATGCCTGTTCAATCGCCTTCTGTCCGTAAAATAGTAGGACTATTAGCCAACACACCTCAAGGGCGAAGTGGTGGTTTTCTGTGTACCTTAAAGATACTTAGAAACCATCTGGCATTAAGTGACATTAATAACACTAGTTCTTAAGCCAAATCGTTGCATGCAACAGAATCAAAGACTGAGCTCGTTTTGAACCCATCCTTCACAGACATAGACATCTCAGGCAAATGCAAAGTCAGCAAGACCACAGTGACTGTGCTACGGCTGTAACTGCAGGGATCAGAGCAGAATTACCGTTTATACAGTAATTGGGAAGCCAGTGACCAGAGCAGACATTTACACACTAACGCAGTGGAAACATTTTTGATCCCACAGGCAGCGCTGGCTAGTGGAACAGCGAGGTTTATTTTTGCTGACTTTATGCTGTGCTTCTGGTTTTCACATCTTTTCTATACACCATCACACAGATACAAAGATCATCTAGGTATGCATCGGTGCCAAGGAGGGAGGTGCATTCAACATATCACTTAGGCAGGACAAATTTTATTTTGGGTTTTGTATCAGTACAGATTTAAGTGTTTAAAGACAAAACTTGAATTTGGGGGATTCCTATCCTTCTGAGGACATAGGTGGGGGGTTTGCAGTATGTTTCACCTCCAAGGCAAATGGAGCCATAAACTCCACCATCAAATAGCTTTTTGTTTGCTTTTTGCATTTCTTCACTGCCTTCTTTATTTTTGTGTGGTCATAGCAGCAACCTGAAATGAAAAGGTTATTATTTCCCATTTGGGATGACTCAAAATAGCTTCCAGATGCCCCCACCCCAGTTTCCCTTCCTCTAGAGTTTCCTGTCTCCTGTGTAGTATTGTACGATGCAATTAGAGTTGTTTTTCTCTAGCGTTACTCTATCATGTTGCCACCTTATTCAAGAAAATAATAGTAATAACATTTAATTTTGTCATATTTTCTACATACTACATACTTTGCTGAGTCCACTATACATGCCATTTATTTAATACACTAGGAAGCATTTATTATTTTATTGTACCATTTAAAATCAGACAGTTTCAGTAACAGCCAATTATCACATAGCCAGAAAGTAGAACCCAGCCTATTCTACTAAGAAATCTCATAACATAATGTTTAAATCAGTCAGTTTCTTTCTGAAGCTTTGACAAGGTTTGCTTTCAATACTTTATTAGTAAGTGCATCTAAGCTTAGTTATATCTTCCATGGGAAACTAAAACATTTATATTATATAATGACCCTCTTTACTCTCAACAACGATATCTGCCTTTAAGTCTCTTTTGCGTGATGAAATAGTATTACACCAGCTTCCTTTCACTAAGTGCCCACTGTGTGTGTGTACGAGGATTTAAAGTGCAGCTGACTCTGGGACAACATGGGTTTGGACTGTTCAGGGCCCACTTGTGTGCAAATTTTTTCAATAAATGTATTGGAAATTTCTTTGAGATTTGAAACAATTTGAAAACTCACAGATGAACCTTATCATTTTTTCATCATTTTCTTTTTTTTATTGTTGTTCAAGTGCAGTTTTCTGCTTTTCCCCCAGCCCTCCCCACCACCCCAGCCCTCCCCACCTCCCTCCCCTGTTTCCACCCCTCCCTTGTTATTGTCCATGTGTCTTTTATTGTTGTCCCTGTGAACCCTTCACCATTTTCCCCCACTATCCCCTCCCCTCTCCCCTCTGGTCATTCTCAGTCTGTTCTGAATTTCAATGTATTTGGCTATACTTTGCTTGCTTATTAGTTTTGTTGATTAGGTTCCTGTTAATGGTGAGATCATATGGTATCTGCCCCTCACCACCTGGCTTATTTCACTTAGTATAATGCTCTTCAGATCCATCCATGCTGTCACAAAGGGTAGGAGCTCCTTCTTTCTTTCTGCTGCGTAAAATTCCATTGTGTAAATGTACCACAGTTTTTTGATCCATTTACTGATGGGTTGCTTCCAGCATTGGTTATTGTAAATTGTGCTGCTATGAACATTGGGATGCATAGGTTCTTTTGGATTGGTGTTTCAGGGTTCTTAGGACATAATCCCAGCAGTGGAATTGCTGGGTCAAAAGGCAATTCCATTTTTAGTTTTCTTAATAACATTTTCTTTTCTCTAGCTTACTTTATTGTAAGAATACAATATATAATACATACAACATAGAAAATATGTTTATATCAAATGCTTATGTTATTGGTAAGGCTTCAGTCAATAGTAGACTATTAGAAGTTAAGTTTTTAGAGAGTCCAAAGTTTTTGCAAAGTTCTCCTTGCATTGGGGGCCAGCACCCCAACCTCATGTTTTATTTTCTTATGTTTGGGAAAAGAATTTTATTTATGGTTAATTTAATGCTAGAGTATAGGATTGAGAATTGATACGAAGTTAAAATCCCAGTTAGCTCTACACATGAGAAGGTTAATAGACAAAGCTAGAGACAGCATTAGTTTTCAGTGTAAGCTGTACATGACAGCTAAATTTTACTACTGGGTTATACTTTGCGAACTCTTATTTCTCTGTTTTCTAGGTTTTTTTTTTTTTAATTGTCGTTCAGTTACAATTGTCCTGCCTTTTTCCCCATTGCTCTCCTTTGCTCCATCCACCCCCCACCCCCACAGTCAATCCCCCCATTGTCCGTGCCCATGAGTCCTCTATTTGTGTTCCTTGGCTCGCTCCTTCCCCTTCTCTCCCCCATTATCCGCCTGCCCCCTTCCCTGTGGTCACTGGCACTTTGTTCTTTATTTCCAATTCTCTGGTTCTATTTTGCTTGCTTGTTTGTTTTGTTGATTAGGTTCCACTTATAGGTGAGATCATATGGTATTTGTCTTTCACCACCTGGCTTATTTCTCTTAGCATAATGCTCTCCAGTTCCATCCATGCTGTCACACCGGGTAAGAGTTTCTTCTTTCTTTCTGCTGTGTAGTATTCCATTGTGTAAATGTAACACAGTTTTTTGATCCACTCATTTACTGATAGGCACTTAGGCTGTTTTTAGCACTTGGCTATTGCAAATTACTCTGCTATGAACATAGAGATGTATAGGTTCTTTCAGATTGGTGTTTCAGGATTCTTAGGCTATAATCCCAACAGTGAGATCACTGAATTGAAAGGCAGTTCCATCTTCAGTTTTTCAGGAAATTCCATATTGTTTTCCACAGTGGCTGCATCAATTGTGTTTTTTAAGTGCTCAACTGTAAATTCAAAAGAAAAGTATACACACATATATGTATAGCTATAATTATACATTCATATATATATAAGTTTACAAAAAGAAAATTTTTCAGTGCCAAATTTTATAAATTCTCATACTTTGGATGTGTCTCTTATAAATAGCAATTAGCTTGATGTTTTTAAATCCAGTTTTGAGCCAGAAGAGTATTCAGGATTAGTAGTCTACTGCCAGATAAAGGAATCAAAGCTCATATTTTCACTGCTATGTGCGTTTGTTCTTGGGTCTGCCTATATCAAACTCAATCTTGCGATTTAGTATGAAGCGAATATAAACCTGGGGCACTTGCCTACATGTTTCACCAAGTATTTCAAATGGCCAATCTCTGGACAAGTCTCACACACGATGAAAACGGGTCACCTGGTGGGACCCACCAGGTGATCTCTTCCCTCAGGTGGTCTTTTCATCTTCTCTGATTGTCCTGCAGGGACGTGATTATATGTGTGATCCCCTCCAGTTTCTGGACAAGTCACATTTCACTTCCCTGAGCTCATCCAGTTCACGTTGCCCACACGTTAACTCTGTTGTCACATCATCTTGTCCACTTTACATGACGGGGGTTACCCTGGTGAGTTGCAGGAGACAGGCCTCGATTTAAGTCCCACCTCCATTCCCAACTCACAATGTGAGCCAGAACGAGTCACCTGCACTTGCAGTCTGATTGTATGGGGACGGTGCTACGACCTCCTGATTCCTGGGGGGAGGGGGAGATAATATTTTGTGTGTATGTGTGTGTACATGTCCATGTGCATGTTTGTAGTATTTCTTTAAGCATTGTGGTGGATAGCTCATGAATGGCAGGAAACTGATTTTTTCCTTGCACCTGACAATGTTTCCTGTGTCCTTGGAAATGTGGTAAATACCTGGTTTTCACAGTAGAGGTTCTGATGTAGAAATGCCATGCAGCTAATCTATACACTATCGACCTATGCATGGGCTATGCATGGGCCACACGACCTGGGAACCAGTGAGCCTTCATCATAGCCAAGGTGTTCCGTGCACTTGGTAAACTCTGCCCTGGCCCTGGTCAGTGCATTCTCTCATAAGGGTGACAGGTCTCCCTTTTAATATATTCGCTGGTAGATTTAGAAAGTACAGTTTCTGTGAGCATTTTTCCAATAGAGCAGAAAAACATAGAAATCAGCTGATTATTCCTTGTCAAGAAAGACTTTTCCATTTTCACTTGAAGCCATTTTAATAACTATAAAATTAACTATGAAATATACTTGACTCTGAGTAAGAGGGAAAAACATAAAGCAAAAACCACAGCAATCCTGCTTTCATTTTGTATTCTTTGGTTTTCAACATTTTACGAGTAAAAAGGTTGAGTACTGTCCAACATTCATGAAGATCTGAGAGTAAGTTTTTCTTTTAAAATATTTATATGATGCCCGGCTGGTGTAGCTCAGTGGATTGAGTGCGGGCTGGGAACCAGAGGGTCCTGGTTTGATTCCCAGTCGGGGAACATGCCTGGTTTGCGGGCCAGGTCCCGGTGAGGGCCATGTGAGAGGCAACCATACATTGCTCTTTCTCCCTCCCTTCTCCTCTCTCTGAAAATAAATAAATAAAATCTTTAAAAAAATAAAATAAAATATTTATATGTTTACACAGATATACACACACATTGTTAATGTTCGTTTTTTGACTCGAAGAAAATTTGTGGTTGAGTAAGATGGCCAGAGCCAACCCTGGCTGCACCAGTCACTAGTTTTGTGAACCTGGAAAATCCCTCCAATTTGGCTGACTTCATTTAAACAACGGGGACCAGAGTATCACCTACCTCAGGAGGTTTCGGGAGAATTCAGTTGAAAATGTTGTAAAACTTTACATGCATCTTGGCATTTAGGAACGGCAACCACACAAATGGTAATTAAAAAACAAAGTAAATTTATTTGGTAAAGATATTAAATTGATTTAAAAAAATAAACAAGTGAAACCACCAATAATTTTACAACTGGAAGTGGTTTCTCTCTTAACTAACTCACACTGGGTCCTTGCCTTCCCTGTGCACGCCTCTTCCTCTGGCGTTCGTGTTTGCATGTGCAGTTTTGCATGTGAAAATGGAATGTACCACGTAAGAGTTCTTACCTCCTTTAATCAAGCTACACTATGCTACTGTTATCACAGGTGAGTGAATACGGGCTTAGGCGAGGTGATTGTTTGTATCAGTGTGTAAGAGTGCACATACATAACAGGATTTACCTGATCAATCTCCTACTGATAGGCCTTAAAGGTTTTCATTCCCTTTTTGCCATTTCTGTAATGATCATCCCTGCTTTTCAATGAATTAGCCTGTTATTTTCATAGGATGAATTCCAAGAATTGAACAATCAAATGGTCCGCCTTGCTAAGATTTTGTATCTATGGTGCCAAAAGCATTGTGACAATTGACACTCTCATAAGCAATGCACAAGCACATCTACCTCCCCATAGTTTTTCAATCCTTGCTGATTTGATGACAAAAAATGATGTCTTTGCTGTGATAATTTATGTAGTCTTATTGCCGGTATAAGAGGGTGCTGTGGGGCAACATCCATGAAAGTACGCCCACAGGTTCTGTGTAGAGTGGGAGGCAGTGGATCACTGTGACAGACACTGAGTGGGACTCACGCTCCATGAACACATGAGGACACAGAGGCCAGCGGCTGGTTTACAGCAGCATGCCTGAGAAAGGCAAAACTTTCCGAAAGAAAAAGCACTAGGAACACATCTCCAACCTAGTCGTGGAAGAGAGGAAAACTCACTTGAGGTGGAACAGACCATGGGAGGTAAATGGCTTACGATGAGGGTTTGCTGCAGGGAAAGAATACCAAAGTGTCAATGAGGAAGTCACCAGCTGGAAAGAGAATCTGAGGGAAACTCAGCGCAGAGCTGGGTGCACAGGGAGGGGTGGTGCCAGCAGAGCAGCCATCACAGGGTTCCCCCTTAAGCAGCTGTGTCTGAGCATGACTGTGAACCAGAAGGGTTGGACACCCTAGGCCCTGACAGGAGAGGACCCCTGACCCCATGAACATATCAGTCAGCAGAGCATTAAGGTGATTACAACAGTGTTATAGTGACTCATTGCTACTCACTGTTCTTCCTCCCCTGGCCTGAATTTGGAAGCAGGACTGCTGCTCTGTACCATATGAGCCCCCAATCTCTGGATAATTAGGAGGAGGTTTCAGAAGGACAGAAATTCTATGCCATAGTTTCTGGGCATGAGGGCATGTTGATGTTTAAGCAATTTGCTGGGAAATAAAGAAAAACCAAGTCGGTGAAACGTAACAGTTACACTAGTGCTGTTGAAAGAAAGCTTCACATGTTTTCTCGCATTTTGGAACTCTTACTTTGAGAATATCCTATTTATATCCTCTAACCATTCTTTTCTTGGGCATTCCTGTGTTTCTCAGTGACAGCAAGCTGTTCGTGCATTAGTGCTGTTGACTGATGGGATGTGTGCTAGAAATACTAGTGAAGAAAAGAGCTCGAGGAGAGACCCTGAAATGCAGATGGAGGCAACTTCTGGTTTTTAAGTTTCTTATTTATTTCTGTTCTTTCTATAGTAGGAACCATAAGCCAGGTGCAGAGGTTACCAGCACGGAGAACCCCGGGCGCCTAGCAATGGATAAAAGTATAAGCTCTTGCGCGACCACAGAGAAGATGACATCTAGGCTTCAGCTGTGTTTCAGGTCCAGTCCTAGAAAAGCAGCAGAGGATCAGATGGAGTCATGCCATGGCTGACACGTCAGGGCCAGCTGCATCGGCTAATGACCCCTGGCTCCAAGCAGTCAATCAGTGGAGACCATAAGGGGGTACAATTGGAAAGCTGATGAATGCTCTACTGGGATTCACCCCTAAAGCCTCCAGATAAAAACCCTTGGTACAGGGACCCCCTTGTGTGCTCTCTTTTTTTGTCAGGAGCACACCTGTCCCTCTCCTCCCTCTTGGGTCTACCAAGTACCGGCCTAACTCTTCACTAACGCCTGTTGCCATTTTCCCACCACTAACATTACCAATACATTTTTAAACTGATAAAGCAGTAAGAATATTATAAAAATTTTAGAAACTGCCCTGGCTGGTGTAGCTCAGTGGATTTGAGCATGGGCCTGCAAACCAAAGGGTTGCTGATTCGATTCCCAGTCGGGGTACATGCCTGGGTTGCAGGCCAGGTCCCCAGTGGGGGCCACGTGAGAGGCAACCGCACATTGATGTTTCTCTCCCTCTCTTTCTCCCTCCCTTCCCCTCTATCTAAAAATAAATAAATACAATATTTTTTTAAATTTAGAAACTTTTAGAGGATTAATATATCCTTAAAAGGAGTTAATAACTCCCAAGTTCTTTATGGCTCAGAAGCTTCAGAATATGAGCTGGACATTGAGGGGGGATAGTGAAGGCAACAAAGAAAAAGGGGGGTATCAACAAGCCCACGTGTGACACAGAAAAAAGAGCAAACAATGTGTGGTGAATTATCCCGGAACATCTAGCACTCTGATCCATATTCACAGTTAAAATATAGACAACAAGGAATAAGTTGACCCATTTTATATAAAAAGTAAACCTTGAAACCACTATTTCAAAAGAAGTAAAAGTCAAAAGGCTGATTTCAAACCGCAGCATGAATGCTTCCTGGTCAAGAACCCTGAGCGACCTTGATATCCTTGCACAGCTCAGTGACCACACTGATTACCAGCTTTGTGCCAGGATGTTGAGTGGGCACCAGAAATTTTAAAAACGTGAATGAAACAAATGATCTTCACAAAGCTCAAATTCTGCAAAGAGATGGCAGATGTGTGAACAAACAAGTGTAATTGCATTAGGTATGGAACTTGGAT
Source organism: Micronycteris hirsuta (assembly GCA_004026765.1). Lineage (NCBI taxonomy): Eukaryota > Metazoa > Chordata > Mammalia > Chiroptera > Phyllostomidae > Micronycteris > Micronycteris hirsuta. The sequence continues at coordinate 241,789 of PVJI01000565.1, forward strand.
GACAAAGTTCAGTAGAGCAGCTAAGATCAGAGGCTCTGAAGAATAACTGGGTTCCAGTTATTAGTTGTGTGGCCTTGAGCAAGTTGTTTAAATTCTCTGTGCCTCGCCTTCTCATCTATAAATGGAGATAAACCTGGAACCTGCCTCACACTGGTCTAATCTGAGGATAAAATTAATTGACACATATGAGTGAGCAGAACAAAGCCTGAAATAGTAAATCCTCTGTAAGTGTGAGCTATTACTGTGTTCATAAACAGCTCCAATCTCAGTGTCCTCGCCTGTAACGGGGGATGCCTTAAAGGATGAGTACCACGCTTAGTGGGAACAGGAGCATGCAGACTTGCACCATGATAAAGTCTGTTCAGTGGCAAACTGTTACTTTAATAATAAAGTTCCCTGTGGAGTGTCTTCCCCAAAGAAAAATGATATGTGGGTTTCCATATTACACAGCAAGTGTTACTTCCCTTAACTGTGACAATGACTCACTTTGTACTTTTACAAATATTCATTGATGCTGAGGGAAAAATTGCTATTTGTAGTCAACTGCCTGTTCCTGCTTTCCATGTCATTAAGTCCAGCTCACACATGACTCTGAACAAAATCCTTCCAACTTTCCAAAGTTAGAACACCCCTAGGAACACACCTGCCTCTGCTAGGGTGGGGAGTTGAACCACACACGTCCAGCATAGAAGGATTAAGACCATAATAATGGATTTCCTATCACAAACTCAGGGCAAACACAAAGTGCTTCCATCCAAACCCAGGATTAGTATGAATGAAGCAGTGGAGCTAAATCTGCTGACCCTTAGCCGCCGTGTTCATCATTTGCTCTATTCATTAGCCAGCTCAGCTGATTCTGTGCAGAGAAGTCCGATCTGGTGCATAAAATCTAACCAAACTGACAAATGACCTGCTAGGGAGGCCTGATCCAATTAAAGGGCAAGGCCCATCCTTCCTCATTCCCAGATTTCCTCTTCCAGATTTCTCGCTCATCTTTTCTACCCTGCCAGGTAAAGCACTCAGGAAAGCCCACTTAGCATGCACATGTGGAAAGCTTTCAAGCTTGAATGAGTGAAAGGTTCAACTCTAAAGCCACACTCACATTTTTTTAGTGACATTTTATAAAATAGTAGATAGTAAATGAAGGCATAATGAACATACAGTTCTTCCCCTGCCCCCTCAAAGATGCCTGGAACAGGATGCAGCTCTTGCCCTGTGCAAACAGGATATCAGATCATTGTACTCTGTTAATGCCAATTTTAAACATTACTCATCACTAGAAGATAAAATAAAACTATCAATGCATTTCTTCTGAGTACAATGCCATCCTTCTAATAATTAGATCCTGGAATGTAAACGTAAAAGAAAAAGAATAAAATACATTTTCTCTGTTTGTTATGAATGATAAGTCACGACTGTCCCTATGACTTACTGACAGCTATTTATAGATATTTTATGGATATGAGGAAATAAAATTTGTCATCAGCCTAATTGGTAGTTCATCTCTATCCCCCAAATCTGTTCTATTATGATGTGATGTCCTATTATTTACATATCCACAAAAAAATCCTAAATGAAGCTGTAAGAAATGATGTAGTTTTATTTTCCATTTTTTGAGGGTCTCCCGGCTGAATTTGGAATGTTTCAGGTGCTGAGAATATTAGACAAAGATGGATTAAGTATTATTTCTAAGTGTCAAAACAAGCATTTAAAGAAAACCTCTCTTTGGGGAGCAAGGCAGGTTGTTGTCTTTTCATTTCTATTACAGCTGAAGCAGGGCTATGCGATCAACACTAGTGGAATCATGGGAGAAGTGGAGGTGATCCCGGGCTGCATGATGGTGGGTTTCAGGATAAGAACTTGAGAAAGAATTCCTGATAGCTGGTATGATCAGGGAGAGTTTCTTCGGTAGGTTCTTAAGCTGAACAGACCCTCCTGGGTGAAAAGGGGGACTGCCAATGAAAACTGCCTGGGTCACCTCCACGTGAGCCTGGGAATGAAGGAGGCTGACTGTGGGCTGGTGACCTAGACAAGGTGCTTGTTCTCTAGGGCACCAACCGGAGGTGGTGTTTGGAGCACTGGGATGCATGGAGTTACTGCATGTGATTGAGCAAGGAGACCCACGAAAGTAACTTTGAAGGACAGTTAATCTGGTTGTTGTAACCACAATAGGGGTTATCTAGTTCATCTGGGTCGCTGCTACAATAATTTGGGGCTGACAGTTACAAACTCTTCTATAAAGACACACCTAAAAAAAATTTAAGAGAAAATAACAGGACGTGGCAACCTGTGTAACGGTAAAGATATCTTTTTTTTTTTTTGCTTGGAATATGTGGTTTTCAATGATTTCCATAGAACCAGCTTAGGCTGCTGCACTTAGAGAGGGAAGGAAGCAGGGGCTACATAGGAGGCTGCCCACAGACTTTCTAAGGAATGACCAGTTCCTTTAAGAACACCTCATCATCCATCTTCCTATCATCTGATTTTAAATAAAACACACTTGCATGTATTGTGAATAAGCTTAAACAAAAAGCCACTAACACCCCACAAGTAATTCACATCTTCCCTGGATCTTGCCCCCAAAGCTGCCAACCCTAGTACCACCTCCAATTCCAGAATGGCTGGCCCACTGGACCTACTCTGAGCACTGACCTCTTTATGATGGCCCTTCCACCACCTTCATTTGCAGATCCTACTGTTTGCCAGCCCATCTCTCATGGGTTGGTTCCAACTGTTGACCAGACAGACCAGTCTTTGGCCTCAGGGAGCACAGAATCCACACTCTCCTTTTATAGATACACACATTTAAAGATTTCCTTTTAAAACCATTTCCAAGCTATTGAAAAAAAAGTCTATTTTACTACTTTTGACATTACAGGATAGAAAGTACTTATCATATATCTAAAATGCCATTCTAATAATAAATCAATGTTTGTTTGTGGTTGGATGCCTTTTAGATCTGGTGCATTTTGGGGCTCTTATCATGCATTCACTTAGCTGAGCCCATTCTTAGGACCCAAGCTAATGTGGAGTTTCTAGAAAGGCTACCTTCCTTACAGCTTCCATTGGCTGCATCCTGGACCATGAAGGTAACTCTCATATACCAAACACTAGAACACTTTTTTTCAAGCCTTGTAAAGACTGAAGAGGTGATTACTATAGTCCCTATACTGAATACAAATTCCCCAGAGCTACACCTGCCTTAATTACAATGGAGAAATGAAAATGGAGGTAGAGACCAGAAGAAACAACAAAAAACGGAAAGCAGTTTTGCTTTTAATTCTGTTTTCCTGGCCACTATCATTTTGTAAATTAAAATGATAGAGGCTTCCAAGATGATAGCTTTCCCTATAAATCCTTGATTTGGTGAACTCTTACATAAGTGTTTGCAGAAATAAGTCCAAATGCCAAAGGAGACTCTACACACCAATTTATCTCTTAGAAAACAGAAAGTAAGAACACTCTAAAATGTACTATGAAACCTGTAGAAACAATGTTTACATTGAACCTTCATGTTCTTTTGAGCCACTTTATTTGGACATTGTTAGAATTACCCATTCAACTGAAAGACTGTTACATCAGTGAAAGAAATGGTCCTTTCTAAGTTGAAATGTCTGTAAATTACTTTGAAAAACCTGACACGTGAGTTCAAGTTTAAATAGACTACTGTTTTCTAAAAGATTATGCCTTAGAAAAACAAAGGGTATCTGTCAAACAAAACAAAGTAACAACGATGTTACTTAGAATTTAGACTCCAATTTGAAATCTTAAAAACCCAACAATGTTCTTCTGGGAATTTTCTGAGCTGACTGTGCGTTGCCACATGACCCCCAAGCAGCATCAGATTCCAGCCTGCTGCTGCTCAGACTCTCCTCTCTGGGTCCCCCGTGGTCCTCCCCACATTGACCTGTGGTTACAGCTTCAGTGAGGCACTGGTCCTCTTGGCCAACCCAAGCCTGGCAGTTCCTTCCTTCCAGCGGTAGGAGATCAAGGCAGTGTAGCTTAAGTAGAAACCACTGCTGAGGCAGAAGGAGGAACTCTGGAATTACAGGGGCAGAGTTCTCAATTTGTCCAAGAGGTCTGGAAATCATTCTTGCACTTGGAGGGCCCCCTCCCTCACCCAATGAGAAAAGATTCCAGCCCATGGTCAATGAGTGGCTTTGCATTTCCATGGCTAGATCTTATTATCTCCTAACCACTACACCACGAACATAAAAATTACATGTGACTGTTTCAATCTTGCTAGTTAATAAATTGAAAATAGACATGCCTTTCAAAATATTTCCTACTTGTTAGAACACCATATTTTGACATTTTCCACAAAGAAAAAGAAAAGAAACAAGTTTCAGGCAAAATGGAGATTCGACTAGCTCATCTGATATTTAGAACATGATGTCATAGACAATCAGGTCCTATGACTGGGTTTGCACAATCTTATCAGAGCCAGGATCTCTTCCCTCGCTTGGATGTCCCAATGCCCAGCCTGCTTATCACATTGAATAAGTCGTAAGGGAAGGAGGAAGGGAAATAAGAATGTGTTCCATCCACTGGAGTAGATCTTTTTTTCTTTCAAAATACAAAATTAAGGTCAAGTTATTGGGTTCTTTATTTCAAAAGGAATTTTATCTCATTGACTAAGTTAAAAAAAAAAACATTTAAAATTTGAGGAGCTCAACATCTGGAAGAAAGGAGCCTCATGGGACAATATTGTCCATGTCTTGAAGGTGAGAGAAAATAGGAAAAAATCATCCAAAGTGACGTGAGTTCCAGCTTACATGGGAGTGTAATGTTTTCCCATAACCTCTCCAGACTTTTGAACTCCTTTGTGAAGGAAGAACATTGTTTGCAGCGTGCCAGTTCACCCCTGATCCACTTTGGTTGTGTGATAGCATGCTTACTGAAAAGGCATGCCCTGTTAAGAGTAGTAGAAGTCCAGGCCTTTTTCAAAAAACCATGGTTTAAGGGTTTAAGATCCCGGTATTATAGGTCAACTTTGAATGTTGAAGTCATACCCTGATACCAAAGAATGTGACTGTATTTGGAAATAGGGTCTTTAAAGATGTAATTACGTTTGAATGAGGTCATTGATGTGGGCCGCGTCCTAATCCAATCTGATCAGTGTCATTATAAAGGAGATCAGGACACAGACACCCGTGAGAAGAACAATGCCAGGTGAACACGAGGATGGCTGTCTACATGCCAAGGAGAGAGGCTTCCGGAGAAACCAACGACGCCTTGATCTTGGACTTCTAGCATCCAAAATAAATGTCTGTTGTTTAAGGCTCCCATGCTACGGTGTCACAGCCACCTGAGCTGAGTAACATTCCTAGTGCGCATGCGTGCCTACTCAGCCCTCACTTATCCTGCCGGCAGCAGGTTTTCATTATCCCAAGTTTGACAAGTGTCAATAGTGTTACATAAATCTGGCAGAGGTGTAGACCCCCAAACTTGCCGAGTCACTGAAGTCCAGCTTCCTCCACCTTCTGGCTAGAATGTGCAGGGGCCAGAGAAACTCTGAGATACAAGCAAGCAGAGGAGGCTGAGCGGGAGGGAGAAGGGCGGGGAGAGACTCAGCAAACGCTCCCCTCACAAGCATGCATCCTGCCTTGGGGAGAGGTGTTTCTCCAGGCTCGGTGCCTGATTGTAAATATTGCAATGTGGAAAAATTAGGCTCAAACTGATAGATCAAAATTCATGCGCTAAATAGAAAGACTGAACTTGATTTATTGAATAGCATAGAAACTCCTGTTATTTTTTTAGGACAAAAACCTTGGGAATTGATATGCTAGTTTCTTTTATCTTTATAAATAGATTTAACTGTCATATTTAACACTGGAGTGAGTTTCATGTCTGAAATCAAATATACTCTTATTTACAAAGAGTCTTCCACAGTAATAGTCAAAAGATGAAAACTTTAGTTTCTGCCTCTTTTTCTCTGCTCCTATGAACAATGGGTTGCTGTATCTTTTGTGTTTTTTTAAACTCTCCATATACTCTCATTTTATTTAAAGCCAAAGGCTCACAGTTTTAAATTAAGATGAGAAAGAAACATATTGTTTATGGTAAAAAAAAAATCTAGATATTTCTCAATCACTGACAAACTCTCAGTGTATTTCTATCAATTTAAATAGTTCAAATATTTATTTACAAAATAGAAATCAACATGACCTCATCAGCTGACACCAGTTGGTTGTGGATGTCCAGAAAACGCTGATGAGGTGCTGCAGCTTTTTGTGCTTCCTACTGATGAATGAAGGGAGACAGAAATAGAATTTCTTGGCAATTGGTGGCATGTCTCAACATATTCAATCACTTCCTTCTATTGCAGAAAAGGAAGTGCCAATATGAGTTGCTCCAGAAAGATAAGATGTACAGAGGGCTTTGTCAGGGAAGGAGGTGGAGACCAGGGCTGGGGACAGTGGTAAACAGAATCAGCATGGGTGGGAGACTGAAGTGACCAACCCTTAGTATGTCCTGGGTAAGAGCTACTGGCAGGCTGGCATCCATCAACAATCAACCACTTGGACCAGAGATGCTGCTTCTGTTCTCATACAGTGTCATTTATTGTCTAATGGTTGTTTTGCTTTCCTTTGTTGATTATTTTCATTCCTCTTTACTCAGAATCCACCAGAGGTCAGGTTCTGTTTCAGACTTGGGAAATGCAACAGTGACCAAACAGACAAACATCTCTGTCCTTAAAATCTACGCTGAGTATATCAAACCATTCAGCCTATGAAATGGGACCTCATAATCATGTTTCCTGCATTTTAAGGTTAAAAGATCTGCCTTATGTTTTCACCTCATAAGAACCCCTAATTAACAATAGAGGAAATGGTGTGGATATTTCCCCCTTGAAGGTGGTACAGGAAATCTGACCAGAGATGACTACACATTATCCCATCTCATGGGCGAGGTTTTTTTTTTTTTTTTTTTTCTCTAGTCTCATCTGAAACCTCCAGGAGAGACATTCTGTCTCTTCCCCTGGGATAGAATGGGATGAGACAATTGTAGGACTTTTGCAAGGATTTCATCACTGTGAGGAAAAACAACATGATAAAGATCAGCCATGGGGTTAGGTAAATCCAAGAGAATCACAAAAGATTGGAACTAGATCTCTCTTCCAACCACACTTGAATCTTGCCCTAACTACAGACTTATTTGTCATGTGGGCCCATAGATTTCATAAATTGCTTAAGTACTATGAGGTGCTTTTAA